>BCLF01000027.1:181128-227546 GCA_001602275.1 Zoysia japonica | reverse complement strand
ACGAGCTTGCGCGCGGCGATGGACTTGCAGGCGTAGCGTCGGCCCGTGGCCTTGTGGGTGGCGAGGTACGTGACCCCGAACTGGCCCCGGCCCAGCTCGCGGCCGAAGGTGTAGGCCGCGCGGACGTCCTCCATGGGGCGGCCGAGCACGCGGCCCACCCCTGCCGCGTCCTGCGGCGGCGGGGGAGGGCGCGGCTGCTTGGGCAGCGGCGGCGGCGGCTGCGGGTGCCTTTGCTTGGGGGGTGCCGAGCGGTTAGAGTGCTGCTGCTGTTTGGGGTGCGAGTTTCGGGGGGCCTGGTCGTGCGACTGGCGGTGGCGGGAGGCGCGGCCGCCCATGGCCGGAGGGTGGAGGCGGAGGTTGAGTGGCTCAACCGATGCGTGGAGAGAGAGGAGGGAGAGCCGGGGCTCATAGCATGATTTGCCGGTGCGGTTTGCGCGTGGAGACGGGGGGAAAGCGCGGGCCACACCGGCGGGGGTGGACGAACGAACAGGGGCAATCGCCGCACGGCACGGCACGGCACGGAGGAGGTTGACCGGCTACTTTCTTTTCGCGGGGGCGGGGCAGCTGCGTCGCAGGTTCTGAGCGTTGACGAGTGGGTTGCCGTCCCTCGCCGCCGGCTGGACTCGAACCTTCCTCCCTGTCGCTGTCAAGCAACGCTCTCGTTTCCTTCTTCCGATCTGGCCCAGTCTTTGCTCCTCCATGGATGGTTGATGATTCACCGTGGTGGTGAGCTGGCGCCTCGTCGTCATGACTCATGGTGAGCCCGTACCAGTTTGACGGTGAGCATGTTCCCGTTACGGCCAAGTTCAGGTACCGGAGGACCACGTCACCACGGACGCCGAGAGACCACTGGTTTCCACTTGACTGGTGCCATCGTCTGCACAGTCCATTCCCTGCTCCGCTGCTCTGCTTTTCCTCCGATCCATCACCACCGACGACGTAGCCACGGCCCACGGCCGGTGGTGTCGCAGCTCGGGGTGCCCGTGACTGTCTGTGTAGGGCTTCGCAAGTTGCGGCGGCTCGACGTCGACGGTTTGATCTGACATCTGAGACCTGGCTGTTACTGAAGATTGTTACTTCTCCTAAGAAAATAATGATCTTTCATCGTGGCTTTGCGATCAACTGCAACAGCGTATTAGCAGAAAACTAAGGATTTCCGAGTGCAGAACTATAGAAAAAAAAACCGGAGATTGCTGATTGTAAACACTAATTTTTTCTATACGATAGATAAAGAAAGACATAACTTGTAAAATCTATGACAACAAATCTGAAAGCTCACCACACAAAGGAAATACAGAATCAAGCACGAAAACTTTATGACTCAGACATCACAGCAATACCAACTCCTACTAGTAATTGCACACCAACTAGTTCATGGCTTGCGTTTATGCAGATTCAAGCAGTCATCGCGACATCAATATTGGCGACTGCGATGCCATTACAAAACTAAACACAGGAAACAGACCTAAAGCAAAGTGATCCTTCATCAACATGCCTCCCTCACATCCAAGTCCGCAGGGCAGAAGTTGAGGCACCATTCTCAGAGCTACCGGCGGTAACACGAGCTCCAGCGGAGAGTAAAGCTAAGAGCCCACGGCCATGGACCCTGCCCTCCGGAAGTGGACTTGTGCTCAGCGGGACAGAATCCTTCGTGCCAGGGTCGCTCCATCCAGATCCAGGGAAACCTTCACCCTCACCATTCGACATGTCCTCATCTCCCTTAGTTGAAGTGGCTGTCATCTCATCATCAGATTTCGCATCAGTTGCCAACAGTTTGATAGCAGGACCCAACGAGCCGCCGCCGTGGACACAATGGTCCTCGATTAAAGCGCTGTGACCTGCGCAAAGGCCAATCTTGCTGCGAGCAAATTTGTCACATGGCGGCCCGCCAACACCAAAGCTTGAGCCTTCCTGGCCCCATGAGCAGCGCTTGCCTCCTCCATGTGCCTTGCAGAAATCAGTGCTCCCCTGCGCACTCTTAGCACATCCCTCAAATTTGCATCTCTTACCACCACCATGGCGTACGCAGTGCTCCGTCCTCCCTCTAGCACTCTTGGTACAGCCTGAAACTGAGCACCTCTTTCCACCGCCGTGAGCGACACAGTACTGAGTCCCACCGTGGACACTCTTTGGGCATACACCACCACCCTGATAGGAGCAGCGTTTTCCTCCACCGTGTCCCTTGCAGAAGGAAGTGCTACCTTCAGCTCCTTTGGTACAACCCATGAATGTGCAGCGCTTCCCTCCACCATGTGCCTTGCAGAACTTTGTGCTTCCCTGGGCACCTTTTGTACAATCTGGAAACTGACAGCGCCTTCCTCCACCATGTGAGATGCAAAGGCCAGAATATCCTTCTGCACTTCTCTTGCAGTTCTCCATCTGGCACCTCTTGCCGCCTCCATGCTTGATGCACAAGCCGGACTTTCCACGTGCCGCACGCACGCAGCCTTCCTGGCTACAACGGCGACCACCACCATGAGCTATGCAGTGATCAGTGCGACCTTCAGCACTCTTGGTACAACCAAGAAATTCGCACCTCCTACCTCCACCATGCGCTTTGCAATAGATGGTCCTCCCCTCAGCTCCCTTCTGACAGCCAGATTTTTGGCATCGCCTACCACCGCCATGGGCTATACAATACCCCGAGGCTCCTCTAGCTCCTTTTTCACATCCTGGGAACTGACAGCATTTAGTATTAATGTTGCGTTTATTGGGGTTAGCTACCCCGGAAGTACAGGCAGCTAGGTTTTTCACACTCGCTGTAGTGGCTGATGAGACATCTGGAGAAGGTTCATCAGAATCTTTGGGGGTCACTGGCAAAGAAAAGCTGTAGGTTGCTTCAGGAGCACAGGAAGATGAAGCTAAATAATGCCCGAAAAACCAATTGGAGGGCTCTGATCTTTTTCCTGGAACATCTTTATCATGAACATTTAATGATGCTGTACTTGCATTGGTCACAGCTGATTGAGGTGAACCAGTGGATAAACTCAACTGAAGATCCAATTTTGGTGCACCTGAAGATGGCACATGCTCAGAACCAGCAGGTTTCTTGTGATGATGTACCATATCATCACAAAGGGAAAGATCAAAATTCAGGTCGAGATCCATTGATGACTCTTCATCAGTCTCTTTTACTGAAGATGGAGACATTATGCAAGCTGTGGGTGAACTAATTTTGCTATTGTCAGAGGAACTTGTTGAACGGCCCAGACCAAGGGAAAGCCGTGGATTTTCGGGACCTTCACCTCCAGCCATATCAACCCACTTCCTTTTCTGTGCTCTTGGGTCGGCCAGAGAAAATTTGGAATACACAGCTGTGCCAATGGAAGTATCTTTGTATCGGACTGCTTGCTCAACAATGTTCCAGCGATGAAGACTGTTCAAGGGGTTAAAATTACCACCAAATCCAGGGTTTTGAGAGGCCCTGTCCATTCCAATCAAGAAACATCTAGTGGTGTCAACTGTCAACAGAAAATGAAATGAAAAGAACCTGCTGCCTGACTTCCGGAAATCAAAAATATATCGTCATCTACTGGGTTAGAAGTATCAGCACAGAATTTTGCAACCTCCACTAACAAATCCAGCTATATCATCACGATCCATTTCTTGTCACTTCTGAGTATGAAAGGGGAATTATGAAGTTCTGAGACAAGCTTCAGTGTCTAGGTGGACCAGCAGACCTGGGGTTTAAGAAGCAATAGTAGATTAGAAGCGCATGAAAAACTAGAAACAGATATGATGTAATACCAGTGCTAAATAAATCAGATGCCAATGGACAAAAACACATACTAGAACTACAATAGTTTAACAAAGATAGAGCTTTCACATTTCAGTAACATTTCAGATATGACCAAGATTTTTCAATGCATTTGGTCTTGTCAGTTTCATTACAAACTAGCCGGTGCCAACTTGCTTGAAACTAAAAGTCTTTGCTGCTGTTGCTGCATGTTCAATCTTCAATATTCCTCTTTTATTTTAGTAAAGCGAGGTGCTTGATGACACATAGTGTATTCAAATTACAACAGTGTTGATATCTCTTAATCTTTCTGCTCAATTCTTCTTGTGTTTGAGAAAAGGATGACTAATAAGCATACCCAAGACTATAGTAACAAAATGATGAAAAACTAGGCCCAGAAAAGATAAAGATGCAGTAGACTGACAACTACAGTGTAATGCATGTGGCAGAACATTATGCAGATCGCACTACACAACTTGCACCGCCGCTGTTTCACAGAGCCACTTTCTCAGCTGCCTTTGCAGACAATCTCACTGGTACAGTACAAGAAAATCGGCTCCATATCGAGGAAAGGACGGGTACTTTTAAGTGGCACAAATCATTTTTCACTCTTCTATCATCTCTTTTGTAAACAAAAGAAGTGAAATTTCCAGGAACATTTCATAGCTAGGGGAGACTCAGACTACTGTGTGATGGGGGAAAAAACGATGAACAAAAGCCATTTGGACTAAAACTCTGTTTCTAAATTAATTAAAATAAGGAAGCATCACGGATCGAGGACGAAGCAATAAATTCATAAACCGGATTTCCGAAGTACAAGCGAACGGCACGGACACTAAACACAGAGACTAGTGTGTACTTGAAGAAGAAAACATAACCCAGGAAGCTTGCCGCGAACGGAAAACTAACCGGCAGGGTACACAGATCCTGTTTTACCTCCGACAAAGGTTTAGATCTTAATCCAATACTAAAGTAAGTAACCACGAGTCGGACGCCAAACAAAGCAGATACTCGTAGCTAACAAGGTTTGAGATCTCTTCTCTTCCCTTCCCTCCGTCGACGACTACCAGCGCCGAATCCATTTTTTTTTCCAACAAACTCAGCGCCGAATCCAACAACGGAGAGAGGAGGATTTGAATGGCCAGCCACAGAAGAGAAGAGAGAAGGAAGCAGACGGAAGCGCCGCGGGCGGTGCTCACCTGGGACGGAGGAGCGGAAGAAGAGGTCGAACACGAAGGCCAGACGCGTGGCGGCGCGCGGGAGAGGACGGGGACGGTGGGCAACTGCCGGGAGGAAGGGGAGGGATGCGGTGGCGTTTGTTGGGTGAAAGAAATCCGGGGACGTGACGACGAGATGGCCGCGCTTATAATAAAGCCGAGTCGGGACCGGGACCGGAACCGGAAGAGACGTGCGGTGGCGCCGCGGCCGCGCGGAAATGGCTGCACCCACCCCGCGAAGAAACGACAATCAATACAGATGCGCGGGCCCCGCGCGTCAGTTGCTCAGGACGCGTCGCCGCGCCGCGCACGGCGGCAGCGGTTCGCCGCCGTCCGTGGGCTGGGACCGCCGTCTCGATTCCGTTCCGTTTCTCCCGGTTCTTGATTTCTGTTTATTAGGATAATAACTTTAATTTATTTGAAATCACTTTTTTATTGTAACAACAATCATTTATAAATAGATGGATATAAAGCTTGCTTAGATGCCTTGTGTTTGAGCTTTGACCAGAGATGGATGGTCCGGGTTAACAAGCTCTCAAGGGCCTCCCGTTTGGCCTTGTGCTCCTTCCTCCTGCTGAAGGAACTGAACAGATTCTTCCTGCTAAAGGATGGACGGACGGATGGATGAGGCCGAGCTAAAGGCTTAGCCCTCCTTTTTTCGCCGGTGCTGCTTTCTCCTCCGCCTGACCAAGGCTTTGAGAAATTTCAAAAATCGACGGGTACCGGTTTGATTAGTTTTTACAAAAACTAAAAAAACAGTAAATTGTGAAAACCGCAAATTCAAAAATCAATGTTTTTAAGAAAATCGGTCGGTTTTACTGGATTACCAACCGTTTTTTTTGTTTTACTGTTTATGAATTTGAAATCAAATAGGTTTAAACAGATTTCCACCTGTTTTTTCGGTTTACCGACGGGTTAGATAGGTTTTTGAATTTTCATATTTTTTTAATTTTCAAAAAAAATTAATTTATTAAATAAAAATCAATCAACCATTTAAATCTGATCGAACTAGTTTCATTGAAAACCGCCAAAATCAGCTAATTCATCATTCGTTGTGAGATAAGGAGAAAGCTCGCGGCCATCGGCAATGGAGAATCTATCAGCTCATCCAATAATGCGAGGCTAAGGCTATGGCCTGTCTCCTACCTACAGATGCATGCCTGCACGAGGTGGACAGATAGATGCTTGACGAGTACGAGTAGTCACTTATCAGAATCCGATCTGGAACAGCAGGGGTTTTAATTGGAACCGAAAGCAACTGTTCGATTCTGTTGTGCTTAGTTAGTTGTTGATCGACGTCCAAATCAAAGCAACCATTTTGGTGTCAGTGTCATACAATGGTACTTTTTTATTTTAAAATAAATGATATTTTTAACTTTTAAGAGTAACGTTTGACTATTTATTTTATTAATTTTTTTTTACAAAAATACAAAAATAAACAAAATAAGTTTAAAGTCGGTTTGCTATTAAATAAATAATTTTTAAAAACTTTTTTGAATAAAATAAATAGTAAAAAAAATTAAAAATCTAAAACAATACTTATTTTGACACGGGAGCGAGAGAGAGAGATCATGGTCATTCCTGACGCCGCTTCAGTACATCTCCGTCTCTATATATCCTCATCGATACTGCACGTTGTTACTATTTCTATTTTTAAATATAATTATTTATAAATTTAAATAAAGTTAAATCTATTTAATTTTTATTAATAATATTTAAAAATTACATAATTTTTACTATAAAAATATAATTTTTATAAAAGCTTGTTTCACGATGAATTCAAAAATATATTTTTTATGTGATAAAATATTATTAATTTTATATTATTAATAATTAAATGATAAAATTTTGATTTTAACTAAATTTAAAAATATTTATATTTTAGAACAGATGAAGTACTTAGCATGAAAAACGACGGTGTTTGACAAAGCCCAATCACATTAATTTGATCAGCATAAAAGAGGCATCTATGGGTGCTGATCTAAACAAGAGCAAGAGTGGTAATGGGCTGTTTTGCATTTTTGGACGCGTTCGTTTCAGATTTTTTTTATGATGGTGACGCCACAGCCGTTCGCTTGTGTGTTGCTAGTACTTGCACTTTCCATTCTATTTTATATGTTATTTTACAGCTGAGTATAGAAATTAAAAAAATTAAAAAAATGAAATGTTTTAAAAACAATGAAGAAATAGATAAAATGAAATTATATTGAAAAAAAAATGCGTTTGAATAAAAGGAGAATATCTTATAACTTGATACGAAGACGGAGGGAGTACCGTTTACCAGTTGCTGCAACTGCACTGGTTCACAGGTAAAATGTTGTGTGGTGGCTGCTTGCAGTAGGCCGTGTTTGGCGCAGCTTGTGAGGGAGCTTTTCAACAAATATAATCGCTTGTCTCACCAAATGGCACGCTTCTCCAGCAGCGTCAAGGAGCAGCGCTTCTCCAACCCAACGTGGAACAAGCGAGAAGCGGATGCGCCGTCAGACTTGCTTCTTGCCGCTTCTCCGCGCGTCTGCAATGGAGCCGCGCGTTGCTTGCGCCCTCCTTCGGAGCAGCTTGTTGCCGGAGGCTCGGAGCCATCCGCTGTGGACCTGCTCGCCAGCCACCGCCACGGAGCCCGCTCGTCGGAGCCGCTCGCCACCACCGAGCTTGTGCGCCCGCTGCCGGAGCTGCTCGCTACGGAGCTCGCCCGCCGTCACGGAGCCCGCGCGCTCGCCGTCGCAGCGCGCCCGCTCGTCGGAGCCGCCCGCCGCAGCACTCCTGCTCGTCGAAAAACCAGCCGTGGAGCGCGCCCGCGCGCGCTCGTCGGAGCTGCCCGCTGTGGAGCTCTCTCGCCGTCATGGAGCCCGCGCGCGCCACGTGCTCGTCGGAAGCCACCCAGTGCAGCACGCCTGCTCGTCGGAGCCCCCCGTCGTGGAGCGCGCCCGCCGCATAGCTCGTCCGCCACCGCGGAGCCCGCGCGCCCGCCGTTGCAGCGCGCTTGCTTGTCGGAGCCACTCGCTCGCCGGAGCCACCCACCTTCACCAGCGCCGCCCGTCGTGGAGCGCGCCCACCGTTGAAGCCGCGCGCCGGAGCCACCGTCCGCTTTGCCTCCGTCCCGCTCGTCTCTTTCTTCCCCGGCGTGAAGAAGCCCATTCAATAATCAGATAGCCAAACGGGTAGCTTATTTATCATCATATAATTATATATTAAAACGCAAGCGTATTTTAGTTATATCACATCATCTTAAAAAAATATTGACTATCAGATTAAAATTTAACAGTAAAAATTCTATCTCTGATTAATGTAAGAGCATGCTTCTACTCGCTGAGAACAGACATGAACGATCGTGTCATCATCTTAACTTTTTCAAGTTAAATATAAAATTTGACTATAGTCATATTTATTTTTTAAAAAAATTTCATACATTATAATCTGTTTTATCATTAAATTTATTTGAATCACAACTTAAAATTTTATATTTAAATTAATTTTTTAATAAGTTAAACAGTGATGATATTAAAAATCAACAGTAAACAATAATTTAAAAATAATGAGAGTACGCGGTAGTACACATCAAATTTATTACATCGATGTATATAAGAAATTAACTGTAATTGTTTTGTTACATCAAATTTACTTTTGCTATAGATTCAATAGAACTATTTCAAAAAATATAAAAAATGTTCTTATAAATTTATTCTACTTCTATGTCTTATAAGTATATGCTACAATTAAAAACCTTTATATGTAATAAAAATATATATTTAGATAACTTAAATTGTTTTATCTACTAAAAATACTATTTGATTACAATGAGAACTAAAATTCAATCTTTTTTCGCTTGCAACTCCGGTCTAAAAAAAATAGTAGTTTTGAACGCAATGTTCTAATCAAACATCGTCAATATAAATTAGAAATAATTTTAAATTTATTAAGTTACAAAATTAAAAATAATTTGTTTAAAAATACTTTTTAAAAGTATACCGATGGTACTTTTTATTAAATATTTTATATATAACAAGAGTCACACTTATGATTTGAAGACTATGTCAACAATTTTTTTTTAAGACCAGAGTATATGTTTATGAAACTTTGTTATCTATATCTAAGCAACTATACTTCTATTTGTTAAATAATAAATTTAAAATATACTGCTTCAACTAGAGTTACACAGCAAAAATATACACGAAAAAGGTGATAATTGTCACGCAGATTTTTGCAGATATTTTGATTGCTGCTTCTAATAAGAAAATTTCAGCCAATGTCAAACAGAACAGCAACAGCCGTAGAAATCAGTACCGAACGGGCTCTTTCTTGCTCTGGGCCAGCGAGCGAACCTGGAAACACTCAGCCCGCGGACGCATGTTGTTCCCTTTAAAAACGCGAGCACTTTGGGCTGAACGGGCACGGCAACAGTGGGCTTTATCCTTCCTTTGCGAGCAGCTATTTCGACCCAGTACTGTCAAAGCCCACCAAAAATTATAAATTGCGATCTAAATTTCCGTCATCTCCGGACCGTACGTTCCGACTCTGGCGGCTCAGATCTCTGGTGCAACTGGTTGCGGCCGTTTTACACTGAGGTCGAGCCGCTCTGGCCTCTCCGGTCACAGGCGCGCCGCTGCCATACAGTACCGATATGTACGGAGACGATAGCGCTGGCAGGTGAGGAACCGTGACGTACCGGAAGTAGCCGTCTCCCGGCCTATAGCTGACCAACGGGATCGGGCCAAATGGGCCGGTCCGAGGTCGTCCGACTCGAGCACGACCGGACACGACCGTCAGACAGGTCGGGCCGTGCTTAGGTATGGCTGCAAGCCCATTGGGTCGACTCGAGCACGGCCTGTTTAGACCAGCGCAGTCATGCCCGTTCAAACGCCCGTTTAGCTCGGCACAGCCCTGGCCCGTTTATTATTTTATTAAAATTTAACATTAAAATATATATAATTTGACATATTTATATTTAAAATCTATATTTTTTTCATATTATATAATTAATTTTTCAGTAATATCTCTAAAAAATAAAATTTATTTTTTTCACGTGCTTCGAGCCGACTCGGTCCGACACAGCCCGACGAGCCCGAAAGCACAGCTCGACCCGTGTAAAATCACATTTGCCGTGCCTGAGCCTGAGTGGTTGGCCCGCGGGTCGGCACGGCCCGACTCAATGAAATAAGGAGACCGTGTCGTGCCGTCTCATAGTCAGCCCGACCCTGGGCGGGCCCGTTAGGCCCGGTATATCCCGGCCCACAGAACCGAGAGAGAAAAATGCGATCGAGATGCAGCCCCATGCGCGAACTGGAGCACCGCAGCAGAGCAGACGCGGAACCCCTGTCCATTCTTAGCCAACCATTGCGCCGTCCTCTCCTTTTGCGTGGCCAAACGCCGAGACCACGGGACGGGATGCCCAGAAGATGGCGAGCAAGAATTGAGGACCATCGTCCACTGATTCATGGAGCAGCTGCGACAGGTGGGCGAGGCCCTCGGAGGCATCGACGCGCTGATGACCTTCGCCGACGACCACCGCATCAACCCGCGCCAGTGCCGCCTCCTCGCCGACGCCTGCTCGCTCGCCTTCGCCGCCGTCGCCGCCGAGATGCGCGCCCACCTCCGCTTCGACACGCGCCTCGCCAAGTGGAAGCCCCTCGAGTCCCCGCTCCGGGAGCTTCACCGCACCGTCCGGGACGCCGAGGGGTACGTCCGCTACTGCCTCGAGCCGCGGGACTGGTGGGTGCGCGCCGCTGCGACCACCCACGGCGCCGACTGCGTCGAGCACTACATGCACAACCTGCTCTGGTGCGTCGCGGTCGTGCTCGAGGCCGTCGAGGCTGTGTCGGAGGTGACCGGGTCGGATCCGGACGAGACCGCAAGGAGGAGGCTGCTGTTCGCCAAGGACTACGACAGGGACATGCTGGAGCCTAAGCTGTTCAGGCAGAGGCTCGGCGGGCGGCACCTGGCCACGAATGAGCTCGCCGCCAGGATGGACATCGCGTGGAAGGAGGACCGGTGGCTCCTCTCCCTAATGCTTGAAGAACGAAAAGGCTCCGGATCGCCGGAGCCGTTGACGCGGCATGAGCACCGGCTCGCCGACCTCCTAGCCGCCCCGCGTGGAAAAATGCACCCGGCGTCCGTGCTCATGCAGGGCGACTTCCAGATCCGGAGGCGCCTCGCGGGGAGCGTCAAGGAGGTGCAGTGGATGGGGGAAGCCTTTGCGGTGAAGCATTTCGTTGGCGTCGATGCTGACGCGGTGGGCGGCGAGATCGCCGTGCTCACGTCGGTGGCGCACCCGAACGTCGCGCACTGCCGGTACTGCTTCCACGACGAGGAGCGGAGGGAGTTCTTCCTGGTCATGGACCAGCTCATGACCAAGGACCTCGGCAGCTACATCAAGGAGGTGACCAGCGCCAAGCGCCGGATACCGTTCCCCCTCGTCGTCGCTGTCGACGTCATGCTGCAGGTAGCGCGCGGCATGGAGTACCTGCACTCGAAGAAGATCTACCACGGCGACCTGAACCCGTCCAATGTGCTCGTCAAGACGCGGCAAGGCGACGCGCACCTGCACGTTAAGGTCGCCGGGTTCGGCCAGTCTGGCGTTGCCCCCGCGGCCAACTCGAGGCGGACCCCGAGGGCAACATCAGCAAATGGTAACGCCGACGTGAAGCCCTGCATCTGGTACGCGCCAGAGGTGCTCGAGCAGGAGGACTACGAGCAGCAACCGACCAAGCGTACCGAGAAGGCCGACGTATACAGCTTCGCGATGATCTGCTTCGAGCTCCTGACCGGCAAGATCCCTTTCGAGGATAACCACCTGCAGGGCGAGCACACGAGCAAGAACATCCGCGCCGGCGAACGGCCTCTGTTCCCGTTCCAGACGCCCAAGTGCCTCACCAGCCTCACCAAGCGGTGCTGGCACGCCGACCCGGCGCAGCGACCGGCGTTCTCGTCTATCTGCCGCGTCCTTCGCTACGTGAAGCGGTACCTGGTCATGAACCCGCCGGACCAGGACCAGGTGGACGCGACGCCGCCGTTCGACTACCTCGACATCGAGGCGAGCCTGCTGAGGAGGTTCCCGGCGTGGCAGGGGAACGTGGCGCCGCGCGTGTCCGACGTGCCGTTCCAGATGTACGCGTACAGGGTGATGGAGAAGGAGAAGACGAGGGCGGTCCTGCAGATCAACAGGGACAAGGCCTCGGACTCCAGCAGCGATGGCAACTCGCTGTGCGGAGACGATGGGAGCAGCTTCGGCACTATGCTGCCGGAGATCGACTCTGTGTCGGTGTCGAGCCGCGCCACGTCGTGGTCGCTGCCGGACCGGACCACCAGAAGGAAGGGCGGGTCGCCCGGGAAACTAGATATCGATATCACCTCCAGGCGAGCAGGCAAGCTTTCTTCTGCCCAACTATATCGCACCATCATCCCAAAAGTGTGTGTTTACGATCATTGTATGAAAATCCTGAGGCTGCACCGCTGCAGGGTTGCCGCAGAAGTCGAGGTCGATGAGCATCGTGAGGCCGCCGCAGATCGCCAGGCGGACGCCGAGGATAAAGTCCGACGGCCAATTGAATTCGCCAGTTCCAAATTCGCGGCGCCGTGCAACCGGCGGGGAACTAGCTTAGAATGCATCAGGGCTGTTCTTGGATCCACCTCTCTTTTTTTCCAATTTAACAGGCTAACACTAATGTAGCCATTCCTCTACAAATGTAACCACTACTTTCAGTAGTTAATGTGACGCGTAGACTTTCTTTGACACGTTAAAAAATACGCAAGTCAATACTTCTAAGCAAGTAGAATATCGGCCGTACCTACCGGCCAGGCACCAGGGGAAATCATTAAGATTATTGTTCATCGGCGCCCACTTTCAACATCTTAAGACCAATGGAAAAGATCAGAAAGACTATTAGCAGCACACAATACCGCTCAAGTTGAATTTGAATCTCGATACATCACATCGAATAGACTTTATGAGTTAGCCAAAATGCATAAAGCTTTACAGCCAACTTATTATTTCCCATGATCCAGCAACAATATTAGGACCTGAAGCCAGCAGAGGATAAATCAACATGGGTTGAGAGGGCCACCTTATGCTGAATGGAGCGGAGCCACAGTCATATCCTTCTACTCGCCCTGCCTACAAAACAGAACTCAACACCTACAAAAATAGCAGTTGATAACGGCCAGTGCTAACTCCATTTCTTCAGTCTGATATCCTCATCTCTACTCCTAGTACATCCTTCACAACCTCGTAAGTGACAAAGGCAATGGCAATTGAGGGCACCACCTGACGCACAGAGACGGCGTTTGTTCATCAAAAGACATTCAGCAATCTCAAAGCAAATAGAACATTCATGTTTTCATTGACCAGATTACCTTCACTGAGTTCGGCACAAGACCCTTGTACAGTGCACCAACACCTTCATGACGAACAGTTTTCCTAAATGCATCAATCATACCATTGTATTGGAGTGCTTCTTTGCTTTGTCCAGTAACAATAGAATCTGCATGGTTCCAACCAACCATCTGCATTCTTCTCCTGATGACATCAAGAGGGTATGCAACGGTCTGACCAATAGTTCCAGCAATAGCTCCGCATCCGAGCCTTGTTCCTACATGCAGCTCATTGTCATTTGCAAGTCCCATCGGATTTTTCTGGAGTAGCCAATCCTTAAGGGACTCGTATACAGCAAAGTTGAGGCCAACATATGGAACCTGCATAAAGATAACAAATCATATAAAGGTAGGCACTAATCTGCAAGATCCAGGGCACAAGAAAAACCCTATGTACAAGGAACTTACAACACCGATTACAGATGGAAGCCACCCTCTGTACAAAGCACGGAAGCCTTCTTCACGGTAGACAGTACCCAGAGCATGAAACATACCACGGTACTGATATGGAGACTTATCTGTCTGCAGATGTGATTTCACAGTCAAGGAAATGAAATGAAATATAAATTAATAACAGCTTAAAGATAGCTAAAAGAGTTGACAGTGATGCTTGAAAGCCAGTAAGACCAGATAGTACCTGAACAGTAATCCTACCCCTAACCATATCCATCGGGTATGTAGCAGACATGGCAATAATACCAGCACAGGCTCCAGCTCCAAGGCGTAAAACTGGAGTAAGCTGAGCATCCTCTGCTCAACAAATAAGTTTTGAAATCAGAAATGCTTCCCAAATATGATCAGTCAAACATGAAATCCATCATTCATTTGTAGCTCATTGATGCAAGTAAAAATTTGGCACAGCTCAATTCATTTGCAAATGGAGAAGCCATCAAGATTGATATTAATAGGATAGGAACAGAAATTTTTGAACAAATTGTGTAAAACAGGATGGATAATCTCAATTAGGAAATGAAACATTGTAGAAAAAACTAAATTAATAACTGAAGGCATACCATCTCCAGTCTGTCGGCGATAAAACCACAAAATTCCCCTGTAAGAGAAATATATAGAAAGGGAAAATGTCAATACTGCTTGGCATGACATATAGAACATATTAGCACTAGAGTGAAAAAAATAAATGCTTGTAATCTGTCCAGTCATGCAGCAGAGTACAGGTCTACAAACAAGAAACACCAGGCAGGTGGTAGCAGAAAAGAAGAGTAACTACAAACAAGAACATACTTTGATGCCTGCTCATAGCTAAAAAACTTCACGGCAGAATTCGGAACGATCCTTGCACAATTGGTACCGTTGCCTTTGAAAAGACCACGAAGACCCTCGGTTCGCCATATGTATTGTAGACCCTGAACTGTGCCATTGTATTTGATGCTGTGAGGATTTTGAACCTGGATAGCCATTTCAAGTTAAGTGTGAGGTCAAATTCATACTATGTAGATACAACCGTCACCCACCATATCTGTACAAAGTGCATCAGCACATTGGCAACTCTATCAACAATTAAACTAAGGTGGATCCACAAAATGCAATTTCTTTAACATTATCTCGCAATGATTCAACATTGACAGGCAGAGCAGCCTATGTAAACCAAATGTTATCATTCTCACGGAAGCTATAGAAATAAGGCAAGCTACATTATTTGAAATAGTAATGCAAAATAAGACAAGACTTGCAGTTAGAATATACAGAGCTAGTGAGATTTAATTCCCATTTTGTCACAGATGTCAATCAGTATTAGATAACAATATTTCATGATGACCTTGACAAACAAAAAATGCTACTACATCATATACATGAAAATATCTCAAAAACAACCCAGTTGTACAAGTCCCTTACAATCCATGATTTTATGTCGTTTGATTTATATGTGAGCTATAACAAAGTGATTTAAGCCATGTCGCCCTGATTTTTTGAAGGTAATACAAAACAGAGTGCATACAGATTAGCCACAGTGAAAAATAAATTAACCAAAATCAATTAGCCCTGCTATATAATATTCATGACACTAAGTCATCAGATAACAGAAAATAAAGGTAATAAGAAACACACCTGAAGCAAGATTTTCAATCGCTCAAGCGGAGCAACAGCAGTGCGTGACCTGAGTGAAACATAAAATACAAAACTGATTCAGAATAACAAATAGATACCGATAACTGGCCCAGCCAAATGTTTTCCCTGATATACCTGCTGTATGATGTTCCTACTTTTCATTTGTGTTTCAAGTATGCTTGCTAAAAGTTGACCTAAACAAACAGATTAGCTAAATTATTATGAACCACTTAAGCCAACTACAACAAGATTTTTTTTAGCTAGTTGCCCAGTCTTGAGAAAGGAAGAAAAGATGAAGCACCATAGTCCTCTAGCAACCAGGTATATCCAATAGAGCTTAGTAGGAGTTAAGTAACAGATCTCAAATATTTACTGTAGAATATTACAGATGGAAATGAAAAAAAAGGAAGACAAAACTCAAAGATCTGCTGAGCACAATGAAATAAGATCACAAGATGAAAAGTGATTGGATAACAGCATCAAAATTTAAATCATAGTGCATCATTTCTTTCGGGGAGGATTAATCGGCTACCGACCAAATAAAAAATGACACATTAATATGTCAGGCGTGTGTTGCACTCATTCTCGTTAGAAAAAAAAAATCTACTTAAAATAGACAACCCCTGCATGCAGGAAACTTTGATGTATACATGTTACAAATCATTTAGTCAACAAGTAAAAGGAAAGAAAATGCAACAAGTGACAAGCTCTGGGTTTATGCTTGAGCCAATTTTAGCTCGTCCACATTATAGCAACTAGCTGATACTCATAGGCACCTTGAGCAGTTCCAGTGGAACCTACCCTATCCGAATAATAGTTAATTACGCATCGTCCTCTTGGAAATGGTTCAGATCAATCTACTCGCAGGATGGGATTAAAATAAGATCCACGGCACAACAGGGATAAGAAATGTGTTTTCCGCGCGGTTCCTATGCGAATTCGTTCAAGCAACTAACGAGTCAACGAAATGAGATCTGAGTGGCTCGTGAGTGGTACTAGGAATTAAGCCCCTCTTAGAGTCCAGCACAGATCACACGCCCTCGCAACCAAGCAAGCATCAGGAGGCATATCAATTTGGAAATCCTGAAGAATTTAATTCCCTAAACAAAACGTCAAACAGTACGATGGTAAAACGTATCAAACACTAATCTAACAACTACCGAAGCGAGGCACATCACATGAAGATGAATCGAAATCCGGAGCGACTAGCTGAGCAGGGGAGGAGGAGGAAGAGGATCGGGGCGGGAATTGGAACTCACACTCCACCAGCGACGCCCCCGGCGACAAGCGACTTGCAGATGGTGAGAATCTGGTGGCCGGGGCCCTTGACGTCCTCGCGCGCGCGCTTGGCCTCCTCCGCCAGGTTGACGATGGTGGTGACGGCCGTGTCGCCCCTGGTCTTGCCCACCACGTCCTCCGACGCCATCTCTCACCCCCCCGGCCCGCGGGATCACCGAAACGGAGACTGAGGTTTTGGCGGCGGCGCGGGGGGATGGGGGCGGGCGGGCGCGTGCGGTGCGGAGGAGATGTTGGGTGGAACGGGAACTGTTTACTCGTGCGTGCGTGGAGCATCTGAACCCCCCGGACGGCGGGGATGGATCCACATGTCAGTGGAAGGGCAGAGCAGTGGCAGGCGGGAGGTTAACGGAAACCTAGATCCGACGGGACGCCGTGCACCCGGCCTGCTTTTTCGGCTGCCACCTGTCTACCAATTTGTTATTCGGACGAGAACCGGGCAGCTCCGGGTGGTCAGCTCCGCGGTTGCGCGGCCGACGCACGCGGGTTTTGAAGTAGTGTGTATTTATGTATACGAATAGATAATAAAGTTTTATTGAGTAGAAAAAATAAAAAAAATATTATTCGAACTTTTGAGTAATCTGTTTTTTTTTACTTCGATGGGACAAGTGGTGGTGGCAAGTACAGATTGGTTTCGATGGCCCATCGTTGACCAAACTTGGATTTGGATTTGGGCCTTAAAGTGATAGCAACTTCCAGTGGAACACATACCGCGAAATATTTTTTTAACAAAGAGCTTCTTCTGCTTCACTTTCACTTTTTTTTTTAACAAGACTATCAAATTGATTAGAGTCGCCGCGTTTTATTGTTTGGGGGCACTGATAGTCTGTGTCACTAAATGTGGAATTTCTTCCGACAATATGAATCCCTTTAATTAATTATCCTGTGCTGCGTGCATGCGTAGGCACCCAACGACTAATCGTCGCCGTTGCTCTTGATAATGAAACTTTTTTTTATTTTAGTCTCTTGCGATAGTGCTTCTATCTTTCAGTTCTGTCGGCGCCTAGAATCTTTGTAAATTTCTTGATATATAGCTGCAGTAAGGTATCAGAAAAGATATCGTAGTACTGACTGTGTTCTGCTGTTTCGCAAGCAATTGTATACATGCTCAAGTGTAAACGAAGCCAACGATTTGTTCCACAGGCACTCACATATTGTTTCTGGCTCCCATCTGAACTTCTTAATTTTGTGTTTTTGGTGTTGTCATGCAGGTTGTATGCACCGCTTAACATTTGACCGCGTATTGCTCACTTTCCTCCTTTCCCTGTTCTTTTACCTGTGGCAACACGTTTCATTGCGGAATCTGTATCAACATTTTGTTGACGCTATCTTGGAACCACAGCAACATTTTAGTATTGGTACATCTCGCAGAAATGTAGATAAGCTTATCGTGTTATTTTTGCTGAGAATTGCAGCACAGATCAGTTTGCAGATATTGTTGCTGAATACAATAATGGTAATAATGTAGTTGCTCCAATCAGTTTACATAAAAAAGAAATGAACAAACCACAGTTTACTAGTACTATGTAGCTAAGCACATACACAACGAGTGGAATATTAGCATCTTAATTAAACATGTCGCTGTTAAGAAGGCCCTTCCTGACATATAGAGACAGCCGCAAGTGTAGATCACAGGGCGTAGTTGACTTCGATGAAGCTGAGGATCTGGTGGACGGCTCCGGCGATGTCCTCCGCTGAGAATCTCGCATCTCCGGCGATCTATCGCATTACAGACAAAATCTAGTTAATCTGCTCATCAAGACACACACACACCAGATGTACATTGTAAGTGACGTGATGCACCTTGACGTTGAATGAGTAGAGGACTGTCTGCTCGATGGTGGTGATGTTGGTGTGGAGGATGCTCATCTGCATCTCCTCGAGCGCGGCGATGGTCCTGATCAGCTGCCCTGGCCGCCGACGAGATAAGATCTTGATCATGGCGTCCGCTCCCAGCGCCCGCACCTCGATGTCCGCCAGGCACGACTTGTTCTCAGCCACCTCCTCCCTGAGCCCGCCGCCGCCGACATCGAGGTCCAGGATCTTGGCGGCGCCGTCGCTCGCGCTGCCGCCGGACGCAGTCGGGAACGGGAGGCTCGGAGGGAAGAACGGCGGCGGTGGAGGCTGAGACTGGTGCTGATGAATGGACGTTGGCGCGCCAGCTCCGGCCGCGTCCACCACCGGCCGTGGCGCGTCGCCGGAGCCGCCATACAGGCGACGACGCTTCTGCGACTCCAAGCACTGGATCAGCTGCTCCAGCTCCCTTATGAACTCGATTGCACCACCTATGATCGATGCTTGATCTCCCTGCAATCAATTGAAGATTTGAAGTCCGTGTCACTCAGGTACAATACCACGATCCCAGGCGCTAGCTAGATGCATAATGTAATGCATGAGCATTTTTTTACTGGATTTATCTGAACGCGCGAACGAACGTACCCTCTGGACGTAGGATCCTGGCATGAGCGACCTAAGGATCCTGAGGTACTCGTTCATCTGGCGCCGCCTGTTGCGCTCGACGGCGATATGCGTCATCCGCTGGCTCTCCACCTCCTCGCTGGTCTTGACCGTCCGAGGCCGCTTCCGGCGGCCGCTCTTCCCCTGGTCCCCGCCCTTCTCCGCGCGCCCGCCACCACCGTCCGCCTGCTGCACGAGCATGGTGCTCTCGGAGGTGCCGCCGCCGCCGACGTCGTGCGTGCCACCGTCGGCGGTCGTCTTGCTGCCCTCCTCCTGCTGCTGCTGCTGCTGGCCGGCGCCACGTGGTGGAGGCGCGGCGGGGAGGGTCGGCAGCGACTGGAACCTGAAGAAGTAGCCGTCGTCGTCGTCGTCGCCGTCGTCGCCGCCGTCCTCCCCGCGGCCGACGGACGCCGCCGGCTGGTTGAGCGCGAGCTTGGGGCCGAAGTCGGCGAACTGGAGCACGTCGGAGAAGCTGAGCTTGTCGAAGGACACCTGCTGGCTCTGCCCCGCTGGATTAGGCCGCCGCGATGCGGGG
Organism: Zoysia japonica; assembly: GCA_001602275.1. Classification (NCBI taxonomy): domain Eukaryota; kingdom Viridiplantae; phylum Streptophyta; class Magnoliopsida; order Poales; family Poaceae; genus Zoysia; species Zoysia japonica. The sequence continues at coordinate 207,874 of BCLF01000027.1, read as the reverse complement.
TGGTGCGCCTGGCCCAGCATGTAATCAACCATCTCGGCGCCACCGCCAGCGGGATGCTCGTCCGGCGCGCCGTCCAACGGCGCAAAGCTGTCGAGGTGACTGTGATTGTGAGTCGACGTCGGCTGCTGTGAAAGATGATCATCGCGAACAATTAATCAGAGACACCATATTGTTAGGTACAGAGGTTTTCAAACTCGAACAAGCAGCTAACGCAGCTGCCCGCGCGGACACTGGCGACATACCTCTTTATCCATGATGATGGATCGTGTTAATTAGGAGCTTAGCAAGGTGTGCTTTGATGAACTCACGGCGGGCACATGCATGCAGGCTCACAGCTCGTACGTGCGGCAGCAAGGCCACGCACAAATGAGCTTAGTTAGGTGGTGAAACAAGAAGGCGAGAGGAGGAAGAAAGGGAGATAGCGATGGACCGACGGACACGCACGCAGCGAGCAAGGATTGAGGAGAGGAGCCTCTTGGACGCATTAACTGCGCGCGGGAGACGGACGGCGAGGCTTGGGATGCCGATGGAGCGAGCAAGGTAGCTGATGAATTGGGCCGCCGCGCGCGGCGCCACCTCCAAATCCTCCTCCCCTCCGACGCTGCATGCCGGTGAGTTATGTTCTTCACATGCGCGGCGCTCCCCGCCTCTGCTTTTCTTCATTTCCTACAAGTCCTGCTGCTCTCTCCCTGCTTCTTCTTCTTCGCTCTCGATCGGTCGCCGACGACGCGTCGATCGTCGATAAGGATCATGGATCACGGATCGCTCTTCCTTTTTTGATTCCACAGCTTTCGTTGGACATCAAACACGGGTCCGGGTCGGGATGGTCGCCGCGCGCCCGTGATAATTCTAATTATAATACGGTGGTTTGAATTGAATTGATGCCCACACAGCGGCAGATGATGCCATCATCATGATGGTGCTTTGGCCGGCGACGGTGAGACGGCGCCGTCACGTGTGTACGTGCCGTGAGCCTGTGACGAGCAATCGGATGGCAGCCTCCTCAACGCCGGCTGCTTGTTGCTGAGGCCTGCTGGACCGTTGGATTTCAAAGGGCCATAGGGAAGCCCAGTTACGGGAGCCCTTCTTCGGTTTACGAGAGGCCATGGTTAGAGCCTTCAATAGCGGCCCGTTTGAACAGATGTAGTAGCCCATTATGGTCCTTGATGTCCAAACAGCAGGCCCAGCCCGGGCAAGAAAAAAAAAACCCGGCACAATAGCTTTTCGCTCACTTCGGTCCTTACCTGATATTTCCTCCGCATGACTTTGCCTATTTATTAAAAGGATGGCCGGACATATCCCATAAAAAGTAGTACTGCACATTGCATTCTATATGGTGATTCTGTGTCACTTGCCAATTTTAAAGATCTTGTATGCCAGCTTCTGACAATATATTACAATCAAGTTCTGTGTCGTAATCAACCAGGTCTTTATATATTATTGCTAGTAACCTGCCGTCACATGGGAAATCAGAAATATTCAAGGGATCCTATCGTTCAACAGATCAAACAAGTGTGCGAGTTGTGCTGCCCTTTTATCTTTATGAATGCAAATATGAAGTTAGTTCTCTGTAGTTAAGTGCTCCCGAGCCTTAGGAGATGCTCTAGCTGGAGCCACCTGCTCATGGACAAGCACCACATCAGTGGCAGCCCATAACCTATCGCTATTATTTATGTTACACCCTCCAAAAGTCAACTCAATCTTCCCCACAACATGCAAAGTCTCCATCTCTCCCTGTATCGGTGTATCCCAGCTGCAACAATCCAAAATCCGAAGACGTGATTCTCCAGGTTTGTTTGCACCGGCTGCGGCGCCGAGTTCTTTGCTACGGCGGCGAGCAATAGGTCAGCGAGCAGCAGAAACAGGACGCGCGTCCATGGCTGGCACCGGAGGCACGCCGTTCCTGCTGTCGCCCGTGACGGGGCACGCCTCTACGCCGTCCTCGGCGGCGGCCATCGACGCCGAGGAGCACCATGGCTCCGCCAAGCCACCGGCAGACGCGGGCGCCGCCTTCGTGCTCGAGTCAAAAGGTTTGATTGTCGCGTATCCTTGATCGGTCCTCCTTGACCTCGCTCGCTCGATCTCATCCTGCATGTCCAAGGACGAAAGAGGCAGATTGCTGATGCCTCTTTCGGTTTCCGGCAGGGACGTGGTGGCACGCTGGTTTCCACCTCACGACGGCAATCGTGGGCCCGACGGTGCTGACGCTCCCCTACGCGCTCCGCGGGATGGGGTGGGGGCTCGGCCTCGCCATGCTCACGGCCGTGGCCGTCGTCACCTTCTACGCCTACTTCCTCGTCTCCAGGGTGCTCGACCACTGTGAGGCACAGGGCCGCCGCCACATCCGCTTCCGCGAGCTCGCCGCCGACGTCCTCGGTACACGCCTCGGCGTCCTGCGCGGGGCTGCATATGCACTGTGATTACGCGTTCATTGGCGATAATTAGTGCGTTTTGCAGGATCTGGGTGGATCTTCTACTTGGTCGTCACAGTGCAAACTGCCATCAACGCCGGCGTTACCACGGGAAGCATACTGATCGCCGGAAATTGCCTGCAGGTACTTGCCTTTCTTGTTTCCAAGGAACGGCTTCTTTTGTATTAAATTAGTACTAGCAGTTTATTTCTGGCTATAGAAATAAACGATTGGGCAATGGCAAGTTGACTTGAGGTTGCTTCTACCATGCTGCCCTTGTCGACACTCTGATAGCGATGTGGTTTGACCTTGATCTGTTGTTAAATTCATCTTGTGAACTTTGAAAGTGTTGTTTCAGTATCACTCTGACTCTGTAGCGAAATCTGTGTGCAGATTATGTACTCGAGCCTGGTCCCGGACGGCTCCCTGAAGCTGTACCACTTCATCATCATCGTGGCGGTGGTGCTGGCCTTCCTCTCGCAGCTGCCGTCGTTCCACTCGCTGCGCCACATCAACCTCGGCTCACTGATCCTCAGTTTCGCCTACACTATCCTCGTCTCCGCTGCCTGCATTCGCGCAGGGGCCTCGACCAATGCCCCTGCGAAGGATTACTCGCTGAGCTCCTCCAAGTCCGAGAAGACCTTCAACGCCTTTCTCTCCATCGCCATCCTCGCCTCCGTTTTCGGCAACGGCATTCTGCCCGAAATCCAGGCCACGCTGGCGCCGCCGGCTACCGGGAAGATGATGAAGGCTCTGCTGCTCTGCTACGCGGTTGTGTTCTTCACGTTCTACTTGCCCGCCATCACCGGCTACTGGGCGTTCGGCAACCAGGTGCAGTCCAACGTCCTGCAGAGCCTCATGCCTGACTCGGGTCCCTCGCTCGCCCCGACATGGCTGCTCGGCCTCGTCGTCGTTCTGGTCCTCCTCCAGCTCCTCGCCATTGCTCTGGTAAAGCCTCTCGATCGCGGCCTGTTCACGGAATCACGGGGATATTCCACTCAAGAAGAAGAAGGCAGGACAGGAGCTCATCACTGACCAGGAGGGAACTTATCACATGGATATGCAGGTGTACTCGCAGGTGGCGTACGAGATCATGGAGAAGAACTCGGCCGACGCGGCGCACGGGCGGTTCTCGAAGCGGAACCTCATCCCGCGGGTGGCGCTGCGGACGGCGTACGTGGCGGCGTGCGCGTTCTTGGCGGCCATGCTCCCCTTCTTCGGCGACATCGTCGGCGTGGTGGGCGCCGTGGGGTTCATCCCTCTCGACTTCGTGCTCCCGGTCGTCATGTACAACATCGCGCTGGCGCCGCCCAAGCGATCGCTCGTGTACCTGGCCAACGTCGCCATCATGGTTGTCTTCACCGGCGTCGGTGTCATCGGCGCGGTTGCTTCCGTGCGGAAACTCGCACTCGACGCCGACAAGTTCAAGCTCTTCAGCGATACCGTCGTAGACTGATCACAGCTACTTGACGCAGTCATCTTTGGTCATTTTCGTTCTCGCCTGATTAATTTTAACCTTAGGCCTTAAAATGGCGTGTTTGTGTGATTACTTGTTGCACCTTTGGCCTTCGGAACGCAATAGTATTTAAAAAAAAAACGTAGAATTTGGGGGGAAAAAAATCCCATGGTCCAAATCGAGCCTTATCGCGCGTTTGTGGTGTGGTCACCAGGCCCAACATTAACGCGGGCCCTCGACCACAAAAAATGTTAACATGCCCTCTCACCCCATGAAAATCAACGGGCGGATTTCAATATTGGCTCCGTTCGGATGCATTTTTGCAGCTGTTTGACGTTGCGCGGATTACTGTTGGTAGATAATGCTACAGTAAAATTGTATTGCTGGAGACGTGCAGCCGCAACCGCAGCCCATGTAGCGGATCCGAACGGGCCTATTAACGGGCCGGTGAGTGGGCTTGTGGCGATCGTCCGCGTGGCGGGCGCCTCATCCACGTATATCTCCCTCTTCCCTCTCTCCTGCTGCCTGCACCTCTCCCCTCCACGCATCCGCTCTCCTCGCCGTCCGATCACATGCCGCACCTCGTGGCCGCCCTTACTCCCCGTATGTACCGCCACTTATATCGTCGCGACCGAGGCCGCCACTTGCCCGAGATTCCGTCGACGCACTGCACAACCCTGCTTCAGCTTGCTTCGACGCGACTCGACCCCCTCGATCAACGAACGTCTCTGCGCCACAAGAAGGCTCTAGAGGAGGAGCCACGGCCAGCTCCGCCATGACGTCCACCGTGACGATGCCCAGACGGCCGCTCGCCGCCGGGTGCCGCCGCACTGCCGGGCCGCGGCGTTCCGGTCCCGTCGTGCTCTCGCTCAAAGGCCCGCGGCAACGGACCACCAGCTGCTCCGCGCTCGCGCCACCGCAGAAGCAGAGCACGGCCACCAAGCTCCCGCGGGAGCAGGCGGAGGAGGAAGGGCGGACGACGGAGTACAACGAGGTGGCGGCCGCGCTGGAGAGCATCTACAAACTCAGCCCCACCGTCGTCGACGAGGACGAAGAGAAGACAAAGAAGAAGAGGAAGCAGGGCAGAGTGGTGTGCGACTACTTCTTCTTCAGCTGTTCCACGGATGGATGGATCCTCTCGTTTCATCAATTTTAAATGATAAATCATGTGGATCGTCGGTGCAGGGAAGGAGGAACGCGGTGATCGTGAGGAGCCCGCGGCGGAGGCGCGGGAGGAGGATGGACCTGGGGAAGAGGGTGGAGATGAGGGGGAGCAAGGACGAGGACGCCGGCGCCAAGGAGCAGGAGCGGGAGTTCGAGGAGACGCTGCTGAGAGAGCACGCCGTGTCCACGGACATGGGCAGCCTCGACTGGAAGCGCACGAAGATCCCGCCGGTGCTCAGCTCGGCGCAGAGCGGCAGACTCTTCAAGACCATGCAGCCAATGAAGGTAACACATGTTCTTGTTCCATTTCGTTCGTTCTTGTTGGTCTGATTCACTGAACCAGCAGTGATGTTGATGCGCAAATTACGAAATAAAAATGCTCCATGCAGGCGATCTTTGAAGTGCAGGAGAGCTTGCGTGACGAGCTGCAGAGGGAGCCGGCCGACGCAGAGCTGGCGGAAGCCAACAACATGACCGTGCAGCAGCTGCGCCGCAGCCTCGACGTCGGCCGAGCAGCCAGGAACAAGCTAATCAAGGTACTCACTCTAGTAGTTCCTGCACTGATCAATAGAGTATCATAGTGCTGATGCAGAGCTAGCTTACTGATCATGGAATAACTCTCATGGCCTGGCAGCACAACCTCCGTCTGGTTCTGTACGCCATCAACAAGTACTACCCTGACATGGGCAACGAGGAGAGGTTCGACGACCTGTGCCAGGCCGGCGCCAACGGCCTCATCACGGGCATCGACCGGTTCGATCCCAAGCGCGGGTTCCGCATCTCCACGTACGCCCTCTTCTGGATCAGGCACGCCGTGGCGCGCGCGATGACGCTCTCCAACTTCACGCGGTTCCCCTTCGCCATGGAGTCGGAGCGGCAGGAGATCGGCAAGGCGAGGGAGGAGCTCGCGCTCGACCTGGGCAGGGCGCCCACGGACGACGAGGTGACCAGGAGGGTGGGGATCTCCCCCGCGAGGTACCGCGACGTGCTGAGGATGACGAGGCCGACCTACTCGCTGCACTCGCGGAACCGCGTCACGCAGGAGGAGCTCATCAACGAGGTCACCGAGGAAGACGCGATCGGAGCCGATGCCGGCAAGCACAACGCGCTGCTGCGCCTCGCCATCGACGACCTTGTAAGTTGTCTTGTCACTGCTTACCTTCCTCTTCCTTTCTTCCTGGTCCCTGGACAACAAACTGATACTAGGAATTTGTTGTTGCAGCTGGACTCTCTGAAGCCCAAGGAGAGCCTGGTGATCCGGCAGCGTTTCGGTCTGGACGGGAGAGGGAAGCGCACGCTGAGCGAGATCGCCGGCAACCTCGGCATCTCGAGGGAGATGGTCCGCAAGTACGAGCTCAAGGCGCTCATGAAGCTCAAGCACCCAACAAGAGTGGACTACCTGCGCAGATACATGTGATGTGAGCTCGCCTCAGATCAGCCATCAACACTCTGCTAATCTGCTCTAGCAATGGAGTAGATCGACAGAGTCACTGCACTACGAACTACCGACTCAAGTGGGAGTAACTACACGGCCCATTGCTGCAATACGCACACAGAGAGATTACACTTCGTGTCATATACTAGAACATGTAAATATTTTCTAATGGTATGTCAGTCGCCATTTGAGTTTTTCAAGTGAGGCGTTCAAAACCTCGCATCTGTAATTCTTTACCTCCAAGTGAATCCAACATGGTAAACGAAATTTCGGTTTTCATGTGCATCGCAAATTGCTACTGGGATTATAAAATAGTTGACAAATATTGTCATATACGGAGTATGTGATTCATACGGATGACAATTTAATAAAGAAATCAACGTTAAGTCTCAAAATTGCCAAGTGTTTTTGAGAGGAACGGGGTCCTCTCCCAGGCCCGTTGTGGACCAATAAAGCCCGCAAAGGACCTTAGAAGGCCTACTGGTCCGGGCCGGGCCTATTTTAGTTTTGTTCTTTATAAATATCTCACTTCACTGTGGATTATCCAGAACAACAAATCCTTTCGTCCAACCCCGCCCGTTGCTTCTTCACACTGTCCGCAACAGCAAATCCTCCAATGGCGCAAGCTATCTCCGTCTCGCTCCCCACGCCGCCTTCCCATCACCAGAACAACCACCAGAAGCCCCTGTCGCCACACCTCCTCACAGTCAGATCCCTCTCCGCATCGCTGCGAGGCGTGAAGTCCTTCCACGACGGCCGTCTCCTGGTCTCTCTGCTGCGTCAGTGCGCGGACCTCCTTCACTGCGATGAGGCCACTGAAACTGTCGGCTTCGCCCGGCGGCTCGTGCCACAGCTGCATTCTCTAGTAATAAGGTCCGGCCGATCGCGGGACACCCACGTCGCGTGCGCGCTCGTCGACCTCCTCGCGTTCCTGGGCCGGGAGGCCTCGAGCAGGCGCCTGCTCGAGGAGGCGGAGGCCAAGGATGCGGTGCTCTGGAACAAGCACGTCGCCATGCTCGCAGAGGCGGAGGACTGGGGCGAGGCCATAGACGTGTTCAGGGAGATGCAGGCGCGTGGGGTGCCCGCCGATGGGTACACCTGCGCGCGGGTGCTCCACGCCTGCGGCCGCGCGGGGGCGCTGCGCGAGGGGAGGGCCGTGCACGCGCACGCGCTCAAGGCGGGGACCGACTCGCATGCGCTCGTGCCCGGGTTCCTCGCTGGCATGTATGCCGAGAACGCGCATGTGGCCGCGGCGAGGCTGGTGCTCGAGGCGATGGCGCCGGAGAGCGTCGTCCCATGGAACGCCGTGGTCGCGTGTTGCGCGCGTGTCGGGCTTGTGGACGACGCCTTGGAGATTGCTGAGCGCATGGCGAGGTCGGGGCCGGACCCCAACATGGCGACATGGAACGCCGTACTGTCCGGCTGCTCGCGGAATGGGCGCGACCTGGAAGCGCTTGGTGTTGTCCGGAGCATGCTGGAGCAAGGCCTGCGACCGGACGCGACAACAGTGTCTGGCCTTCTCAAGTCTGTGGCAAACTCGGGCCTGCTTGCCCATGGCGTGGAAGTCCATTCATTCTTCCTGAGGTACAAGATCGAGCCGGACGTGTACACGGGGACGGCTTTCGTTGACATGTACGCCAAGTGTGGCCGCCTCGATTACGCCCAGAAGGTGTTCGACGCGCTGGAGCAAAGGAACCTGGCGACATGGAACTCGCTGATTGCAGGGTACGCTAACGCTGGTCTGTTCAACAGAGCGCTGGACCTCGTGGAAGCGATGAAGAGGGACAGGCTTGATCCAGATATATCCACTTGGAACGGGCTAATCACTGGTTACTCGATGAGCGGGCAGAGCTCGCAGGCGGTGCTGCTCCTCCGGCAGATCAAGGCGCTCGGTGTGGCGCCCAATGTGGTTTCTTGGACATCAGTGATCTCTGGAAGCTGTCATAACGGGGAGTATGAGGATTCGTTCTATTTCTTCAGTGAGATGCAGAAAGATGATGTCCAGCCTAGCTCAGTAACAATGTCGGTTTTGCTGCGGGCTTGCGCTGGGCTCGCGCTGCTAAAGAAAGGCAAGGAGCTGCACTGTTTTGCGCTGCGAAGGGCCTATGATCATGACATGGTTGTCAAAACAGCCCTTATTGACATGTACTCAAAGGCAGGAAGCTTAACTAGTGCCAAAAGCATATTCAAAGGGATTCAGAAGAATAATCTGGTGTCTTGCAATGCCATGCTGACCGGGCTGGCACTCCACGGGCAAGGCCGTGAGGCAATAGAGCTGTTCCATGACATGTGCAGCTCAGGATTGAAGCCAGACAGTATAACCTTCACAGCATTGCTAACTGCCTGCAGATCACTTGAGTTTATTACTGAAGGTTGGGAGTATTTCGACAGTATGGAAAGCAGATACGTTGTGACACCGACAGTGGAGAATTATGCCTGCATGGTTGACCTGTTGGCAAGGTGTGGATACCTGGATGAGGCAATGGACTTTATCAGGAGGGCACCAGTCAAGGCTGCGAGCCTATGGGGAGCCCTTCTGACTGGCTGTTCGATACATGGAAATCTAGCTCTCGCAGAGGTAGCGGCAAGGAAATTGTTCAAGCTAGAGCCGTACAATTCAGGCAACTACCTGCAGATGGTGAGCTTGTATGAACAAGAGCAGATGTATGACGAAGCTGAGAGCCTGAAGTATGCAATGAAAGCAAGAGAACTCGATACTAGACCTGGGTGGAGCTGGATACAGATTGAACAAAGTGTCCATGTGTTTGAAGTCGACGGGAAGCCACATCCAGATAGTTCAGAGATATATGAAGAACTGGTGCGTTTGGTTTTCCAGATGAGAAAGGCAGGATATGTGCCGGACACCAGCTGCATAGCTTATAATGTTCCGGAAGAAGAGAAGGAGAAGTTGCTGCTCAGTCATACTGAGAAGCTCGCGATCACTTACGGGTTGATCCATTCGGATGCAAGCAGCAGAGTACCCATCAGGGTGATCAAGAACACCAGGATGTGCAATGACTGCCATGAGGTGGCCAAGCACATTTCTGCTCTGTGTGACCGAGATATTGTTCTACGAGATGCAGATAGGTTTCACCATTTTGTGGACGGCAAATGCTCTTGTAATGACTGCTGGTGAACATTGAATAACATGTCATACAGAGAGGTTGCATTACCCACTGAGATCTGGCCTTACCGGCCCCGATCTGATCCCTCTGCCCATTGCTTGACGAGGCCCTCGTGCTCGGTTCCGGATTCGAATATGAAGCACGTCTGCATCTGAATTCCGCACCGAAGGACCAAGAGAGCGTCGCGGGCCCAGCAGCGTCCGCGACATCATCGGCGGCGACGTCGGTGGTGGATTGGAGTGGTCAGGTGAGGGGGAGGAGGAAGGTGGGTGTGAGCTGGAGTGATCGGAGTGCTGCCTGCTGCTCTCCAGCCTCTGCTGCTTTCTTAAACGATGGTTAGAAATAATAAATTGGTTATTTATTTATATTTTTTTTGCCTTTTTTTATGTGCGTACGTGGTTCGGGCTTTCGGGAGGCGTGACAGGCTCGGGCGCTGCAACTGTTGGGTCCAAGGATAGAGCGTGGGCCGAGGTTTTCAGCTGGGCCGCATGTCAAGTGGCCTTGAGTGGGACCATTTTCAGCTGCATGTCAATAGGAGAAGCGGAAGCCTACAAGCTGCAGAATGCCGCGCGCTAGATAGATAACGTCTTCGGTCTACTTCGCGCTCCACTTCCCTGTTCTCATGGCGACCTCCCTCGCCTGCGCTCTGGCCCCCTCCCCATTCCCTCCTCCCTTCCTCCGCTTCCCGGCCCGCCAGGTCGCCTTCGGGGTCCGGCCCCTGTCTCAGCCACTAGGGGCCGGCCGTCCGCGCCTCCATCCACCGCCACCGCCGCCTCCATCGGTGGCGGAAGTCTCCGAGGAACAGGATGCTACCCCTCCGCTCAGGCTGCTCGAACCGCCGCAGGAGGATGATCCCTTCCCGCCCGAGGTCTACCTATTTCTCAAATGCTGCGAACGCTGTGATCTCGCTGCTGATTTTGTGTCCATTTTGGACAGGTTACTGATTTTATTGCTTTTGTTATTTTCCTTGCGCAGATGGAGCCGGCGGACCCTGATTTCTACCGGATAGGATACGCGCGGATGATGAGGGCGTACGGGATCGAGTTCCTGGAAGGGCCCGACGGGATGGGCGTGTATGCTTCCCGGGACGTGGAGCCGCTGCGTAGGGCCAGAGTGAGACATTTCGATTCCTGTCAGAATCCCAACATTGTTTAACCAACTGGAGATTTATTAGATTCACTCCAACGTTGTCACTGTAGTTAGTAGTTGGTGTCTGCTGCAACAAATCATGATGAATTTTGGCACTTGTTTAAATATATACTAACTCTCTGCTTGATCAATCAGGTGATTATGGAGATTCCGTTGGAGCTGATGCTGACTATAACTCAAAAGAAACCTTGGATGTTCTTCCCAGACATTATCCCACTAGGTCATCCAATATTTGACGTTATTGAGTCAACAGATCCCGAGGTACGTGTACGCAATGTTATTGTGCAAAGAAAACCAAACTGTTACCTTTGTCACGGACTTATTTTATATGTTTAATTAGTTAAAAAAAAACCCTTCACACTAATCAGTTAAGGGAACTTTTTCGAGTACGCAATACATTCTCTGAACACGTCTAGATCACTCTAATGCACCTTGTTGAGGTTGCAATTGTATGGGTTTGGTTTCAGCATTCAAATATATGATTTTTTATTTCTTTTGGGTCTTCGAGTCCTGAAACCGCCTCTTGCAGAAATGCATGGAAAAAGCTGCATAAAGACCCATTATTATGTAGGGAAAGAATTTTATTACTGTTATTTACTTCAGCACTGTTTTCTTCCTTCATTATGTCTGAGAACTTCAATACTGATATACTAGGATACATGTAAACGTTATTTGCATTCCTCTTGCAGACAGACTGGGATCTAAGATTAGCCTGCCTTCTTCTCTACGCATTTGATGTAGAAGACAACTTTTGGCAGCTATATAGTGATTTTTTGCCAAGTTCTGATGAATGCACCAGTTTACTGCTTGCACCAAAGGTATTCAGAAGCTAAATAAGATTATACTTCTGCTTTGCCTTTCTTTCCGGATGGTAGCTTCTTATATCTGATTATGCAGTTTGAATGAATTTTACATGCCTGACTTGCTAGGAGGATCTAATGGAACTTGAAGACCAAGATCTTGCCTCACAAATGTTAGAACACCAGCAGCGGGCAATTGACTTTTGGCAAAAGCATTGGGTACAGTGCTGTATTTCTTTAGCAGTTTTGCTTGCCAGGGCTCCTCTAACACCAGCTTGGTCGGTACTATCCAGGACAAAGTAATTCCTCTAAAGCTAAAGCGCCTTGCCCCTGATCATGAACGATTTCTCTGGGCACTGAGTATTGTTCAGTCTCGTTCAGTCAACTTGAAAATGAGACTGGGAGCCTTCATTCAAGATGCAAATGTGCTAGCTCCTTATGCTGGTAAATTTCTTCTGTATATTACTTCAACCCGTATTATCTACTAACATCAACAACAATATGCTAGTGCATGAGTTATAGATGATGATCACAGGAATATGTTTAAATCCTGTACTTTAATTTATCTTTTGCTTTACTTTGTTGACACAGGTACTTTTCTTCTTTGTTCCTCCTGGACACCAGTTATTCATCATAGACTAGTATTCCTATGACTGCTCGCATATGTTTTAATTTAATGATTAAATACAAAAGCAATCTTGACTGCCTTTTTTCCCCAGATATGATGAACCACTCACCCGATGCTAATTGCTTCCTGCACTGGCGTTTCAAAGATAGAATGCTTGAAGTTATGATTAAGGCTGGACGTGCTGTTAAGAAAGGGGATGAGGTACTGTTTAGAATGTAGATTGTAGACTGCACTTAACTTGCTCTGAACCAAATGAACCGATGACTACTCAGTTGATGCCTACTATACATTAATGAAGTCGAATGTCTTGTTTCAAATGATTTATCAGAATCGTACAAACTGCGCATGCACCTTGTCATAGATATTGTGGTTATTTCTATAAGTCATTGATAAGTTATCTGATTCAAAGGAGAGTGAAATATTGCTGAAAGGGCAGCCACTGCATTTCAATAAATTGTTGGTAGATCAAGCAACAGTTCATTCTTTAAAAAAATAATTGTGCTTGCGAATTGTGGTTAGGTCACTCGATTTTCTTCTGTCTCAGGTAGGATCAAACTTGTGAGTTTACAACTATGCTGCATGCGGCCTTGGTTTATTTGTTTCAGTTAAGAAATAAACTAATGCTATTTCATAATGGCTTTTCTTTCCATCTTTATAACATGTACAGATGACATTAGATTATATGACTGGTGTGAATAGCAAGTTTATGGAAAGATACGGCTTCTCATCATCAACTGTATGTCCATGTTTTCAATGTCATTTTGTACAACTTTTAATATCCCATATTTGGAATTACTGACATTTTACATGGCCTACATGTGCAAAAACAAATTTTATAGAATCCTTGGGAGCTTATAAAATTTTCTAGTGACGCGAAGATTCACATGGATTCCTTCTTATCAGTCTTCAATATTGCTGGTTTGCACGATGAGCTATATCACAATTGTATGAAACATAAACATTTCTTTCTTCGATTCTGTATTTGTTTCATCAATAACTTTGATTTGAGCCATTCTGTTTGTGTTTGTTTCAGCTGCATTGCCCTCAGTAGCTGCAGACTTTGTGGACGGTGCAGTCGTAGCTGCAGCAAGAGCACTGCCAACATGGTCAGATGGTGATGTTCCTGCTATACCGAGTGTGGAAAGAAAATCTGCTCAGGTTCTGCAAGAGGAATGCCGGCAAATGTTGGATTCTTTCTCAACCACTATTCAGCAGGATCAGAAGCTTTTAGGTACAGTTTCATGCATGATTACCCGGCTTTTAGTGGCTTTGTAGTTCTAAGGAAAACTTTCAACTCAAACTGATACTTAACTTTTCTTCCAGATTCTGATGTGCATATCAGCAAAACACGGGAAATCGCAATCAAGTATGTGTGAAGTACATATTTTTCTCTTATGATACTATTACCCGAGTGATTCACTATGATTCCATGTTTTCCCCTTTGAGCTCCGTAGTGTGAATCATAGATTTTTTTTAAATAGCTTATTAAGAATACCTTTCTGGATGCACAGGTACCGGCTACACAGAAAACTGCTTCTGCAGAAAATCATGGAGTCGCTGGACATCTACCAGGACAGAATTTTGTTTTAATTTTATAGCTAGGCACCAAACTGCTTCTGTTGCACTGAGTTAGAAGTTTCGATACTAGTGCTAGTAGGTCTCCATAGAAATATTAGATGCGGAGGGTTTTGAAGGGCATTGGACAACCCGTTTCTCCTCCAGGTGATTTGAAGGTCTTCAGCAGTTTCTGTAGGTTAGCAGTAGAGGGTCCCACAAAGGCAACAAGATGATGCAGAAAGATGTTACTGTGTTTTATATATAAAAAAAATGAAGCGATATTTTTTGGGTTTCCGAACCAGGATCTATATGGCGAACAAGGTTGAACTATTCATGTTCAACCATGAATGAGATGGCTTGCATCAAATAAAGAAATCTTCAGCGAACTAGCTCTGGAAACATAAGCCACTGCAATTGCAAACACAGGCAAGCAAAACAAACAGGGACAGTGCCCTTACATTCGAAAAAGGCTATTCTACACCATACTAAGCCAAAACAGGAGGCACAACGCACAACTATCTGTAAATCGAAAACCTGTACAAGTACCATAGGTATCAAATTTGTCTCGAAACAGAACTAGCTAGGTCAAGGAAATGAACGGGGAAGCCCTTTGTAACACCAAGCGGCAAAGGGCAAAACAAGAGAGAGCAAATGGGCATCACATTATGACAAAAATGGGAGAAGACACTTCAACCTACCATTCTACATAGATCCTGGCAAGATTTTGGCAATGTTTCACTGAGAGCTCTTTTTGCAAAACGGTAGACACTGGATTGGGGCCATCTTCTGGTCCGTACAGCATGGTAACACCATGAACACTACAGTATGTTTGGCACTTGAGCTGATAGCTTTTCCTGCAATTCTTTGATCTTAGAGCAGAGCTCCACCTTCTGCTCCTTATAGCTCTGAAGCAGGAAGTCCTTCCCTTCAATAACTTCTCTCAGCTCAGTGACCTCTCTCTTTAGCATTTCCAGCCTCTCTGCCTCCCCTTTTCTCTTTTCTGTACCATTACAAAGTAACTCAGGGTCATCAACACTGCTGTCAGAATAACCATTAACATTCCCATTGACGCCATTTGATTGCCATTGTCCAGCGTGAAAAGGCTTATCATGTGAGAGAGCTTCTGCAACACAATGATCTGCAATAATCTTCCTCAGATGCTGAATCTCTCTCTCAGATTCAAACAGATCTCGGTTCGTGCCATCCAGTTGAGACTGCAGATTGGTGTTCTGTGTCACCTGGACAGAAAGAGAGTTCTTAAGATCAGCAATCTGTGCTTGCATCTCCATGATCATCTCATCACGTCTCTTGAGTTGCTGTCTCAGCTTCTGTATGACCTCTCTCTTGCTATAAATGTCAGATCCTGATTCTGAAACGGAGGGCGAGCCTGAACAGTTCGAGTACTGAAATGGTTTACGAGAGTCTTCAAGACGGTTAGGTGATGTTGACCACATGACACCATTATTCTCTTTGCTTGATTCTAGACCTGGGATTTTCACGAGGAGGTGTGAGGGTTCACTTGATTTGGATCTAGGACTTGAAGGTGCTTGCTTGACTTTCACTCCACCATCTGCATTCCATACACATGATGACCAGAAATAAATACTTCCCATATTTTGCCTCCAGGAAAACATGCAGTTATTCAGGTGCACAGTATTCTATAATGCAGAACTACAGGCCGTAATTTTTAGAATTTTATCACGGTCACATGAATTTTGCGTATTTAGTACCATCTGCTGCACAGGTCGTAAGTTGGGCATAGATAACACAACATAGTACTCCAGTCACTTTGTTTGACGTTTGGGCAACATCCAGTGAACTAATTAAATTCACTATTTTTTGGTTATCAACCAGGCAACCAAGCAAGAACTTACCTACAAGTATTCTTCGCTTTGTACGAGGGAGGCGGAACTACAAGAAAGGTTTCTTTATCATTGTGGACACCCAACTTCATTTCATATGTAGGGTTGGAGTCATTGTTTCGGCTGCCATGTTTTGCAGCTCCTAAAGCTGGGCAGGCTTACAAGCTTCATGCTACTGAGAAACAAATCCAGACTGTACAGAAAATCGAATACTAAGGCATGGAAAATTACCTGGCATACAACAATAGCATATGGTTTGGTCACTAAACCTGTAGAGATCAGAGTGCAGTTCACATGCTCCATGTCTTCGTTTGGCTGCAAGTTTGCACATACAGCACTCAGCAGGACGCATTCAGAGAATAAGAAATGTGAAGAAGGTTGCACTGCAAATGGTAAGTCCATACCTTTGGAAACGGTATTTTGCTGCTTCGTAACAAACAGTTGCCTCAGTTTACACCCAAGTCTGACTGAAAGAGTGCTAAGCAAAACACCACCCGCAAGAAGAACCCAGTTTGGTCCGCCTCCTTGGATCTGATTAGCTTTTCCTGCCTTCTGTATGCTACCTCTATTCTTAGAATTCATCCTACGATCCACAAATTACTTCAGCCGATGTACAGCTTGTTGGCCTGGATACAGCTCCCTATTTTGGTACCAAATGTGGTAAGCGATACAGCTCCCTATTTTGAAGAAAGAAATGATGCACCTCAATTTCTTAAATCTTGATATGAACATGCGAATGGATCTGCGGAATGCTGAGGTGATGGTCTCACCGGTAAGTCACCGTCTGCACAGCGGGAAAGTCGCCGGTCTCACCTGGGCGGCTCCCCGCAGCTAGCAGGTCCCTGTCCCCACGGTCGCCGTCTCTCTCCGCGCCCGGACACCGCGCGGCCAGCACGCCGCCTCGGCGGCCGCACGCACCGGCGTGGACAGCCTTCGCCACTGGCCGTGCCGCCGCCTGCGGGCGCCGTGCGCGGTGGGCAGGGTTGGGGGATGCGGCTTTCTGGGCTCACGGGAGCCGTGCGTGATGGGTGTCCGTGCTTGAGAGTAAAGATACGCTGGGCTCGCGTGGCGTGAGGGAGTAGGCCCAAATGATCTATTGCGGCCTGCTCAATGGTGAGCTGCTCTATAGTTGGCCAAATGGACCGGCCTGGCCTGACCCAGGCACAGCACAGCCCAATTCTAATCGGACCCATGCCGGCCTGATACAAAGTGCAAGCCGTGCTTGGGCCGTCACTTCGGCCCAGCAGGTGGCACGCCCGACATGATTATAATGTTAATCGCAATTAGTTAATATATATTCAATTTACATATGATCAACACACATCAGATAGTGTACTGGTAAAGTTATTGCTTCAATTCTTAGAGGCTGAGTTCAATTCCCACTTCATATATTTTGCAACATTTCAGAGTAAATTATACTAATTGGACCATCGAATGAGATGGGCCGCTGTGCTAATGGGCCGACCCGGCACGATTGATCATTTTCGTGCCGAGTCGTGAGCCGCCACCCCAGCCCGTGGGCCATCTCTGCACAGCCCGAAATGTAACGGGCCGTGCCAATTCGTGCTTGGGCCCAGCCGTGTCGAGTGGCCAACACTAAGCTGCCTCTCGGCCTTTAGATTTGCATCATACAGCTGCTACTGTGACTGAAGTTGCAGTCCCACCAGCAACGGCACTGGAGCTCGATTTCCTGTTCCTAGAACACAATCTTCCTCCTCTCAAAAAAAAAAACTTCCAGTTTCCTTCCATTATTAAATAAATTTGCATAAGGTCCCCATTCAAATGACCCAATAATTATCGCATTCAGATCAACAAACACTTCATAACCAACTCTAGGAACTACTGTCAGCCAGTTCAGTCTGCTCAAAAAATGCATCTCCAAAGTGATCCCAAGCAACCTTCATCCATGACACCACCACCAAATAGATCAGCATGACATGGCAAATATTTTTTTAGCATGACCTTGAATACAAAAAATGACAGTGCAAAATGGAAGAGGACAAAAATCCCTGCCTGATGTGGACATCAGATCCTCTTGGGTAACAAGCTTTGCAGCACTTCACGGCTCAAGGTGTCAAAGATGGAAGCCGTCATTCCAAGAAAACTGGTGGTCCTGCAGCCTTATGGGACCTCAAGTTTTTTGACCAAGTCCAGTTCTCGTTGCCATTCTGCTGTCCTTTTGCCTCGGTAGAAGCTTTTTCGGTCCTCCTTTCCTTGTCCGTGAACTTATCACAGTTTCAAGCTCTTTTTTGCGACCATGCCACTTCAATCATGAAGAGAATAACAAGAAAATTAGGTACACACAAGTTAAAGTCATAAATCATAATAACAGCAAAAGTAGAGAGCCTAAATTCATAATAATTGGAAGTAAATATCAGCAAAGTAGGTTGAGTCAAGTGTCATGTAATATATCAAATGTAATCAATGCCCATTACCTTTGTTAGTCTCTCCTTAAGCTTTGGTCTTGCAGATATTACCATCTTTGTTGCGTGAGCATCTGATTTTTGCATCAGCAATTTCTCAGGTTTTGACTCTTTTGTCCCTCTAGCCTTTATTTTCTTTCTCTCTGCGCGAAGTTTCTTGGCTACTGTTTTTGCCACTATCTTTTTAAGCTCTTTAATTATATGTTCCCTTTCTTTGTTCCACAGAAACATAGATATCATCTCCAACTTTATCCTATCATAGCTATCCCAATCCAGCTTATCTTGGATGTGATCACCTTCTTTTGCTGCTTCAGCTATATTATTTGACCAAATTTCCAAAACCTTCCGTCTTGATATGACAGAAACAATTCGGTTCTTCCAAGTCTTCCTTAACGCCGCACTTATTTTCTCCTTGCTCTCTTGTCTAGAAAATATCAATCATAATTTGTTTCAGGATTTGCACAGCTATATTTATGCATTGTTTACAGATCTCACATAAGAAAAGCATGCACCCACCTATGTAGTTGGCGATGCCCTAGCATTTTCTTCCTAACCTGTGATTAGAAAAGAAATATGGGAGAAGTTGAACTGATTGGCCCAGATATTTTACGATGAATAAACTAGCTCTTGGATGGATGCAAGAGCAGCAAAGAAAGTTTTCTTACATGACATCACCTTGGGGTTTCTCAGAGCTTCAGCAGTTCGTCGCCTAATGAGCTTCTTTTGCTCTACATTACAAGAGAATGAAATAGTCCTCATTCAAAGGAAATGACAAACAACTGTATTGAACTGTAAAACTACCACCACAAAATTGTTGGTGAAATGTAGGTAATACCTTCGCTCCATTTCCTGCCTTTTGTCCAGGGAACCTTCCCCTTGTTTGCCGCACCAATCTTACGTCTTCTCTCGATTTCCTTCTCTGACAAACCGGCAAAGTCAGCATCAACTTCTAGATTTTGTGGGTGATGAATTTGATGATCTTGCATTTGCTTCTGCAAATCACTCTGTAAACTTGACAATGGTACTGGGTAAGAACGATGTTCATCCATTTCACTGGCCAATCCTTCACAGGCCAATTCTTTCAGTGATGATTGGGGCAAAATGAACTCTTGGAATCGAATTAATTGACTTGGTTCTCGGAATCTTTTCTGTAGCAAAGTTGGCTCCAACAATGCACCGCACTTGTAACAGGAGAATGTTATTCTCGACGAACTGCTAGCGCCATTCTCCAAGTTCATTGAAATATATGCTCTGTACAAACAGCTGGAGTTAGGAAACCAGAGGCTAAATTCCCGCACGCAGCATAGTAATAGAAGAGAACGAATGTCTATAGAACTACTTTAGAATACGGATCCAAGTGTCCAATTCAGAAGGATACTCTAGTTCTAATAAGATACAGTTGAATAATGTCGAGATGCTTGCTATTGCAGGTGGATGCCGCCGTCCATCAGACACAGTTCTCTCTGTAGCAGATGCAGACCTCCCTACGAATCCCACCAATTTGGACATACATTTTCCACCAGCAAAGCTCCCTGATGAACATCAGGATGGACGGGGCAAAAAAAATCACCTGGCAGAATGGGCGGCGGTGGCCATTGTTTTGGCGGAGTCGCACCGTCGCCTTCGGCGACGAGGAAGACGAGGGGACGAGCAATAGCATGAGTGAAGTAGCGGATGACCTTATCCTTGCAAGCGTTCGTGTCCGTGAAGCCTGAAGCCTCCCCGGCCCATCCGCAACCCACGGAAGCGGTGGCCTTCTCATTCATTGCGGCCCGTTAAGCCCACGAAAGTAATAGATTTGGGCCTCGGTTCCCTTCGTCCAGGCGCGTTGATGCACTCGCTCCCTTCCCACATCACTTCCAGTTCCAGCGCTTCTGCCCTCCGGCGGTCCCCCCTCCGCTTGCAAACGCCATGGCCGCCTCCTCCTCTGCCGGCGCCGACACTTACGACATCCCGTGGGTGGAGAAGTACCGCCCCACCCGCGTCGCGGACGTCGTCGGCAACGCCGACGCCGTCGTCCGCCTCCAGGTCATCGCCCGAGACGGCAACATGCCCAACCTCATCCTCTCTGTAAGTGGCCGTTTCGCCTCCTCCAAATTCCAATACCGACCTCCAGACGCACGTGGCACTCCTCCTCATTCCCTACATTTTCTCCTTTCGCATGCTTAGGGTCCTCCGGGGACTGGGAAGACGACGAGCATCCTCGCGCTGGCTCACGAGCTGCTCGGCCCCAGCTACCGCGAGGCTGTGCTCGAGCTCAATGCCTCCGACGACAGGTTGCTGTCACTGCCGCTTGATTTTGATGCGTCGATTTTGGGGGGCTCTGTAGCTTCGGTAACTGATTGTTGCTTCGTCTTTTTGCAGGGGTCTGGATGTGGTGCGGAACAAGATCAAAATGTTTGCGCAGAAGAAGGTCACCCTGCAGCCGGGGAGGCATAAGATCGTCATCTTGGATGAGGCTGACAGGTAACGCTTTACGACCCCTCAGTAGAATGCATTGTTTGGTAAATTCTGAATTGAAGTTACGAGGTTTTGTTCAGTTTCCGTTGTAATGTGAGAGTAAATAGATCTTGAAAGTTTTTTTTTTGGGGGGGGTGTGTGTGTGTGGTGGGGGGGGGGGGTGTGATAACCGAGTGATTATTTAAACCTCACGCTTTTGCTACATGCAGCATGACATCAGGTGCACAGCAAGCACTGAGGAGAACTATGGAGATCTATTCCAACACCACAAGATTTGCACTCGCGTGCAATACCTCATCTAAAATAATTGAACCTATTCAGAGCCGATGTGCTATTGTCAGGTTTTCTAGGCTGTCAGATGAGGAGATCCTTGTTCGCCTTATGATTGTGGTGGCAGCTGAGAAGGTAATGGTTGCTGCTACCTCATTTTAATCCTTATCATATCTGGCTTCCGATAGTGTCAGTTCTGTCATTTCTTATCAATCTATCTGGTCATTCGAGCAGTAGTGAATCTTATATATTAGTTGCTACCTAATAAACCTGTATATAAGAAGAGGCTTGTAGGGTAGAGAAGATGGGAATGGGTACAGTTGATTTTTATAAAAATGATCTGATGCATATCTAAAGGAATTACTCATTAAAAGCTAAGCAATACGAGGGAAAAACTAAGCTAAAGGTTTTTACCCATCACGAAGCTGGCTAATGTAGAAGCATTTCGCACCGGCTTAACTGTAATTTGAGGATTTGAATTCCACTATCACCCTTATATGTCCACCGAATGGGTATTTCATCTTGCTAGGCATTTCATTTTTTTCTTCTGCAATAGCAAAGTATTGAGTTTGGCTACTGCCCTACCTTAGTAACCATGAATACAGCATTCTCA
Organism: Zoysia japonica; assembly: GCA_001602275.1. NCBI lineage: Eukaryota > Viridiplantae > Streptophyta > Magnoliopsida > Poales > Poaceae > Zoysia > Zoysia japonica. The sequence goes on along the minus strand of BCLF01000027.1, from coordinate 186,521 downwards.
GTATTACTGATCTACAAAATCTGTCATTTTTTAACTAATTAGCTTTAAGAAATAATGTTAGGTGGTCGTATGTAAATCTCTCAGATTCACGAGCTTGTTTTTCTTTTATGATCAGAAAGATTTTTTCACAAATATACCAGTGTGACATCAGATGAATCAAAATTAGCTGTCCTTTTTTCAAATTTTAAAATGTTTGTTTGTGAGATGCAGTTTTTTGAAACCATGTTGTAGCACTGGCATGTATTGTGTGCGCATCCCAAACTTTGAGGCAACAATTGCTGATTTACTGGAGGCTTATTTGGGTGTTGCATGTGACCAAATCAACAGCTACATAATCCATCCTAAAATCATTCACTTTTTCAATAGCTCCATCATTGAGATTGATAGAAATTGTGTGCTGATAAGAAGTATAACTTCATATTTCACCTTCAGGCTTATGTTAAATACTTTGTTTTATATCTTATTCAAGCTCAATTTTTTTTGTTAATTCTAATGGTCTTGGTGTTATACAGGTCAGAGTCAAGCCATCCATGCTATAAGTTTAATTGATTTTTTTTCTTTTTCGAACCTAGGTTCCTTATGTGCCAGAGGGGCTTGAAGCTATCATCTTTACTGCCGATGGTGACATGAGACAAGCTTTGAACAATTTGCAAGCTACACATAGTGGTTTCCGCTTTGTTAACCAGGAGAATGTGTTCAAGGTTCAATCATACACAACTTTTACCCTGCTTGCTGTACCATGCAGAATATCATCTCACCTGTTCAGTTTATACTAACAATGAAGTACTACACTGTCTCCAGGTATGCGATCAACCACACCCCTTGCACGTGAAGAATATGGTGAAGAATGTGCTTGATGGAAAGTTTGATGAGGCCTGCGCCGGCATGAAGCAACTTTACGATCTTGGATACTCCCCTACTGACATAATCACTACTCTGTTCCGAGTTGTCAAGAACTACGACATGGCTGAGTATCTGAAGCTGGAAATGTTGAAGGTAACTTGACAGCTCTTTATAGTAACTTGCACACCTTCAGCCTGTTTTGTTTTTCTTCTCTGTATATGTGTGTGTTCATGAGAAACGTGTTTTGCTTTATCTGTGCAGGAAACAGGATTTGCGCACATGAGAATCTGTGATGGTGTTGGGTCATTGCTTCAGCTTTCGGGCCTCCTTGCCAAGTATGCGCTGGTGAGAGAAACTGCGAAAGCACCATGAGCTTGCTTGCTGCGGATAGTGATAGTATAGCACCCACAGTAACCTAGCGACTTGAGCTCACAGTGTTGTCGTGTGTCTTGCTGAACACAAGTCTGTCATCCTACTATTGCAACCTGTAACTACAGACAGGGCATACTTGAGCTTATAGTATTGGCTCGGAGGCTCTTCTGACCAAGGTTTTTGTTATCGTTTGAACCGGTAAAACCGGCCGAGACCGGTTTAACGAAAACCACGAAAACCGGTCGACGACTGTTTCTGTCATCTAATCTGTACCTACAGACAGCGCATCCATCCTGATGCAAACAATTTTCGTGGTTCTCTAGAATTGCAAAATGTGCTGGTGCTCATAGTCTTGGTTCTGTGGCTCTTCTGATCTGAGGTGAACTTGTTGATGACCTGTGATCGATATAGGTACTCCATTGAGGACATAGAGGGGAGGTTTTTTTTTTAGATGAAGTCAGGGATTGGCTCAACGGTTTAGATGAAAGCCAGATCGATTGGCATGATTGCCAAATGGAGAAGAGCCGGCTTGATCAATGTATAAACAACTGTACCGTGTGCCTTTGCGAACTACGGAGTATTTTCCATGATTTGGCCCAGGCGACCGAAGAAGCTTGCACAGCACAGCCGCGCGCGGAATGGCCATCAGAGGAGGAACGTTCCTCTGATGTTTTAATGGTAGCCGTCAGGATAATAATTTTATTTAATCATAAACTAATTTATTGTACTAACTACTATAACAATTTAAGAAAGGGCGTTGTAAGTTATTGTTCTATAAAAAAAACTTTTAATTTTATTTAATTTAAATAGGGAAATCGAAGTGTAGCGTTAACTGAAACAAAGGTCATTCTTTTCCATCAATCCATAATCTCAAAAAAAAAAAATGCTTCTTGGATTCTAATCTCTGTGCTGCTAATAATAGTTCCCCATCTTCCTTTGCCGGTTAACCGGCGCCATGTGAAGGGAAGCTGACAGCGAGCCAGCGAGGCTTGCTATTTTCCGCCTCCCGGGGGCCTCCCTCTTATACGCGCCCCGCGGCCTTGGCCTCCGCCTCTCCTCTTCTTCCTCCTCCAGCCGCGGGAGCCCCGAGAAGCGCTGCGGGCCCCATTTCCTCCTCCCGCCATCCCCCAAGAACAGCGCTCGGGAAGCAGGGAAGGGAAAGCCAAGGGGAGGCGGCGATGGCGTACAGGGCGGACGACGACTACGACTACCTCTTCAAGGTGGTGCTCATCGGCGACTCGGGCGTCGGCAAGTCCAACCTGCTCTCGCGTTTCACGCGCAACGAGTTCAGCCTCGAGTCCAAATCCACCATCGGGGTCGAGTTCGCTACCAGGAGCATCCGCGTCGATGACAAGGTCGTCAAGGCACAGATCTGGGATACAGCCGGACAGGAGAGGTGAAAATTTCTTCTTCCTGTTTCTTCCATTGTTCATCCTCGAGGCTGTCTCTTGTGGTTAGGTTCTGCATTTTATGCTCTTCTGATCTTAGGGTGATCATACATTTTGTTTGCAAGGCTGGCTTTGATGAGCCCCATTTGGGACTACCTGAGAAGCTATGCTTTGAATGCTGCTATGGTTGATTGTATTGCTCTAGTTAGGATAGTATTGTATTCTATAATTTTACATTGATCACTGTTGAATGGTGGCACTGGCGTGGTAAGAAAGGCTACATGATATTTGCCAGTTGCTTTAGAATATAACAATCGTTATGGAATTTACACCTTCCCCCAGTATGACCTATTTTTATTTGATCAGCTCTTAGCCATGTTGCTTCTTACTAATTTCACTACCACATCTTCTACTGAAATTTTCATTGTTTAAACGTTGAGTATGGGCCTAAATTTTGTCAATCTGCTCTAGGTATCGAGCAATTACAAGTGCGTATTATCGAGGTGCTGTCGGCGCACTTGTCGTGTATGACATGACACGCCATGTGACCTTCGAGAATGTAGAGAGGTGGCTGAAGGAGCTCCGTGATCACACCGATGCAAACATTGTCATCATGCTTGTTGGCAACAAGGCTGATCTGCGACACCTTAGGGCTGTATCTGTGGAGGACGCCAAGGGATTCGCTGAGAGGGAAAGCACTTTCTTTATGGAGACATCAGCCCTGGAAGCCATGAACGTCGAGAACGCCTTCACAGAGGTTCTGACTCAAATCTACCGTGTGGTCAGCAAGAAGGCTCTCGACATTGGCGATGACCCTGCTGCTCCACCAAGGGGACAAACCATCAACGTTGGTGGCAAGGATGACGTCTCTGCTGTGAAGAAGGCAGGTTGTTGTTCATCCTAGATTCCATATGGCCTTGGAAAGGAACCAGATGCTCACCAGTTTATGACTCCCCTATGTTGCCTAACCTGGTATGTCATGAGATTATGCTGGTACCCAAGAAATTCATTTAGTGGCCAAGATATCAATTCCAGGTGGGAGAAAAAACTAGCTTTTGTAGTGTCATAGATATTCGTTTTCCCTTTTATGGTCTCATTGGTGGTGTGCACTACAGTTGCGCACAGTGTAACATACCGTGGCACAGTGCTGCAGCTGGAGCTATCAGTGGTTACTTTTCTTGCTGGAATCGATGATGATATCATGTCTTGTTACCAGGGTTGTTCCACTCAGTGCGCGTCCATCTGTCCCAGACAGTAATAGGCATTTTAGAGGGTTGGTTTGTGTAATTCTCACAGATGTACAAAATTTGTATTGAAGGCCATTTATGCATTGTTCATGATGTTTAAGCTGATCCCTGCTTTTCTCTCGTCACCTTTTACATCTATGGAATCTATATAACTGTGGGTATAGACTAGGTATGCATGGCCAACGGACCGGCCCAGGCATGATCGTGCTCAGGCTGCTTTGTTGGGAATGCACACCTAGCTTTGTACTTCAACAAATGTGGGGAAATTGAGGATGCTGGCAGTGCATTTTAAAAGATGGATGAGAGGAATGTAATTTCACGGAATACTATGATCGCCTGTTTTGGCACAGAAGCACTTGAGGTTTTTGATAAAATGAGTACTATTTGCACATTGCCAGATGATATTACTTACTCGGTCTTAAATTATTATGGTTATTAGGACAACAAATTTAGTTCATTCTTGAACTAGAGAATTAGATCTTTTTTCTATAAAAAAAAAGAGAAAGAACCGAGAGAAATACTTTTGGTAAGACAATTAATTAATCATGGAACATTGTCTAAGTCGGCTGGTTGGAAAAGTTACAGTAGATACAATACTAAGTTTTTCTAGACGGAACCGTTGGTAGTTTATTTACAATAACTTAATCCCTAGATTTCAGCTACTATTGTTATGACCATTGATGTTTTGGGCATGACGGAAGAGTTCAGGCACGCAAAAATAGAGGATGTCGTTGAAACCAATCAAGTTTCGCTGAACATCACGAAAAGAAAGATTAGTAGATTGGGAGGCAGAGAAGGCCCCGGCGCAAAAATAGGATTGTCCGGCCGGGAGACACCACCGTCGTTGACGCGCAACGACCCCAGTTCCTCTTGATGCTGCTGCTTGAAGTTTACCGTTAAATTAATAGAATCATGACAAAGAAATAACTAGCAGTTCTTACACCGGGAAATCAAGATCAGAAATAAAATAAGAAGCATTTCATTCCTCCTACAAGAAAATAAAATGTCTAAGCTAAACATTTATTCTGCTTATTTCTAAAAATAAAAGGGTCTAAGCTAAGCAGAGAACAAGAAAACTAAAACAATTCAATTGTGCTTCAACCTAAGCTAAGCAGAATCACGGGAGGACGACAGCGGACAGCTTCAACAAGGCGTCAGCTGCCTCCATCTCCTTCTCGTCCGGGAACGACGACCCTTCCGATACGTAGCCTGCTGCCTCGATCTCCATGTCCATCTCCTTCTCATCGCCAGGGAACGGCCCATCAGACGCGTCGTCCATCTCCGTCTCCTGATCATCAGATTCAGAGGTCGTCGACGCCTCCGGTGCGTCGTCTACCTCCATGATCTGCTGAGCTGGGATCGGCCCCTCCTGATCAGGGACGTCATTCGCTACCTCGAACTCCACCTCGTCATCAGGGATGGGCTCACCCGCTGCGTAGTGCAGCACCGGTAGCACGATCCTCCCGTCGTCGACACGGAAAGCTCCAACCTTAATCAAATCGCCTGTGGACAACCGATACCGTTTCAAGAACGCTGTCCACCC
>BCLF01000027.1:119890-180279 GCA_001602275.1 Zoysia japonica | reverse complement strand
TTCCAGCATGTGCGGCGTCTTCTTCCTCCTGGATCATCGCGAAGATCGGGGGCAATGGCGCAAAACCCCACCCCCACCTCACCTGTTGAAGGCCACCACCGTGTGCGGCGACGGCCGAGCGTTGCCTCTTGGACGCCCAGGCCAGCGGCACCTCCTCCAATTCCACGTGACTCGGCTTCATTTTTTTTCAACGTACCGGAGGACGAGGAGGAGGAGGAGGTGGCAGCGGGAGGCAGAATACATCTCGCTCAGAGGGAGGCCACCTGACCGCGAGGCTTTATATAAGGGAATTAAAGCAACTCATAATTAGTTTCGGATATAGCCCAAAAAACTCGCTCCCAGAGTCTATCTGCCTGACCTAGTCAAACCGTGCTCAACAAACATCTCTCCTAGTCCTACTCCACGGAAAAATCGGAGGTGTGCCCGTTCCAGCTAGATTTTCGTTGCCGCCGAGGTCGCTTCCCTTCCGTTTGCAACAAAAACCAGCCGCAATCGTGCTCTACATCGCCAAAACGACGCCGCCGAACACCGCCGGAGAGCTCGTCGTCGAGCACTCACATCCGGCTGTCCATGATCTCCCATTAAGCCATGGTGAGCTTCGCCCCTCGTTCCCCTCTTCTATTTAGGTCAATCCCCATCGAGTTTGGACATATATGCGCCTCCTATTTCTAACAACTTCCTGATTCACATTCACCTTGGTGATAATGTTAAAACTACTTTTGAAAAAGGTGATTGTTTTCACTCCTTTTTATTTAAATGAGCAGGAGGAACTTATCAGGAGCACAAACTGACTTCTTGCTCAATTATGCAGAGAAGGGGAACCATTGATGACCTTGTTCCGTTCTTCAGGAGAATTTTTAACAGAATCTATCCAGTCATTGTGGTTGTCTATAATCTACGGATTGCTTGCAATTTCATTGAGCATCTGATTACCTTTTTTGGAAGCTTAAAATGGTTCAAGTACTGGACTAACCAAGAAGATGATATGACAGGTTTGATCCATCTGGAGTCGTTATCCTGCAGAAAAGTAATATTTTCTTGTTAGTTGTTAACACATATGCCAATATTCTATTGTACTGCTTCTCTGTTATGTTCTTTTGGTAATGTCGCAGATTCTCTTGTAAAAAATCATTTTTTACCGAAAAGAATTCCATGTAAATCATCCTGATTCAATTCCATCTAGGTTTCCCTGTAAGCTGCCCCCCAATCCTCCAAATTTTTCTGATATAGTTGTGAAGTAGTCGAGTTGCCTCAGTTGTACTTAATCAGGAAATTCTGGATATATATATCGTATTTAAAAGCACCCAGTTTTAATTACAGTTACTACATAAGATGCTATCTGTTCAGGCTCTAGAATCAGATCAATGTTTTTCATGCATATCCTTCTTCAGTGTAGTCACCTTTTCTAGAATAACATAATACTTGCTAGAGTCTGAAGATATGAGCTACATTGTTCCAAACAGAATTTTGTGCTTCTGAAAATACATGTGGGGAAATGTAGAAAAATAAAATTGGCAACTAATGGTGTCACTGCAGTAATAAAATACACACATATAAGAACCTAGGTGTGAGGTCAATAGATTTTAGTTGTCAATTTGTAATTAGAATGGCCTTCATTTGGTATATTTGTCACTTTGCCTGCTGTGATAAGAGTGACTTGGTCTGCCTTTGTTGCGATATTGTTTTCCTAAATCTTCTGTGGCGCGGACATATTATTTTCAGTGCTAGCTAATGCTTAAAAAAAAATCCCCTAACTAGAGCTTGTTGTGCCTGAAGGTGTTAGCTGACATTCTCCTCTGCAATACATAGAGGAGCTTAAAGTTTCTTAGCCAAAAACAATTGCAAAGCTGTTCGGAACTATTTTGGCAGCAGCACGGTGGTGTCTGAAACTATAAAGTGCGCATATGTAATATGTTATTCGGTTGGTGAATCATCCCACCATTATTTTGCAATGATCTGAAGCGTTAGTAGAACTGACAGGTTTGTTATTTATCTCCACTAGCAAGACACTATATATTGTAGCACAAAATCCGGATATTGTTTTGCCATCATTATTTGTTCGTTGGGACATTGCAGGACCATGAAATATATCAAATGGGTTAAGTGGTCAATTTTTTCTATGGGTATGTTGTTTGTTGAGCATTCTGGAATCAGTCAAACATCATGTCACTGGAGTGTGTGTATAGTTCTGTATCATGGTAGTATTATCCCTTTGAATTGAGTGTATATCGTATTCTGTTCCATGGTAGGATGTTCCCTCTGCTGTGTAGTATTTCATCTTCAATTAAGATTGTATTCCTCCTCTTACTTGATACTATTTCGTTCCCATGTAAATACCCTTATAATTTGCATTTTGCAAGCTGATGACATTGACCCACCAATTATCTCTACGGTGGGCATGGTTTTCTGCTCCAAGCTTGAGGCGAAGAATTTCCACAAGCACCGCACAAGAGAAGCTAGGTTTGCTATGAAGATGAGGAGGACCAAAAAAATTCTGTCCTAGAGATCTGCTGTAACAAGATTGGCAGAGGTGAATATCACTTCCAAGAATACTGTTGTAACAAGAATACTAGCTTAGAAGAGAATTGAAGATGGTAACAAGAATGCGAGCTTAGAAGAGAATTGAAGATGGAATGCCACATTCAACATGAAGCAGTCTCTCTCCCAAGGTAACTATTTTCTTTTTCCAGCATCTTTCAATTGTTTGTGCTCACGTGTATTGGTTTTGTTAGTAGTATTTTTTAGAACCCCTCGAATGATATATTACAATTGTTGCACTATGAAACCGTAATCAGAGCATTAAGTGTTCAACGCACAAATCCGACAAGAGTAAAACAGAATTTTATCGAAGAAGCTTAAACATGGGTGTTTTGCAAAAAACTTGCATGCAAAAGAGACTAGGACCAGGCTAATTTGTTTCTCATGGGTGTTAGATTCTGCGATGTTTAGTACGCTTCCTTAATTAGTTATTGTTTAGTATAACATGCTTCTTGGTTTGATTTTATAAAAAAGAATTCTGCTTGTCTTTGTTTGTTGTCTTAGTCCAGTATTCATATTTTTTTCCTTTTTCTTTCTATTTTAGATGTCATTGTTCATCTCAAGTACTAGAACCGGCAACAAGTTTTCATGAGATATTATGATTGATTTTGGGACTGGTGTTAAAGAGGTCAAGTAGATCAAGAAGGAAGGGACATGTAATGTGGTTCATCCACATCACCGGGTTCCGGGGATTTGTCATGGGGAGGAATATGATCTCCCATGGCTACATTTGTTTTGTGAAGTTTAGTCTTTTTTGGTATAACATAAGCATGTAAGGTAATAACATTGGGTGACATCGTACTCATTTGATGAAAACAGCGATGTAAATAATGCTATTACCAAGTTGTAAGGTAATAACACTCCGGCAACGTGCCTGATACTCTGGTGGCTCCGTAATTTTTGGGTGTCAACACAAGTGAAGTACGATGCATGTATGAATCCCAACATGGTTTTGCATATTTTTATGTTACTCAACGATGCCACTGAATTGCCATTATAATACTCCCTCCGGTTTTAAATTATTGACATCATTGACTTTTTACATCAACTTTGACTATTCGTCTCATTCAAAAAATTTGTTTGAATGTGTAAAATTATTAGTCGTGATTTAAATTTCGCTAACGATAAATCAAATAATAACAAAGTTTTACATTTGAACAATTTTTTAAATAAGACAAATGGTCAAAGTTGAAGTTAGAAGTCAAACGGTGTCAATAATTTAAAATCGGAGAGAGTCGATGTTTGCGTTGTAAGTTTTCTTGGCAAATTTTCAGGATGGATCATGCCTTGTTGCCCTTTGAGGCAGTTTAAACATAGCGATGCAAACCGTTGTGTTGTTATTTGCCTGTAGTGAAGTGTAGACATTGGACTAGTAACTAATAACCTGGAAAAAGGCTCTTAGTTAATTTTTTTAGTTTAACAAAAATTATTACTCCACCGTTTTACTTTTTAACAAAAGGAAAGATGATCCTGAGGGAAATATCTTCTCAGGAGTAGGGAAAAGGTACAAAAACTCGCTTTCAGCCCAAGATCTTTGTGCATGGCCTGGTCCAACCGTGTCCAAGCAACATGTTGGATCTGGATAGGTGGTGGGCTTCCCTTTCTTCCCTAGCAGAAGCAGTGGTGGCACCTCTGCTCAGCCCCAGCTCTCTCCTCTCTTCTCTATCCTCCGGCCGGCTCTCCTTCCCTCTCCCACTCACAGACTCGAGGAGCTGTATGGGTCTGCAGATGATGCACGGCCGGCCCTGTGCCTCTCGATGCTCCTCGTCCTCGTCTTCTTCCTCGTCGTGGATGATGCAGGCCCAGCCCCCGAAGCAGCCGCACAATCCAAGTGAGTATCTGCCTCAGATGATTTTCTCTGCTCAGTACTGATTTTACATCCTAGGAGTATCAATTACTAGGTTCAATTCTCCTTCTTCTTTTTTTTACTTCTTTTGATAGAACAATCTTTCTGTAATGTTTACTAATTGCAGTGAGTGCTGGAAGGTCATCAGCGTCCCTTGCAGCACTGGCGATGCACCTCTTGCTCAAACGTCACAAAAACCATGCCGAGAGAACTCCTGCGTCTTCATCCGCCTTGCTTCAAATCACGGAGAACAAGTCCAATAGCTTGACAAAAATCAAGGTCCACCACTTTGTCGATACTTACTTCACATCGATTAATTTCCTATAAAAAGTGCTTGCTTAATTACGGTGCAAATTTCAGGTGGATGCGGAAAGAAGAGCTCTTGACGACGCTCTCGACAGAAGCAAGCAGCTCGACAGGCTAAACAAAGAGATGACTTACTGGGTGGATATGGGGTACACCAACAGCAACCTGCAGTACAGCTTGTTGATGCAAAACCTTGACGCGTTGGAGACTAGTTTGGTCGACGAGGAATTGTTAACGCTGGAGAGAGAGATCCTTGTGCATATACAACACCTTGGAGCTCTGAAATCGTTCAGCGAGTCCGTGTCCACGGCAACCCTGCTGGACACCCTGACAGAGACCTCACACGAATCATCAGACTTTGCGCTGCTCGACGAGATTATCAAGCATGATCCAGAGACGAAGGTGGATGATGATACTGAAGTGGTAATTGTTCGAAGTGGCAAGAGTCAGGAAAGGAAACTGAAAAGGATGAGGGCGTCGGAAAAGGCATCCGGGGTCTCAGTGAAACTGTCTAAACGGAAACCAAGAAAATCGCGCAAGTCTAGCAGCAGTCAATTCATATCTGATTGGAAAAATTACCCGGGCCGAAGAAGGAGCATTGTGCGAGAACAATCGACATTGTTAGTGACTATCAAGGTACTTACTCTTTGTGTGAGGTCTTCGATTAAATATTCCACCACCTAAACAAACCATACTACGCTGAACTGTATGATTAAAAATGAGCAGGACTGTGCAAACCTTCAGAGAATCAGAGATAACTTGGTAAAGGAGGGGCAGGAGGAGATCAGCTACCAGAGGTGGGCAGAGGCAGCTGGAGTCGACGAAGCAGCGCTGAAGAGCAGGCTGCAGGAAGGTTACTGCTGTCGAGAGAGATTGCTAGTGACCACAGAATGGCTGGTCAAGTACATTGCACGATCATACACAGGAATGGGAACAGCTTTCGATGATCTGCTTCAGGTTCCAACCAACATAATCGATCCTGGATTACTCCATTACTGAAGCACATTTCACATTATCGCTCGTTGTCTGCGACTATAGATGCCTTATTCGAATGACACTGTGTATATACATGCAGGCTGGGAAGATGGGCGTCCTCGATGGCGCGGAGAAGTTCGACAGCCAAAAGGGGTGCAAGTTCTCCACGTATGTCAAGTACTGGATCCGGAAAGGGATGCTAGCTCTCCTGGTTGAAAATTCAGGAGTAACCCTGCTGCCTGTAATTGACCTCTGAAACCGTCACCCCAGATTTTCCTTCATGATCAGTTAATTTGTTGCATGTGATGCCTGTAAACCTCTGAAACCGTTACAGGCAAGAATGGAAAGCATCATCCGGAAGGTGAAGGAGGCGCGGCGTGCAGTCCGGTACAGCGAAGGGAGGAACCCTTCAGTTTCAGAGATCGCCACCATGGTCGGCGTGTCAGTGGCCAACGTCAGGTTAGCGCGCAAGTGCTCCCGGAGAGTCGTCTCCCTCTACACGGAGATTGGACTTGAACAGAATGCAAATTTCGCGGTATTAATTCACAATCACATTTCTTCTGAATTAACTACTAGTATCCTATTAATAAAATCAACGATCTAATAAGTAAGAACTTGCAGGAGGTGATTCCGGACACATCTCTGGAAGCCCCTGACGAGGCCATCTTCCGGAGCCAGCTGCGGGAGCGGCTGCTGGTGGTTTTGGAGAGGCTCCCTGCTCGAGAAGGGCACGTGCTGAAGCTCCGGCACGGCCTTGAAGACGGCAAGTGCAGGTCGCTGGAGCAGATCGGCGGCATCTACAGGGTGTCCAAGGAGTGGATCAGGAAGATCGAGAAGTCGGCCATGGCTAAGCTCGGGAACGACGACGTGCGGCGTGACCTCCACGACTTCTACGGTTTTTGAAGCACGGCACAAGAGCCACATGCAGTTATATATACACGATGCTGCTGTCTAATTCTCATGGATTTTCTTGTGCACTTGCATGTTAGAAGATGATTCGCGAGAATTTGACAGTGGCATCTCATATATAGACGTTGTATATACATTATACATTGACACCAATTTACTGTGCTACACCTAGAGCTCTACATCCGTGCGCAGCAGTTGTGCTGCACCATTATATAGTACAAAGTCATTAGGGAAAGCAAAGAATCTCCACCAACGATTGGTGTCGTGGTGTAGTTGGTTATCACGTCAGTCTAACACACTGAAGGTCTCCGGTTCGAGTCCGGGCGACGCCATTGTTTTGTCGGACTCCTCCTTTTTTAAATCTGGTGGCTGTGGAAACCTCACTAGTCACTAATCAGGGAAGAGCAGTAATCACTGTAACGTTTAATGAACGATTAAATAAGCTGCTTTTGACAAACCCAGCACACATCTCTATCGCTCAAAAGCCCCCCTTTTATTCAGCTCCAGATCTTGTCTTTGTTACGCGGTACTGTACGGTATGAACTGTACAAGTTACAACAGTCAGGTACCTTGGCCCAACCCAAGAATGCATCGCATGGTCAAGAAATGGCTCTGTATATGATCCTTATCCTTGACAGCAGGATCACATCCTTTCTTCTGTCGCGTGACCCTTCATCCTAATCCTTTCTTCTGTCAGATCAAGGCACTATGTGCTGCGGGGAGTGAAGACTGACTGTCCATTGTCATCGACGCCAGAACCACTGCTTACTGATCCTGGTTTTCCTCCAAAACACGCCAGCCAGGGTTTGCTCTTTATCTGTCTCTGATAAGCACGTCCACCTGCAGACTGTAGCCACGCAATACCTGAAATCTTTAGACAAAATAAAGCGCCACAGGATGAATGGATGGATGAGTCATACGACATGTTCGGATTAGAGTAATCCTTTTCCTGTATATACATACGTTCCATTGACGTTCTGATTAGCACCGAGCTGTTGGATCATCATAAGACAAGAAGAATACAAGACTTTGCAAGCTCCAGCACAGATTGCTGACAGAACACGAGCATACAGATAGACGATGGCATAGCATATCCATGCTACTAGATTCCGATGGATGGTGTAGACAGGGACGTGCCGAGGTCAAGGTTCAGCAGCGAACGATGATATCCGTGAACTTGCTCCTACTCCGACATCGCTGATGGCATAACTGGCCCTACGTACTGAAGCTGGTGTTTCTGTGGACGACGGCCTCCTCGCCGGAGAAAGCAGAGACGCAGAGGTGCTCTCCTTGCAGACGGAGGAAAGATCATCGGAGACACCACCCGACGCTCCATTCGTCCCGCAATCCTGCACCCGCAGTCCATTCAAGCAATTTCATCACTTAATTTGCCGACCTGCTGCTGGCTGCCACGATAAATAATATGCAAATTAAGACGGAGAGTTGAAAGTAGTACGTACCATGTCGAAGAGGCTGGACCGGCGCTTGCCGTTCTGCTTCCCCGCGCTGTTCTGCCTGAGGAAGAACTTCTGCGCGTGGCTGGCGACCTGGGTGGGCGTCCTGGTGGTGACGAAGCCCCGGGAGATGCCTCGCCAGTCGCCCCTGCCGAGCTTCTCCAGCCCCACCAGGAACAGCCTGTGCTCCTCCTCGCTCCACGGAACTCCTTTCTTCCTCTCCCGAAACGCCGCCGTCGACCCGCCACGGCCGCCCTCATCATCCATCGACGACGACAAGAGCAGGGCGCACGACGGCGAACCCTGCGGCGTCAGGCAGTCCACGCTGCAGCTCTCGTGCAGCGGGAAATTTAGCGCCGGCGAGCTGCTGCCGGCGTGGAGCTGCACCCCGAAGAGTCTGAGCCCGGCGGTGCCTCCGCGACGGCAGTACGCTCTCGAGGTGTGGCCGTAGCTGCCACAGTGAGAGCATCTCCTCCTCGTTGCCACGTTATGCATTGTGATTGTTTTGTATAAAAGCTACTCCATCAGGAAGGCTATGGCTATCTTGTTTTATCATCAGGATCACAGGAGGATTGACGGCTGCTGCAAATATATGCTGCTACGCTGATGCGATAACAATAATTGGAGTCGACACCCGTCATTTTCATGGACCGATCCTTTCTTCTCTAGTGACCATAGTGTCAGTGCACTAATCTTGTAATAATTTATGTCATTAGCTAGTTGAAACAACCTCAGCATTAATCGGGCCAGGGTGCCAAAGCAAGAGATTTGGGTGAAGTGCTTGTCATCGATCAGTCCGCTTTGTGGTCACTAGTGTTTGATTACAGGGAGTATTTGTTTAGCAGAAAACTAAAGGTGAAATAATTGTGGCAGTGTTTTCTTGATTAGGTCCAGGGCCCCTTTGCTTCAAGAGGCCTGAAGATCTCGGATGGCTACCTAACTGGTCACTAGCTAGGTAGAATGTTACTAATCAGTGGCGGTAATTATTTCACAGATTTATATAATCCAGTGATCATCTGTCCTATACGTACGTAAAGCAACTTCGACGGAACCTGATAACTGGTTCCAATCCATATCTTTCTTTGCCTTTTGTTCAGTTAATTTTATTATTACCTTTAACACTACTCGTAAGAAAAAAAAAATGTTATGGTTATATGATTTGTTGGGCTCAATTCAGATCATCCACTTGGAAAGCCCAACAAAAAAAAGCTTGTGTTTGAGCCCAAGCCGTTTAATCCAAAGCCCAGCAGGCTGACTACCTCTGGGCTTGGGCGGCTGTGGCACCAATTTTCATGACGAAAATACCCCTCCGAGACAGGATTAGCTCGTCAGTTAAGCCGTCATTATCTCCAACCCACGACCCATTTCCGTCACTTGGGAAGCGAAAACGATAAACTAATGAGCTCGTGTTGTCTGAAAGCGGAAAGGGAATCCCTCTCCGACCAGACCAGAGCCGAGCTGATCCGCAGCCTAAACCCTAGCGAAGATAGGAGAGCTCTCGAACCCATCCATGGTGATCTCACCACGGGAGCACATCGCGTGCTAGATTTGTTTTATCCGTATTTGGGAATTGCTGCTGTGTAGTGCCGGCCTGTGGTGTGCGGAAATGGCGTTGAGGAACCAGTTCGATCTCCTTGGCGACGTCGACAACGACGACCCGTCCCAGCTCATCGCCGCCGCCGAGAGGAAGGCGGCCGCGTCGCCTAAGCCGGCGGCTGCTGCGCCCGCTTCTCCCGCCAAGCTGCCCACTAAGCCCGCGCCGCCCGCGCAAGCTGGTGAGTTGATGGCGGCACTGTCGAATGTTGTGTTCCATGTTCATCTAGGACTTAGGAGTTCCAAACGGCTTGCAGTGCTTATTAGTCCAGAGATTTGACTTGTGTTCAGGAATTTCACTTTGCTGTTCTGCATCTCCCTAGTTTTAATCAGCTGTGATGTCGATGCTCCTTCGTGATTGCAGCGAGGGAGGCAAGGAACTACGGTGATCCACCGCGCGATGGACCTGCGCGTGGTGGTCCAGGACGCGGTAGAGGCGGCCGTGGAGGCAGGTTTGCTCCAAGAAGAGATTATGGCGATGCTGATGTTACTGGCTTCGAGGGAGGAAACGTGGGTGGATTCGGAGATGGCGGCGTGGCTCGTGGTGAAAATGGCGAGGGAAGGCATGCAGAGAGGGTCCGTGGCCCACGCCAGCCTTACCGGGGAGGTGGACGTGGCCGTGAGGCCCGTGATGGGCAGGACGGGGATGAGTCTGGACGTCCACGCCGGGCATATGAGCGCCACAGCGGCACTGGCCGCGGCTACGAGATGAAGCGTGAGGGCTCTGGGCGTGGAAACTGGGGAACTGTGACGGATGAAGGCCTTGCACAGTTAAGATGGTTCATTGGTTTTGTGTCTGGTGTTTTTTTTTTCTAAGTTATGATGGATTGATTGCATTATACAATTTTGATCGTTTCTGTGTGTTGCTACTTGCTAACTAGGGACATTGTGGATGCTGTTAATACCGAGGAGATTGTTGCCGTGGTGGAGGATGAGAAAAAGCCTGAAGATACTCCACAGTCCGAGGTTGAGAAGGGGAAGGAGGGTGCAGAGAACGAAGAGGAAGAACAGGAACCTGAAGATAAAGTATATTTCTGGTTTATACTATGGTGCCACCACTTCACCATTTGATATGTGCCAGTGCAGTGTCGTTCCCTGTACATATTGTGCTAGTGCTGATTTCAGGACATGATAAACATCACGTGTTTTCATAGTTCCAAGAATACATTCATACATCATTGAGGAAAAATAGTTGAAGGAGATCATTAGATGCACTTGTGGTTGCTTTTCTATTCACGTTCAAGTCAAGCCTGCTAGGCTAGTCATTTATAGTGGAAGGTTTGCAACAATTGCTCTTTATCATTGTGTCAAAAACGGGATTAACAATTTCCTTTTAGCTATACTGTTTTATTGTTGTTGATGCTCTTATGGGTGTTTCATGAACTAAAATTGCTCCTTTCTATCAAATATAGCGGACCTCTAACAAAGTGTATTGTCAACTTTCCAAGCATGCCAAACTTCATATTGTTTAAGATCCTTCTGGCAGCTAGTACTAACTTTTGGCTATGGTGAGCCATTGGCTCACTGTTTTTGCTGTATTCCTATTGAGAATCTTCACATGCTTTCTGATAAATGAAATGCAGACACCTTCAGAATTATCTCGCCCACTTTAGAGATTCATCTCTTTTTTCTTTTATCATGTCTGATGCAGCTAATGCATTCAGCTATAGTATCACTACTCTTATTCCTGTGGTTGCTTTATTTACTCCTCATATCTCTTGCCTCCATGTTGAATGTGTTGCAAAAGGACATCATTTTCTATCATCAAAGCATGCCAGTTAGTAAAGCTTGATTTGCTCCCACCATTTTACAGGAGATGACTCTGGAAGAATATGAGAAAGTACTGGAGGAGAAACGAAAAGCTTTGCTTGCTCTTAAGACTGAGGAGAGAAAAGTTGAAATTGATGAGGAGCTGCAGTCCATGCAACAACTGTCAGTTAAAAAGGATGCTGAAGAAGTTTTTATCAAGCTGGTATGTTGTTCACATGCTGTTCTTTCCTCTACCTGTGGTGGATTTATGTTGATTTTCACCCAACGCCCTACACACTCTATTTCAGGGCTCTGACAAGGACCTGAAAAAGAAAGAAAATGCTGAAAGAGATGAACGTGAAAAGAAGGTACCGACGTATTTTCACTTTGTTTCGCTTCAATCTGACAGCTTGAGTTGCTCTTTTTTTTTTTCCTAACCTTGTTGTTTGTTTGCTTTTCCCATTGTTCATTCCTTTCTGAAGTCCCTGAGCATCAATGAGTTCTTGAAGCCTGCTGAAGGTGAGAGGTACTATGGTGGCCGAGGCCGTGGTCGTGGTAGGGGACGTGGTGAACGTGGGGGATTCCGTGGTGGCTACAACAGCGGTGGTCGTGGAGCTGCTGCTCCAGTGATCGAAGACTTGTCTCAGTTCCCTTCACTTGGTGGGAAATGAAGTTGCATGCGCGCTGCCCTATTCTCGTAGCTCGGTTTCCTTTCGGGTTCACTCGAGGTACTGTTTGGTGTCTCCCAGTGGCTTGCATATCCGAGATAAATCAAGGGTGCTAGTTATCAGTGTAGCTTAGCTAGCTACTTGGGAGTATTTTGTTTCTTTAAACATACGACATATGTTCAGCGTCTCTGAAGTACTCATGCACGTGTGGTTCAACGATTTTGCTCGGATGGTGAGGAAGTTATTTTTTCTTTTTCTATTGTGAGGAGTTGCCTGCACTTTGTTCCTTCCAATCATCACGGCCGTATTTCCTCGCCGCTAATAAGATATTGTTGGTCGCCTTCGCCGTGGGTGCTGCAGCCAGTGTATAGATCAGCCTCGATAATCATTGAGGTCATTGTGCTACTATGAATCAAGGGTCCAGGATGTTGGCAGCGGCGGCCGCTGGTACACAAATTAGGAGCGTACTGCCACCATTAGCGATCCAATCCACTCTAATTTGCTACTAACATTTCCGCTACTGTACCCACCACTTAAAACAGAAAAAGAAACCCCAGGCATCATTGTCCAAGTACTATATGGTATGGAAGAAGATGTAGGATACATACAGAAACGGTGGACTACACAAACAAAAAAAGGACGCTAGTATCTGTGAGACAAGTTCTGCCTGCCCCGATCCCAGGCACTTCTCGTCGTCTGATTTCCTTCATCGAACCGCTGTGAATCATGTTGAGCCGGGCTACCATGTCGATCGCTTACCAGCCGCCAGCTCCTGCTACCAGCATCACTGCTCGGAGTAGAAATGCCACCAGCATCCACAACCATATCGCCCTCTAGTATCCGGAGAACCTTTTGATGATGTGAAAGAAACGGGTTCGATCAGGGTACAATTAAAATCAACCTCCGTTGAAAGATTGTGGAGAACAGACTTACATGGGACATGCGTGGTCTTGAATAAGGGTCACGCCTGATGCACAGGTTCGCTGCGTGCAGCATGCAATACACCTCATTTTCAGAGAACTGTCGTCCCAGGCGTGGGTCAATGAGCTCGTCGATTGCATAATCTTCCAACAAAGGCCGAGCCTGTTACGAATGCACAATACAAACGTGATGAGTATCATTAGATGCAGCACCAGTAGTTCCATAATAACAGGAAAAGACTTTCAGTTTTCTTTTCTTTTTTTTTGAGAATCTATTACTTTCAGTTTACATTGATGGCTGGTGAACCAGGTGAAAAATAGCTGTCAGTTCATTCAGTAGCTACACTACCCTTATACTAACCAGGAAAATGGAAACGAATAGATTTCAAGATAACGGATATGATGGTGAACTCACCCATTCAGTTAGGAATTGCTGGCCCTTTGGTCTGTTAATGTCAACTGCCTTTCGTCCAGTGACGAGCTCTACTAATACAACCCCAAATGAGTAGACATCAGCCTTCTCTGTTATTTGCCCACTTTGAGCGTACTCAGGTGCCAGATAACTGCACATAATCAAAACGAAGCTCAGTGGCAAAACTCAAGTCACCTGACTAAGTATAGCAAATCGTGGAGCTGGAGAAGTTACCCAAATGTCCCAATGACTCTTGTTTCAACACCCATGTCTCCATCAGGTTGCCACCTAGCCAAGCCAAAGTCCCCGACCTGTAATCAAATTACTCAAAGGCTTATATATAGTAGTGCCAGTGGGAATGACACAAATTACGATGATATATATTTATTGTATGACCATATAGTCAAAAAAATTTTAAAAAAAATGAGGGAAAGAAGGAAGACTCTTAGGCTAATCATTGAAAGCCAGATGCCTGTTTAGGATGCAGCTAAATGCACAGTTATTCAGACACAGCATAATCTAGACAAGTGCTACTAAAATTTTGACTGAACTTAATTGTCCAGTTGCAAAGGTTAAATCAGTGCAATGAAAATGGCAATGACTTCAATGTACTGTCATAGCAAGATGATGATCATACCAGTGGTTCATAATCATGAGTGACAAGGATATTGTTTGGCCTCATATCACGGTGGATTATGCAGCCAACCCTGCATTCCTCATGGAGGTATCGCAGTCCTCGTGCAGCTCCTACTGCAATTTTTTGCCTGGCAGCCCACTCTAAAGTTTCATTGTTAAGACCTGAAAGCAGTACAGAAAATGGTTGAGAGAGGATAAAGTTGAAGAAGTGCCTAACTCTTTAGGCCTGGTGTGGTCACGAAAAATTCTGGTAATACTACTAAAAAACTGGTACATTGTTTGCTAAGAGAGAATTGTTGCTAGCCATGAAGAGTATCTGGAATGGGACAACACCAACCATAAAGATGTGAATCCAATGATCCATTGCAGATGTACTCATAAACTAGTAATCGCCTCTTATCTTCAACACAAAAACCAATGAGCATTACAACATTCCGGTGCTGGGCACAACTCAGAACTTCCACCTCTGAGCAAAATTCACAATCGCCTTGAGAGCTAGCAAGTTTATGCTGCTTGACAGCGATTGCCTGGCCATCAGGTAGGACGCCTCTGTGAACAGACCCAAATCCACCTTCAGCCAGAAAATTTGCTTGTGAGAAGCCACCAGTTGCAAGTTCCAGTTCTGCATAGCTGAACCACCGAGGAGGTTTACCAAATACAGGAGTTTTATGCTGACATATTGAACACAAGGGTGGCGGTCCAGGAGGCGCACTCCTTGACAATGAGATAACGTCTCTCACATTTCCTCTGAAGTTCAAGTCAGACCTGCTTCTGATTGCGATGATTTCAGTAAAAAGATCCAGTTTGGAGATCTTCTCGAGCAAAGCATCTGCTGTAGGAGTCCTTCTAGGGCGCTTTCCTACTAATCTGGATGGCGCAGGCCCCTCTGAAATATCAGCCATCCTAGGCTGGAGTGATGAGGCTGGTGGAGGAGTTGAAGTCTCACTCTCAGAATCAGAAATGTTGATATCTGAATGCTGGGTGTTATCCATGGCAGACTCTTTCTTCGGAGAGGCATTCGTATCTGAAGCACAAAATGGAGAAGCAGCAGGATCGGAGCTTGAGACAGAGGACGTTCCAACATCAGTGCTTTCAAAAGCTATTTCTGACTCTGGACTGCTACTTGGGGTGACGGCTGGCCCTCGAACGGAGCTTTGCTGCCCTTTTACATCATCAGCTGTTGCACTTGAGTCAGGTGGTGGTGTCTGTGGAGCTGATTTTGACTCCTTTTCAGGCGATCCAGCCAGATTGAGGCGAAGAACTTTGGGCCGTGAACGCTTCATAACAACAATATTGCAGTGCAGGTCTTCCATGCAACGCTTCTCCTCATGCTTCAGCTCCCTGGGCACAGCAGGACGCCGAGAAAATAGTAAGAAAAGGAAGTAAATTGAGAGGACATCATCAAAGACGAGGAAAGGTTTTCTCCAGGATGATTACTTGTCCAGCACAACCCAGCTTGCCTGGGCTCTCTTTGATTCGGTGGCCACGCAACCAGAAGATGATCCTGATAGAACCTTCACCTTCACATTGACCTGTGAAACAAATGGCAAATTTAAATTCCAGCTGGGCAACGATGGTACTTCGATTGAAAAAGAAAGAGGAAGCTACATGTGTTATCCAAACCTTGCTGGGATCATATACATCACGAAGTTTTAGCATCATTTGAGAACAGAGCTCGGAGACATCCGACGTCTGATTGAGCACTGCTTTATGAGCACTCGCACAGCCTCCCGCGAAGAAGGGGAAGCCCCACAGCTTCCGAGTGTTACCTTATGTAAACAACGAGGAGACGAAAACGTACTTTTAACTTGAGACCGAACAGAACAGTCGAACTCACTACCGAGCAAAAGGGAAAGGAGAGCATAATACAGTGAGAAATCGGAGGAGCACCTGTTGCGTGTGGCGGGTTGAGTGCGAGCAGCAGGATGGTGTCGCCGTGCTGCACGACGTGCGTGAGCGCCCAGACGACGGCCGTCTTGGAGATGTCCCTCGCTGCGGCGCGCACGGCCACTACGACCACCGCCTCCGTTCCCCGCATGTTCTCCTTCATGTCGAGATCGTGCCTGCTGGTTCGGGTTGTTCACCAGGCGAGCGGAGTAAGAACCACAGAAACCGAAATCACAGCCACAGGACGCGAGAAGAAGGGATGGAGGAGCCCGAGCGAAAGCGACGCGGGGAAGACGGGGGAAATGACAGTGGTGGGGGGTCTGGACTTGTCAGTGTCCCGTCCGTCCACAGCTGTGGCAGCCACTCACCGCATCCATCCCCCGGCCTCCCTCAACCGCGAACCTCATCGACCCAAGACCGAACGTGACTCTGTTGCTCTGTTGGAAATTTGAAAACCAGGTGCCCCGCCGAAACACGAAGTAGACGCACCTCGCAGCTGAGGCAGAAGAGTGCGGCGCCGGCAACCGCTCGACGGCGAGGGTGGTCACTTCCGGGCGCTGCGTCGTTGGGTTGACCGCTCGGTGGAGGAGCAGCGCGCGGCAAATTCAGTGGTTGGCAAGTGGAGACGCCATGAATGGAAGAGACTCGAGGAGGGACGGGAGGAAAACGAAAAAGGGAGGCATTTAAAACGGATGGCCCGTTGTGGCCTCCCAAGTCCCTCTTCCTTTTTCCCCTCCTGTGCGTACTACTAGCAGTATTCACAGCTCTGCCAATGATTACTGCTGGTGGAGTGGCAGAGATGTAAATAAGGGCGTCACAGGAGGTGCAACTTGCTCTTTGGCCTCCTCTTCCTCTCCTCCGGTCGCCGACGCGCCGCGGCTGGGGTGGCGACGCGACGCTGTTCAAATCGGCTCAGCAGTTCTCAATCTCGCAGGGTTTTTTTTTTGTTGGAAAATAAAATCACAGTGAAGAAAGAAAAAGCCTCTGAATTCGATACATGCGTCCTCTGTGTGTGGCGCGAAGAACAAGGTGGGAGTGGGAGGGCGGGCTAGCAGCTTTGAATTTGCTGCGGCGACCCCTTGGCAAAGGCTTTCCGTTCAATCATGGCGCTTTATTGCCTCCGCCTCGGCCGCTCAACTGTACCACGACGAACGCATTTGAAATGTCACCTGCTGCAATTCCGGCTGGTCGAGCTTCGACGATTTACACTGCTGCCTCCGTTCTAAAAATAAATGTTTGTTTAGTATGGTTAAATTTGTTTTTATCAACAATTTTTATATAGATTTGATTAATTTTAAAAACTTAGTATTTGTAAATTCTTTATAAAAAATACTTTTATAATATATATTGTATATATATTAAAAATAATTTATATTTATACAAATCATTAATAAAAACAAAGTTGATTAAACTCAAATAAATACTTATTTTGAGATAAAAAGAGTAGTACACTCCAAGTACTCTACTACACGTGCCAAATACGGTGTCAAATTATCAAAGTTTTCGCTAAATAAGTCTTACCAAATCACTAAATTTTTCTTATATGAATGAATTTTACTGTTCAAATTAAAGATATGGGAGTTGCTACCTTTAATTTGGAAGACGGGCGAGCTACTGGTAGGAGTAATAAAGCTACCAATAGGGAGAGGTATCAGCCTTTTTTCCTCTCTCTGAAACTGAAAAGACAAAAATGGAGGAACCTGCGATTGCAGTAAAACACAGCATGGAGAACAGGACATTGTCATGCACCACAAAGTTCACCCAAGGCGAAGGAGTAGTCTTTGAGCTGCTGCTGGATCGCATGGGTATGAATCCAACAAGAGAGAAACCGTGCACGACGGATCCTTCGTGTCAGGGGTTCATCAGATTTCGGTTACCAACGGCATCCTCGCATCTCACCAACTGAACTGCATGACTGCTGGTGCTGTGCTGACTCCTGCTCTCTTCTAGATACACATACAATGAAATATCGTTTCAGCCTAAAACAATGAGACGAACCAAGGCAACTGATAGGAGTATTTGATAGTCTCCACGAATCACGATTTCAGATCGAATAGCAGTTCAGAGCAAAAAGTTGCAGCATTGCCATTGTCATTGCCACTGCTTGCTCACAGCGTCCTTACCTACCGTAATCCTCTGTTTTGGAGCAACAGCACAGCAGTTGAAATAGTACAAACAAAGCCCCTAACCTATCTTTAGTATAATATCAATGCTAACCCAACGTACCAAATCCTTCCGTGTCCAAATATAAAGACCAACTAGTTATATTATTACTATATTCTAAAACAATGCATCACTCCCATGAAAACAAGACAAATATCCATGCCAAGAGAGAACATAGGGTTACTCAGTAATGCACCAACACGTGACAGTCCTCCATACAAGAGCAGAATACTAAGGACCCTACGCGATTCAAACACGATATAGCTTCAAGGCATCCAAGAATACGTACAAATACCACCATCACATATACTATTTATTTATAACTGAAGCATGGCATCAATATAAATAATTTATATAGGATAGGATGGCAGCAATCCTGATGTCTTCATCATCACACCATTTTTCTGATGACTAATGATACTATTCATGTTCACCAGTAATCACCACAAGAGCACTTCCCATCCTTGAAATGGTGGAACCGCTTGTTGTCCCTCACGATGAGCTCCCTACCAACAATTCTCGACATGATCTTGATGGCATTGTGGCAGTCGCCGCATATCCTGAGGTTCTTAATGATACGAAGAGGGGTCCTTGCCGGGGTGCTAATCAGGCCATAAGCAATTGCAAGCCTCTCGCTGTGATACAGCAAAGCCTGCTCCTTTGCCTCCTGATCAATATCGTGGAGCACATATCTTGTGTCTGGGACATACCTCTGCTCATGAACCACCTTCTTTTCAATCTTTGGAGGCAGCCTGTACTCTGCCAGCTTGTTCCTCCCATCGAGCATGTTAATCCCAAGACGCCTCTTTGGAGATGGAGTTGGGAGCTTCTTAGGATTTTCTTTCGATGGGTCAAGTGAGACCAGCAACTCCTCTGCCCGGTCCTCAAGATCAATGTCACCATTCATGCGTGCCAGGTTCAGGAGTGACTCCCACACTGTGGCATTGGGCTCGAAAGGCAGCTTCTCGATGTATTCCAGTGCCTCGTTGAGATGTCCTGACTTCCCCAAGACCTCAATGAGCCCAACGTAGTGCTCCACACCAGGCTCAATGCCATGGTCCCTGGACATGGCATCAAAGTAAAGGAACGCCTCCTCAATGGCCTCCGAGTTGGCACAAGCATTGAGCACGAGCACAAAGGTGTGGCTGGTCGGCGCCATGCACTCCTTCATTCGCTCGAAAAGCTGCAGCGCCTCGTCCCCAAGGCCATTCACAGAGTAGCCATCCATCATGATGTGCCATGAGTCAATGTTCCGGTCAGGCATATTGTCGAACGTCCTGCGGGCGTGGGGCATGGCTTCGCACTTGGCGTACATCTCGAGCAGCTTGTTGTTGACCTGTAGGTCGCCGCGGAACTGGGAGCGGAGGAAGAAGTCGTGCACCTTCCTGAGCTCCTCGAGCAGCTTCGGGTTGGAGCAGGCCGCGGCGAGCTCGTGGAAGGCAGCCGTGTCTGCGCGTGCCCCCTTGGTGAGCAGCTCCACCGCGTCCTTCACCCGCCCCTCCCGGCACAGTGACATCAGCTCCCCGGGCCCCGCCACAGGCTCCTTCGGCAGGGGCGGCGGCGCTGCGCGCTGCTGCGGCGGTGGAGGCCCGTAGCCGTGCGGCGGCGGCGCCTGGTGCTGCGGGGGTGGATGCCCGTAGCCACGGGGCGGCACCTGCTGCTGCGAAGGTGGAGGGCCGTAGCTGTGGCTCGGAGGAGGCGGCCCCTGCTGCTGGTAGTTCCTCTGCGGCGGTGGCGGTGGAGATGGCGGCCCCTGCGGCTGGTAGTTCCTCGGAGGCGGCGGAGGGGGATGTCCCTGAGGCGACCAGTGCGGAGGAGCACCGGAAGGAGGAGGGTATCGAGGCGGCGCCCACTGCTGCTGCTGCTGCTGCTGCTGGGTTTGATGGACATGGTTGTGGGAGGCTGCGGCGGGGGAGGGGTTGTAGGCGTAGGACGCCTGTGATGACGAGAGGGGGCGAGCGAGGAGGTGGACAAGAGAGCGGGACCTAGCAGAGGAGAAGGCGAGGTACCGGAGCGGTCGCGCCGCGGCGCGGTGGATGGCGGCGGCGGAAGCCATGGCGGACGAGGGCTCCTGGGATGGATTCGGGGATGGGTTTTGGCGACGCGAGATGGGAGGAGATATTTCCGGGCTCGCAAATGGCGGAATGGGTTTTTCTCATTTGGGCTCTTATGGTTGTAGTTTTCAGCCCAGTTCAGGAAGTAGGCCCACAGCATATCTGCCGCTCGACCTTACCAGCGACAGCGATCATTCACAACTGGACCGTAGTGTGACACGGCGACAACCGACAAACCTTTCCATTTTTACAGAAGATTTCATCAAAAGTATAGCAGAAGATTTCATAAAAAATATAGCAGTTTGGTGCACAGAAATATTAAGGAAACTCTACTGATTGGGCAACGTTAATAATTCAGATACCTGATTGCCGAAAGTTCATGTCCAAAACCAATAACAGAAAATTATGTACAATCGGCAGCATCTGCTGAACCAACAACCCAACTTACAGCAGGTCTCATGGGACTCCGCCTGACCCTGCCTCGCACTACTACAACCGACAACAATACCTAAAGTACAAAAAAAAATGCAACACACTCCAGAAAAGCCGTTCCTCCAATGCCCCCAGGTCTGAAATCGAGTTCTTCTTGGCCATGATGATCGATCGTGTTCTTATCAGGAATTAGGACTGAAATCTCCCAGATGGTCCAGACTCTCTTCGATCACTGCTTATCTCAAACTCGCTTGAACTTGCCTTTGACTCGCTGTCTGCATTGCCACTGTGGCCCCTCCTGCTTCTCCGGTCCTTCAGAAGATAAACAAAGACACAATTCAAATTTGTTGCGCAAGACATATCAATGCTATACTAGGAGAAAAATAATGAAGTTGAACAACCTCCCGTGATGGGACATCTTCTGCCTCAAGCATCCGAACAACCTGACCCATAGTGGGCCTTTTCTCAGAATCTGGATCGACACACCGCAGCGCCACTAGAAGAGCACGCTTAAGAGCGCGGATGGCTGGTTTTAACTCCATGTTAGGGTCCACTACCTCTTCTGCTCTTCTTGCGCCGACCATCATTTTGAGCCACTCCACTAGATGGACCTGCATGAATTCCATGTTGCAGGTTACTAATAGTCAAAGTAGACAATGCATTCTTGCTTACAAAACGAAATAAAACTACACTTGTCACAAGAGATAGACATTAAATGTAAGGTTCCCATAAACCTGAAATACATTTTGTCCCCCAACTAGCAAACTAGGTAGAAGCAATTAGTATGTATTGCCTCAGCATGCATGATACGGCAGATATAGTACGTGCTCACCTCATTAGCAGGGCGACCATAATCAACTGGATCCCTCCCTGTCACTGCTTCCAGCAGTAGCACACCAAAACTGTATACATCGCTCTTCTCGTTTAACAGACCTGTGTTGGCATATTCAGGGGCCACATACCTGAATAAATGGCAAAACAAAAGGTGAAGAATTGCTTGCAAACATCATGAAAGAGTGTGTGACATGTTAAATTTCCTACTGTATATGAATACAACCACACATTCGTGGTAAGTCAATCTAAAGTGCTACTACGTACTAAAAAACAACAATTAAACATACCCAAATGTTCCCATAACTCGAGTTGCAATATGGCTCTTCCCTGCACCCAAGAGCTTCGCCAATCCAAAATCAGAAAGCTTGCCATTGAATTCTTCATCAATCAGGATATTACTTGCTTTGATATCACGGTGCACAACTTTTGGCTCTATAGCTTCATGTAAATAAGCAAGCCTGCATATCATTCAGTTACGGGCAATGTCTTAGACAAATACTACACTTGTATAAAAGGAAACAAAATGATGAATCGTTCAGGCCTTACGCCTTAGCAATTCCAAGAATGACTTTCATCCTGGCTTCCCAAGTAAGAACGCCATGTTGGCGCATGGCACCATGAAGCCACTGCTCTAAGTTCCCATTATTCACATATTCATACACAAGCATCCTGGAATGAGGAACGGCAATATATATAATGAGTGATGAGCACAATGTTCAAACAGATTATAAAAACATACCATGTGTGAAGCAGATTTGCATGATGTGCACTCACCTCTTCAAATGTGTAACAAAGTAAAAAAAAGCTAGGTATCAGTCAGTACATTTTCCTTTCAGATTTCGTTATTTCTTTACCTGTGAATTCCTTCCACGCAATATCCTAGAAGGCGAACAAGATTCTTATGCCTGACATGGCCAATAGCCTCAACTTCAACCCTAAATTCTTTTTCTGCCTGACCCCTACAGCAACATTTCAAGGACAATCAATACAATGGGATTATCTGAGAGGACAGGTTTACCACTTCAAGTTCCATAAAGAAATTCTTACATGTTGTTAAGTAGCTTTTTTACTGCAACCTCATTCCCGTTTATGAGTCGGCCACGGTAAACTACCCCATATCCACCCTCTCCGATGACATTGTCCTTAGAAAACCGATCTGTTGCATGCTCCAAGTCCCTGAGAGTAAACCAGTGGCCCCAACCCAGATGTGAAAACTCTGGGAGGCCAACCAAGGGAGATGCAGAGACAGTTGCGTGCTGCCTCCTAGCATTGCCGGAGCTGCCATCGTCACCGGAATAGGAACTCCCAGCCCTCTCAAATTGGTAAGCCGAGCTGCATTGGCTCAAATTTTCAGCATCACTGGATTTGCTCCTAACCAAGTTCGCAAGCATTTTCCCTGAATCCTCGTGGACCTCTTGGTGTTTCTCCTGCACTGCCAGCGCAAGGCCTGCACTGGAGTTTTCCACAACGGCACGGTCGTGCACCTCGTCTACTGCGATCTCCTTGGAAACATCCGGAATCTGGGATATTGGGATCTTATTGTCGAAGGTGTTCTTCTTGGGCTTTTTCCGGTAAATGGACCAGAAGCACATGAAACCTAGTATGGACAGTATCACCACCCAGATACTGATGCCGATGACAATCCATAGCCTGAGACCGAAGGGCGGCGTCCTGGATGAGAGTTCTTCCCGCAGGGTTTCGCCAATCGACATCCTTGTTTATTTGTCAGCAGCAGCCTGGGGAAACAAGCATCGGTCATTCACTGCGAGCCAAGAATTACAATGAAGAAGATCAGAAAAATAGTTGGGTGCTTGTAGTGACAACGCACCGGAGGAGAGTCGCATCGTCGCTTGAGGGGGATGCCGGACCCTGTCGGTGCGAAGCCGAAGCCCTTCCTATCCTGAACGCGGCCCCCGTGTCCTCCGCATCCAGCAACTTCGGCCCCAGGCTGCTTGGCTCAGTCCCCCAGCTGCGTCAGTGTGGAACGGGAGGAGAAGGCCGTGGGAGGCTCCGGTGAGAAGAAAGCAATGCGAGGGACGGGTGGCTGGATTGCGGGGAAAGAAGAGGAGGAGGAGGAGGAGGTGACAGTAGAACGCTACTCCAAGGGAAGCAAGAAATCAGCGAGCGCTAAAGCAGAGGGGGAGGAAGAGAGAGAGATTTGCTGGGGACACCCGGCTCTGTAGTGTAGGACGTGGCTCGTGACTTGCCATGATGGAGAGAATAATACTACAAGCACACCTTTCAATAAAATTGTTGCGTTTGCACGTGGTTAATCTCTGGTGTCAAACCGTAAAAGTCAATTTATCGCTAACATATTCGTCTTTGGTGTTAAAGTTATTGTCGTTGGTTTTCTGTTACTATTGCTTCCTTCATCTAATTTTTTCAGCGCATTTAAATGCCATGTTTAGAAACAATTTTCTCGATCACATTTAGATTGCAGGCAACGTGAAGATCAAAGAGTAGCGACATGAATGTTATAAACATGTTACTCTTTGTTAGATTTCAGCCGGCGTGGGGCAAGACATGGTGAAAGGCTAGTCCTCCACAGATGGCTCACACACCTACAAGCAAGCAGCCAACGACACCCGGACCCACATCACAGAGATTCAACAGCATCCGTGTTGGTCCTAGCGGCGCGCGCGCAGCGCGAGAGGACCGAGCAGAGACAGTCCAAATCTAGGCTCGCTGGATCGCACGAAGGCGTGATCTACCGATTTTACCCCGGGCGACTGTAGAAGAGTGTCTTGGTACTGAGGCCCACATGGGGAACGGGAAAGAGGAGGCCCATACCGCGCAACGGCTAGCCCTCTGATCTCTGGGCTGACGTGGGACCAAAAGACTGCTGCCGCCCGACGCTGACCTTGGTCAACATGCTTGCCGTTGCCCCGACACCGAGCCACTGAAAATTGCGTTTGGCCGGCTGCTCTGTTTTGTTTCTGAAATTTGAACAGGGCTTCAAAAAAGGAAATCTGAACAGGGTTACAGGAGGAGCGACGGCAAGCTGCAGCAGCGGCCATGTGGTGGTGGTGCCACCGACGCCGACGTGACCGCCGCTTTCCTCGCCGCCGGCCATGTCGGACCGACATGTGTCCGCTGTCATGAGGACCATGCGTCCCTGTCCCCTGTACCTAGCGTCGCCAGAATCATCCATCGTCGTAATCACCATTCACCATGGAGCACGGAATTCAAACGAGTGAAACGGAAGCAGACATGAACATGAAGGCAGCTTATCTCGTTCGTACTAACAGGATGATCTTTGGCAGTGAGTCAGTGACCACACAGACAGCCCTCCACCTACTACTAGCAACTCTTCGGCACGAAGCCGACGCGCTGCCTCTCCCCGTCGAACACCACGCGGAACCCCTGCTGCTGGATGTTGCCGATGATGGACACTCCGCCGTCCGTGCCCGCGAACGCGAAGCAGAAGGTGCCCCGCGTGTCCACGGGGATCAGGTAATTCTGCGGCGGCAGCGCCACCGACGCGCCGCCCGCCAACACGAGCGACAGCGTCGGCGCCTTCACCACACTCCGCCCGCCGAGGTCGTAGCACGTGTCGAACAGCGAGAACCCAACCGGGGTCCGGCGGAGCGCCGTCGCCGCACGGAACGCGTCGCGCAGGGCCGCGTACACGGGGCGGGCGAGCCGGGTCACCGACGTGCCCGAGTCCAGGATCACGCCGCCGCGCCCGCTCGACGGGTCCAGGCTCAGGTCGCGCGGGGACACGCCCTTCACGCGCGCGCCGCCCACGCGGAACCCCACGAGACGGACGTAGTAGAACGTCGGCATCCTCGGGTTCCTCACCATCGCCGTGAACGACGCCGCGGTGGTGACCACGGCGCCGGAGGAACCGAACGTTAAGGTCGATGAACGAGGAGACGACGCCTTCTTCCTCACGACGGACGTGCGGTCGACGAGGCAGTAGGAGAAGCTGCGTCCGTACCGCCGCGCGATCTGGGTCGGAAAGGACAGCCTTCCTCGGCCGAGCCCGAGGAGCCCCGCCGCGGCCACGAACAATCCCTCGTTGTCGTGCCCGCACCCGATGGCCACGCGCGTCACCCGCGCGCCGCCGCCGCGGCCTCCGAAGGTGAGCGTCTCGGTAGCGAAGTCGCCCGCGGTGACGGAGCCGTCGCCGTAGGCCACCTGGTACTGGCAGGCGCCGCGGCGCATGTCGCATCCGCCGGAGTCGAGGCGGGCGCAGAGCGGCGAGGCGCAGGCCACGGACGCGTACGAGCGGGAGCGGCGCGGGTCGAACACCCTCCCCGACTGCGCGTAGCAGCGGCGGCACGGCGCGCACTGGAGCCACACCACGTCGCTGCCGGTGTCCAGCACCAGGAGCACCGGCGCGGGCTGCGTGCCCACGCCCACGTGCGCGAAGTACTCACCGCTGCCCTGCGACAGCCCGGACACCACGGGCGCTGTGAAGGATCCCGATCCTCCCCGGCGCTGCGCCAAGGCTGCGAGGATCCCACTGGAGCGCGTGACGTCCCGCGCCAGACGGTACGCGAGCAGCTGGGACTCGGTGGCGTTGGGCGGCGCGAAGGCCTCGCGGTGGGCGAGGATCAAATCGACAGTGGAGGACGCGTTGTCGCGGTCCTCGTCAAAGATGGCGGCGACGCCGGTGTCGGAGAGTGTTTGTGGCGCGTCGCGGGTGACGGGGTCGGGAGAGAGCGGGGCGGCAACAAGCGTGTGGTACTGGTACAGCGTGGGCGCAGCCACGGCATCGGCGAGAAGAGAGAGCAGTACTACGAGGAGGAAGAGAAGTGAGCGGGGCGCCATGGTGGAGGTGGAGCAGGGCAGGGCGAGCTGGCTCATGAGAACAAGAGGAGGTGATGGGTAATAAATGGTTGTCTCTGCTGCCCAATGAAGCCCAACGGAGAAGAAGGCGTTGAAGCAAGCAAATCAAGTTTTTTTTTTTTTTTACACAAACATGCAAACAGCGCAGCTTAACGGGTACGCGACATGCAAATTACTACAAAGACACATGCATGCATGCATGCAAAAGCCCCCAGACAACAATTCATGAAGAACGGCGCAGACAACAATCAAGTTTATCTATGCCGCAGCATCATCGACGCCGCCGCCGTCGGCCGCTTGCTCCTCCGATCCCTGTCGATCATCAACACCACCGTCGTGTTGGCCACGATGCCGGCGCAGGACGTTGTGGAGTATGTCGAGCAGCTGGTCGGGCGCGGCGAGCTGCGGGAAGTGCCCCGCGGAGTCGATGATCTCCACGTCCACAGCGATCGACTTCGTCATCCGGCGCCGCATGTACTCCGCGACGCACGGCGGCGCCGCGAAGTCCGCCTTCACCTGGACGACGGTGCAGGGCGCGGTGACGGCGTCGAGGACGTCCCTCTGGTCGCCGAGGAAGATCATCCTGGCGACCTGGAGGGCGACTTCCGGACGCATGGCGAGGAAGCTCCGCTCGAGCAGCGGGACCGAGTCCGCGTCGCCGGCGGCGCCGTTGGGGACGAAGCCTCTGACCCACGCCTCGAAGTCCGACGCCATGGCGTCCAGCATGCCGTCGATGCCCGAGCTCTCGAAGCCGCCGACGTAGCCGTCCAACTCCGAGTTGATGTACCTGGGCGATGCGCAGAGGAGGACGAGGTGGGCGAAGAGGTCCGGCCTCCTGACGGACGCGATGCAGCCGGCCATGGCGGACATGGAGTGCCCCACGAGCACCGCGCCGCGCACCTCCATCTCGTCCATCAGCGCGATCAGGTCGTCCGCGAACCTGCCGAAGGTGTACCGTTGACCTCCGTCATCGTCATCGTCCCTCTCTGCGGTGGCGGCGAAGTTCCAGTCGAACAGGAGCACCTTGTTCGTCCGTGCGAGCGACGGCACGAGCTTGTCCCAGAGCCCCTGGTCGGCGCCGTAGCCGTGGGCGAGCACGAGCGTGGTGTCGCCGTGCCCGACCACCCTCGCGTTGGCGCACCACCCCATTGCTTAGAGTTATGCTTGGCCTTCGATCGATCCGCAGTGGTAAGGATGGTGGTATCTCCAGTGCTCGTTGCATATATATTGGGGAAAAAAATATGATCGTGTCACTCGATCCTGTTTGTAATCAAATGAGCTGAGCGAGAGAAGAAGAAGATGAGAAGCATCCAAATTTAAAAAGCAAAGAGATGCCGTTCATGGCCCCGGAAAGTGCTTGCTTGTCGTGTAGCAGCGGTTGGTGCCAAGTCACGCATGCATATCCAGATTCGAGAATCAACTCAACTGCTGATTGATTTGGAGCCATCAACTAAATTAATTTTTCTATGGGGTTTTCTAAGTAGACACTGCACATAGTGTATTAATTTGTTGGTAAAAGGCAACGGTTTCGTGGCCTCTGAACTGTGGGCTACGGAACGTCGAGTCCCACGCGCCAGTGAAAACGGTACCACCACACCGCTGTAAATACCAACTCACTCTGTTATTTATTTAATTGATATTCTCGTTGATTTTTAAATTAAACTTTGATTATTCGTTTTATTAAAAAAATTGATAAATTTTATATATTTTGATATAATTTGATTTATTTGAATCGCAAATTAAAATTTTACATATTCAAATAATTATTTTTAGAATAAAATGAATGATACAAAGTTGATTTAGAAAATCAACGACGACATCCATTAAAAAACAAACGGAGAGAGTACTCCTCAGGCAAAGTTCATAACCAACTAAACTGAAACATCAGTTAGCCGTAAGCACAAATTCAACTTTTTTGTGCATTGATAATCGCTGCCGACCGGCCGGACGGCCGCTGGGTCGCAATCTCGTGACATGAGGGGGGGGTTTTTTTTTTTTTGAACGGAATAATGTCATCATCGACAAGTTGGCTACAACTTTTGGTCCCGTGACATCAGTTAGTGAGTAGTAGCTCCTACAGAAAGATCGAAGATAATAATCCTTGTTCTTTCAGTAGTTTTCACTGTACTGTTGCCGTGGACGTGTGCATGGACAGCAGTTGATTACCAGTCTAAAAAAGAGAAGATGGCACCATTGACCTTGCTTATTAGTGGCTCAGATCGGAGGACGCACGGGTCGGGGCGCGAAGACAGGCGGCGGCGGCTGAGTTATTCGACGGCGGCGAGCGATGCACGCACGTGTTTCCTTCTTCTTTTCCTCCGTTTCAAGAAGCACGTAACTCTGATCGATCGAAACGGGTAGATGACGGGTCGCTCTCGGATCAAACGCCATAGATCGCGAGCCATCGACTCCCCACTGTCTTCCAATCATCGTTTGCCAGATTTCTTTTTAACCTTATTCGGTTATTTGCGCATATTAGGGGTGTAAAACAGTCGCACCTAGATTATTCTCGAAACCTTTTCAATTAAAAAAATGAACTACGCTTCAAAATTCTCTCTCACTTTTGAAAAGTTAATTCATTTTGTTGAACTAAAAAGATTTTGAGAGGTTAAACTTAAATGCACCTATTTACACCTAGCACATATCCATCTCACTTCCATCGGTAGAACCAGTGGCGAGCCTCACGCTGACAACATAAAACACTGAAATCTGGTGCGGCGTCACTGGGCTAAAGTTCCAGTTCCACAATCATGAACTAAAAACTGAGCAATCCTTGCAAATTTGCAATCAGTTATGCCGATTAAGCAATCCACAGATTATGTTAAAACTTAAAAAATCATCACCAAATCAGCCATTGCAAAATGCACTCACATATGGCACAAGGAACCCAAAATGAATAAATAAAATTGGCGATATGTTGGAGGTGAAAGCGAAATGACTTGGTATCAACCATGACAAAATTGTAGCCCTACATATTATGTGCAACTGAACGTGAGACCAAGGTAGTACAAAATAATAATAATACTATGTCCCCTCCTTGTGTAAACAGTTTTAACTGACAGGAAGCTAGCAGTCAGTGCATCTTGTCACGATCAGGCCAACCAGAGCTTCAGGATCCCATGAACCAACATCTTGGTTGAGGCAATTGCAGACATGAACATTACTGGATTACACACTCACATTTCCTGAAGCCCATGTGTTCTTGGTCATCTTCTGACAGACCATCATCACTGTCAAAACATAAACATAGCAATTAATGGATGTCCACAAAATTCTGGCAAGAGATATTCAAATTGCAACCCGTCTCCTTGCAACAAACTGGTCATATTTGCGAGTGACACTGAATAAAGTATAGGGCCAACAGATCATCCAGAGAAGACAGCTGCAAGCTGAGATGCTTAATGTTGTATCTGAGCTTCATTGACAAGTTAAAGCAGGCATATCTTGGTGAGTAAGGCGATATAAGAAAAGGTACACTGTGTATACACTGGGTAAACATTGCATGAATCTGATGTTGGAGTCAAGAATGGTGATATGCAAAGATGATTATTATAGTATCTAGACATAGGGAGGAAGAAAATACCTGACTTCAAATTCTCTGATCTCGAAAAGTTCCTTTCCACACGAATCAGTCCATTGAACTTTTCTCCGCTCCATACCAGACTTCAAGGTTTGCACTTCTTCCAGCGACTCACGTGGCTCCTCGCTAAAACTTGTTATAGAACGCTCTGAAGAATCCCTTTGCAGGTTGTTCTTAAGGCAACCTTTTATCCCGCTTCCATTGATGGAACCATTAGTCGTCTCATTTGTAGAACTGGATGGTTGTTCGGATGAGCACCCTGAAGTGCTACTTGAACTCAATTTTGGAGGTGAGGCCCCCACAAGCCTAGCAGGTGTGCAGCCAAAGCAGACAAAGGAAGCACATTTACCAGAAACATCAGTTTTAGCTGAAGGTATTTGGCAATCATGCTCAGCTCCCTGACCAACTAGTTGATAATGACTGCATGGTGATGCCTTGTCGCGCTTATCTTCACCTTTCCGCCCAAGAAGCAAGAGAGCAAGGCCATGACTATATCCTGACGCTGACGATGAGAAAAACCCTCCTCCCTCCACAGCCAGTAGCATCTCAGCTGCTCATGCAGCCACCATAAACGGAAATCTTGCTGCAAATCTGATACAGAACACCAAACAGCTGAAGTGGCATGTACTGAGTCCTGATGTAGATAATCTTTTGCTCCTATATTGACAGGCCTAAAATGCTTCCTCAAGAAACATTCTGTAAAATGTATCACACACATATATCAGTGAACTTGAAACATATAAATATTCATTTGCATATAGTTTTACCAGGTACACAACTAAAGGGCCGGCCATGTGTTTACAAATATCTTGGCTATAATACTTTTTGTGCAAAAGAATTACAGTTATTAATCCCTAAATGCAATTAGCCAGTTAGTTATGGGGTACCCACAAAACAGAGTTGACTACAAAGTCCTACCTGAACTAATTACACAATCAGGAAAGGCCTATGGTAAATACTCGAATGCTAGAGTTGCAGCTGATCATAACACTGATGCATAGTACAATACCATCAATGGCTGAAACTCATATAAATCTACATTCTACAATCATGCACTGAAATAACAGAAATTAAGACCACACAGAGATATTTGAATCGAATTCTAAATACAAAATAGTACCATGGCTAAAATCCTGTTGCACATTACTACATGGGTAAGACACACAGCAGAATGCTGTTTCAAGAAACATGGTTTAACGCTCACTGATCAGTGATCATGGTTTGTGCATGTGAGTGATCCATTTTCACGAAATATACAATTTAAAACGAGCTAGCTGTTCGCAGACATGTCAGGTACAGTTGGCAAACAATACATTTGTAGAGAAATGCAAGTATAGTTGAAACTAGAGTTTGTCTGCCTACATGAAGCACATGTTAGATATTGAAGTGGCAGGCATCACGATAGTGCAGAGACACTAAGACTATGCACATACAAATCTGATTCTCATAAATTATTCCCTCCGTTCTTAAAACGATGTCGTTGTTGACTTCAAATCTCAACTTTGACCACTCGTTTTATTCAAAAAATCAGTTCAAATGTGTAAAATTTTGAACCGTGGTTCAAATACATTTGATAATAAAGAAAATTATAACAAAATATATGAAATTTATCATAATTTTTTTAATAAGACGAACGGTCAAAGTTGAAATTTGAAATCTAACGGCGACATCAATTTAAAAACGGAGGGACTACAATGCAAGAGCATAGAAGATCATGGTGGTGCGGCCTCAAAAGTCATTGGAACAGTGCGGGAAATGAAGTTGAGCGACGCAGATCTACAATCAGGCAGCAGGGGTGAACAGGGCATTTTCCTGATTATGAACTGGTTTTGCAGCAATTCGTACATAGAGGCTGAGGACTAAGATTGGAGCGTAGTATCCCGACGATTCCGACCCGGGGAAGGAAGAAGATTCGGATTTGATCGCTGGCAGTGAGTAAACAGAAGAGCGACTTAGGACCGAGGCAAAGGAGGCATTGAAGCAAGATCGGGATCCCTTACCGAGAAATGAGAAGAAACGAGACCAAGTCCGGGCGGATCTCTGGTCCAACCACCCCCACTCCACTTGAGCAGAAGCGACAGGGAAGGAGGGCGATAACTGAGGTCCTTGTGGTTGGCAGTGTGGAACGGAATGCGGCCTGGAGATGCGCGGCGAAGGAGCAAGGGTGGGTGTCGGCGAACTCAACTCACCCCTTTCCTTGCCGTGGTTGGGGTCCTTGGGGAGCGGCTGCGGCCGGGAGGAGCTCTTCTGCTGTGTTCGAGCGTCGAGACGGCGGACGGGATGTAAAAATAAAAAATAATAAAAAGAAAAGAAAAAGGCGGAAAAGAAGGCCAAGGCTTGTTTTGCTGTGGCCTCGGGGTAGAAGAAGAATAATCAAGCGTGGACTCACAGAGGTGAGTCTGACGTGTGGGTCCAGCATGTGATAATTGGAGTGGATCTCGAGAGAGAGCCCAATGCGGTGCGTGGGCTTCCTTCGGATTCATGTTGTTCTTTGGACTATGATCCTGCGTGTTCAAGTTTCAAGCAAAAGTTCTTTTGAGTCGCAAAAGAGTGTAATCTTGCTAGAATTTGATCAATGAGGTTCTTTTGAGTCGCAAAAAAAAAAGTTTCAAGCAAAAGTTGTATTAGTAGCTTATGCCTCTCTTTTTCTCTTTGATTGATGACCCCAACAAAAAGGCAAAGGAAAAAGTGCGCAAGATTTCAAGAAAAAAAAGGGCAAACATTTCACACCAAATTTAGAGAATCAACTGGCACTGGCATATCTTTATATATTAAACCCCGTGCGTTCTCTTAACCTTTGTTGCGTCATGTCACCTAAAAAAATATTAACCGTCGGATTAAAATCTAACGGTAGATATTAAAAAAGAGAAAAAAATCATTTCTCCAATCTAACGTAGGAGCGTGCTTCTACTTAGTGGAGCAGGCATGAACGTCTATGTCATCGCTTAGCTTTTTCAAATCCACACGCTATGCTATCACAGTTAATTTCATTTTATTCAATAAAATAAAATAAATATCATATATTTTCTTATATTTTTATTTATTTAAAATATGATTTATAATTTTACGCATTTCAAAAACATGAAGAGTACGAACATTTCAGAACATCATTCGCTATAGATCACAACGATCTAATTGACTATGATCATATTTAATTTTTTATAAATTTCATACATTATATTTTGTTTTATCATTAAAGTTATTTGAATTACAACTTAAAATTTTACATATTTGAATTAATTTTTTGGATAAGTTGAATAGTCAAAGATGATATTAAAAGTTAACAGTAAACAATCGACGAGAGCAGGCATGAACGATCGTGCCATCACTCTAGGTTTTTCAGGTTTAACATAAATTTTGACTGTAGTCATATTTAATTTTTTTTATAAATTTTATATATTATAATTTGCTTTATCATTAAAGTTATTTGAATCACAACTTAAAATTTTACATATTTGAATTAATTTTTTAAATAAATTAAATAGCTAAAGATAATATTAAAAATCAACAGTAAACAATAATTTAGGAGTAGAGGGAGTATATGATAGTACACATAAACAATGGTATAAATATAAAAAATTAACTGTTACTGTTTTGTTTTAAATCGAATTTACTTTTGCTATAGATTCAATAGAATTATTTTAAAAGATATAAGAGAAGTTCTTATAAATTTATTTTACTACTATGTCTTTGCAAGTATATGCTACAATTAAAAACCTTTATATGTTATGAAAATATATATTTAGATAACTTAAATTGTTTTATTTCCTAAAAATGCTTTTTGATTACTATGAAAACTAAGATTTAATCTTTTTCTCGCTTACAACTCCGGTCTAAAAAAAATAGCTTTAAACACAATGTTTTAATCAAACATTGCCACTATAAATTATAAATAATTTTAAATTTATTAAGTTACAAAATTAGAAATAATTGATTTAAAAATACTTTCTTAAAAGTGTACCGATGTTACTTTTTATTAAATATTTTATAGATAACAAGGGTCGCTTATGCTTTAAAGACTATGTCGATAACTTCTTTTTGAGATCAGAATATATGTTTATAGAATTTTGTCATCCCATGTCAAAACAACTATACTTGTATTTGTTAAATAATAAATTTAAAATATACTGCTTCAACTAGAGGTGCACAACAAAAATATAAACGAAAAGCGCGGCGGGCGCGTAGATTTTCTAGTTGCTACATTAATTTCTATGTGCTACTTCCATCTATCTGAGAACAAAATCTTCCATCCATCAGACAGTTTCACAATATTGTACTACTTATTGCGAATCAAGGATAGACTAGCTAGAACTCTGAAATGGCCGGTGCTTACTGGAGTCCGTTTTATCTCAGAAAATTGAATTTCGGATACTACTGGCTGCTCCATGCATGGAACCTGACTCTTCAAGTTTGGCAAGTGGCAATTCGAAAAGCAATATAAATCATCAATTCATCATCCTCCCTTCTTGCCCCGGCAACTGCATGCACTGCAGGAGCATATCTGCATATGTCATGCCGCACTGCTCTAGTACAAGATTGAGAAGAAATACAGAAAGGAAGTGGAGACTACTACCTACAACAGCCGATAAATTTCGCTTTCTGATGAATTGATATAACTAAATATGAATGGGTGATTGATTTGATTAGTGTGTGTAGTTAGCTAGCTACCTCATGCTGATTATGTTAATTATAGCTCATTATATATAAGTAGCCGGAGCTAGAGCGAAGAAAAAACAAACAACGTGTGGTGCAATTCGTTCACTGATGATACGTATCTGAATTTTCCTAATTCCTTTGTCGACTCTGCGTGTGATTTGCCGAGTATTTAGTAATCAAAATATACAATTAGTTGGTCCTTGTAGCACAAGTGTTGACAAACGCGTGTCGATGCGAACGCGGTAGAATTAGTTGGTCCTTTGTCGATCTTTGCATGTGATTTGCCTAGCACTTGTATATTTCATTGTTACCAGTAAAGTGGTACTACAATCAGAAGCAACAGGATTTTGACTTGTGCTAAACTGCCCACGACGAGACTCTGGTTGGAGTGTTTATCATCACAAGTCAACAACGAACACAAGCAGCGGGAAGCAGCGTTCCGTTCTATCGTCAGATGATTACGCTGATGAGCGTCAGCAATATGGAGTACTCCGCTCCATTATTTAATTGATGCCGTCGTTGACTTTTAAATTTAACTTTGACCATTCATCTTATTTAAAATATTTGCTCGAATATGTAAAATTTTAAGTTGTGATTCAAATAATTCTAATAATAAATCAAACTATATCAAAATATATGAAATTTATCGAATTTTTTTTAATAAAACGAATGGTCAAAGTTGAATTTAAAAATCAACGACGACAACAATTAAATAACGGAGCGGAGTATATCGTAAAATTAAAGGAAACCACGGATGGCACGGAAAAGAAAAAGAATAGATTTGTGTTGGTCAAGAAGACCAACAGCAAGCAACTGGTCGTGCTACCTTCTGGTAGCAGCAGTCCAGCTTGCATGATTGCCATCACCTCAACAGCTTCCAGCTCGATCGTCCACACACCTCGGAGCAAAGAAAATTTTGTTTTAGGGGATGTTTGGATTGCTACCTTCATTTATCTTTACAAATTTTGGTAAATATTTAAAATTGCTCCAGGTGCATGTCACTTTTTTTTAGTGGTTGCACAACTTACGAGATTTAGTGAATAGCTAGATTAAAACTATTTTATCTCTCAAACTATTTATCGGATCATTAATCTGTTTTCACCATTAAACTTACTACCATTTATTCTATAAAATGAGATCCCATTTGGCAATATTTCGCACTCAAATATTTTCATTACATATAGGTCTCACATGTCATACTAAATAGATTTAGTAAACTTTAGTATAGTTGCAATCAAACATCATTTTTTACTTATAAATTGGTGGTTTGAGAAATTTGGTAAGATAACGATCCAAACAAAATTATTTTACCAATGTTTTGATGTCGTCCGCGAGTTGATAACTCCAAATTTTGGTAAGGCTCACAATGAACATGAACCAAACAGCCACTTAGTCTCTTCCATATCAAATTCATATTCATCCTAAGTATTTCAAAGGAAATTCTCTTCAGTTTTTTTTTTTATATTCATCCTATCCTGTTGCAAATTCGCAAAGAAAGAGGGAGAAGGAGCTGTCTCAAAAGAAAAGAAAAAAAAAGGAGGAGGAGCCAAAAAGGGCCGGGCCCAGATGAAGCCTCTCCTCTATAAAGCGGACGCCGACGACCTGTTCGTGTAACCGTGTTCCCCGCCACGGAAGCCCGCCACCGCCTTCTCTCTCAGGTCTGAATCATCTCTCTCTCCTTCAACCGCACGCCGCCACCTCCTCCAAAGGAGCCCGGGCTTCTGCGTCTCCCGTCGCCATGACCCCAACGGTGCCGGCCCTCGCGGTCGCATTGGAGACGGCGTCCCCGATCGGCCCCGCCAAGGTCGACGAGGCGTCGAGTAGCGAGCGGCGGTCCCGGTTCAGTCGGATCTGCGTATACGGCGGCAGCGCCAAGGGGAACAAGCCCAGCTACCAGGACGCAGCCGTCGACCTCGGCAACATCCTGGTCTGGTACCCCTCTCCTTCCTTCAATTCCCCCTTCCGTAGCAGTTGCTTGCGTTTTCTACGAATGTTCCGCTTAATTTTCTCACCACCAGAAGGTGATGATTGATTTACGCTTCGATCGAGTTGGCTCATTGGACCCATGGCCGGAGTCAGGGAGGGTTTTGATTAGTTGTTGATTCATGATCATCTAGCCCGCGGTATAGTAACTGGGTTGATGATCGAGCTAATTAATCGCTGCATCAGATATGATAAGGTGATAGACGATCATTGGCGTGGCCATCGAGCTTCAGCAGTTCAGTTCATGTTATTTCTTCTCACTTCTCACTTGTATGGGCGCCGTGCCGCGCAGGTGGAGAGGGGCATAGACCTGGTTTACGGAGGCGGCTCCATCGGCCTCATAGGCTTGGTCTCACACGCCGTTCATGCCGGAGGACGCCATGTCATTGGGTCAGTATCCATCTCTATCTACTGCTACTGGCTCTGGGTGCTTTGTTTCCAGCAAGGCAAGGCAGCAACTCCCCCCACCTCCAAAACGCGTGGCAGCCTTATTAGGTGCAGAAAAAATGGCACCCTTGTCCTGCCTGTTGCCCGTTGCAGAAAATCGCGTTCGCTTTCACCGAAATGGAAGCAACTTTTCTCGATCTCTTCTTTTCCATCGAAAGCCTAGTTGGTTCCGTGCTCGCAATGGGACCTGCAAGCTTCCCACTAGCGCCGGAGACCGGACTTCTGCACCACTCCTACTGCTTGCTTATCTTTAATACGAGCAACCCACTTCTTCAACCAAAGCGCCGATGTATCTATGGTAGGCTCGTCAGATTCTTTACGTTACATGGGAAAGAAAAGATCAGCTTGTTGCTCTGGTACCTTGTGTTTGACTGCGTTATCCTCGAATTCGTTGTCACTCTTTGTTTGCTCCTCTTCTATTTTCGCAGGATCATTCCAAAATCGCTCATGCCAACAGAGGTGAGTGAGTCAAAGGCTCTGACATGTGTGCTTGTCCTTTACTTCAAATGGTTAGGCTTCATGCACTCTTCTGAAATTCTTCATACAATTTTGCAAGTATTATCATAATCAAAGAGCTTATATGCCTTTGTTTGATACCTTGCTGTGCAAATTTGCTTGAACTCTTCTGCGTTAACTAGATATATGGAATTTGCAATGTTCGTTAAATCAAACCTGCAGCTGCGGTACACTGTTAGTGTAAGCTTAATTTGTCCATGCTTCTGTAGGCAACTTGTGAGCCTCTCGAGGAAGTTAGAGCTGTTTCTAGAATGCATGAAAGGAAAGCAGAGATGGCTCGGGTTGCCGATGCTTTTATTGCTTTGCCGGGTATATTTGCTTACTCAGTTTTTTTTGTTAGACATAAATTATTAATATTTGTGTGTGTATGTAGTAATATTTTTACGTCCCTTGTATGATCAAATTGCCAGGTGGCTATGAAACCCTGGAGGAATTGCTAGAGGCCATTACTTGGGCACAGTTAGGAATCCATAAAAAGCCGGTAAAAACTCGTTATATCTCTCATTTGCTCTGGTTCCTTCTCCACAAAAATCATCCGCCGTGTCAAAAATCTGAAGATCCAGCCCTTGTTTCCTTGTGCGTCAACTAACTTAATTTGCTTAAGCAGGTGTATCATTGTTGAAATTTTTTATTAAAATGTCGTTAGAGCCGTTGAGATGTGATGCTACCGTCTTACCTCTGTTCACATGTGGCTAAAACTTTCACCTTGACAGTAACAAGTTATGGAACGGAAAGTTATGCCAGTCAATATGCTATCGACATCACCACAGCAGAAAATTTCTGAGACTGTAGGTGTAGGGCACGCGCTCTGCGTTCTCTGTCTTTTATATCTGGCGCCAATAAGATATGCTTCTTACTTTATGAATATTCCAACACAGCTAATATCCCTAATAGAATGATGGTTGGAGGGTCTTATACTGCATGACGTGTTGCATGCACAAGGAACTGCAAGGTCTCTGTGTGTTAAATAATTGTTGTGTTAAGATACAATATGGTGTAGTAGACGTGAAGGATTAGACCAGTCAAATCGATGAGTCTCTTTCTTCTCTAGCTCCCTTGATCTGTCACTATTATGAGCTATTTATTTGTGAGGTGACATCAGATACGATTCTGTGGGTGGGAAAGGATCATTCATAAGCATATTTATGTCTTGATGGAAATATTTTACCAGGTTGGCCTTCTCAACGTTGACGGATTCTATGATCCCCTTCTATCTTTCATCGATCTAGCTGTTAACGAAGGCTTCATCACGGAAGCGGCAAGGCGCATCGTCATTTCAGCCCCAACAGCCAAGGAGATACTGATGAAATTGGAGGTTAAACCGCTACTCTAGTGTCCTTTTTTGTGGATAGAAGTGGATATAGAAGATGCTGGAGGCGGCTACGGCGTTTCTTTGATCTCCATATATATGTTTGCAATTTGGGTGATGAACAATAAATCTGGTTGCAGGAGTATGTGCCCGATTATGACATTGGGCTGGTCTGGGAGGATCAGAAGCAGAATAACGTGGTTCCAGAGCTGGAGTCTAGCTAGGATCACCTGAATCCCGATGATCTTACCGGGACACTAACCAATCCATGATGTGCAGAACATATTTTGTTCTTGTTCTAA
The DNA here is from genome assembly GCA_001602275.1 of Zoysia japonica. Taxonomy (NCBI): domain Eukaryota; kingdom Viridiplantae; phylum Streptophyta; class Magnoliopsida; order Poales; family Poaceae; genus Zoysia; species Zoysia japonica. The sequence goes on along the minus strand of BCLF01000027.1, from coordinate 141,316 downwards.
CAAAACGGTAATGGAAGGGGGTCACGGGGGCATCGGCATGTTGATGGTCTCACCTCTCACGTGCTGGCACAATATACGATGGTTGTTTCGGTGGCATAGCAATTAGCATCATTAGTTCAGTGCCGTAGAGATCTTGTGATCCTAGAAGACGGAGTACAAACTCCCTTCGTTTTTAAATTGATGTCGCTGTTGATTTTTAATTTTAACTTTAACATTTTGTTTTATTTAAAAAAGTTTGATAAAAAATATATTTTTTGTTATAATTTGAATAATTATTATAGTTATTTCAATCGCAACTTAAAATTTTATATATTTGAACTAATTTTTTGAATAAAACGAAATGTCAAAGTTAAAATTAAAAATCAACGAGAAACATCAAATTTTAGAATGGAGGAAGTATTTGATATTGTCCATGCTATCACATTAGTGAGTAGTTGTTTGTTGGTTCTGAATTTTTGTATTTGCACCGTATTGGAGTGCTGCAGGCGTCAGCGTGCTCATTCTAATCTTTATATATTAAAGCGCAAGCGTTCTCTTAACCTTCGTTGTGTCACGTCACCATAAAAAATATTAACCGTCAGATTAAAATCTAACGATGGATATTAGGAAGGAGAAAAAATTTTTTTCCCCGGTCAACGTAAGAACGTACTTCTACTCGACGGGAGCAGGCATGAACGACTGTGCCATCGTCCTAGCTTTTTCAGATTCATACGCTGTCCTGTCACAATTTTTTGCATGGATAATGAAATAATAAAAATCAACGGTAAATAATAATTTAGAAATAGAGGGAGCATGTGGTAGTACACATGGATAATGGCATAGATATAAGAAATTAACTATAACTGTTTTGTTAAATCAAATTTATTTTTGCAATTTGTAATAGATTTAATAGAACTATTCCAGAGATATAAAAAAAGTTCTTATAAATTTATTCTACTTCTATATCTTGCAATTATATCTTACAATAAAGACCTTTATATGTTATGAATATATATATTTAGATAACTTAAATTATTTTATCTCCTAAAAATGCTCTTTGATTACTATGAGAACTAAGATTTAATCTTTTTTCCGCTTACAACTCCGATCTAAAAAAATAGTAGCTTTGAACGCAATGTTTTAATCAAACATTAACAATATAAATTAGAAATAATTTTAAACTTATTAAGTTACAAAATTAGAAATAATTTGTTTTTAAAAACACTTTCTTAAAAGTGTACATATGCTACTTTTTATTAAATATTTTATAGATAACAAGGGTTACACTTTTGTTTTGAAGACCATGTTAATAACTTTTTTTGAGACCGGGGTATATGTTTATGGAACTTTATCATCCATGTCAAACCAACTATACTTTTATTTATTAAATAATAAATTTAAAATATATTGCTTCAACTAGAGGTGTACAACAAAAACATACACGAAAAGCACGACAATTGCCGCGCATATTTTCTAGTTGATTTTTGAAGAGCACAGCAACGGTTTATAACGACCTCCAGCTGTATATGCACACACATGATTTATTGCATTGGTCATGTGCTTGATAATGAATCCTGTGCCCTCCCTTGGTATTAGTTTTTTTTTTCTAAAGAAAACTGCTATTTGAAAGTTGAATTTTTAAACAGTTTTGGGTTACTTGTCACTAAAAGTTGAACAACAAAGATTTTTTTATTTGGGCCTATAGCACTGATGCTAAAGCTGGCCCGGCCCAGGAAGTTGACCCGAGGAAATTTGTGAAGAAAAAAAAATAACTAGGGGTAAAAAAAAGAGACGATGACGGATGATGGGGTGAGTTAACTTGCGAGGAAAGCACAGGAAGCACTCTTGAGGTGGGTACCGTCATCGTCCTCGATCGTCTTCCTTCTCCCCCCTCCCAAGCCATGATGCTCTCTCTGGCGGAGATGATAGGAAAGTATAGGGAGATCCCTAACGTCTCCTCATGGCGGAGAAGACCTCCATTGAAAGCTAGTGGTTTCTTCATACCGGCCGGCCTCTCAGCTAGGATGAATGCATATATACCCAAGCAGCACACCGGCTGCTCATCCTCATCTCATCTCATCTCATCATCCACGGCATCGCCATTACTGTTCCTGAGTAATCAACACTCGCAGCTCCTTCCTAAATACGATAATTAAGAAAGATGGCGGCCAAGCTGGGAAGCACCAAGCAGCAGGCCGATGATCAGCAGGAGTTCGATCCCAAGTACGAGTGGCAAGAGAATGCCGCAAACTTTCTCCTCAAACTGCACCTCTCAGGTACGCAGTCCTACTCCTACCGGCAAATACATTCAATTGTTTATTTCGTTTTTTCATTTCCATGCAATAACATGTAAATTCCACTCCGTAAACAAATCAACAAAGGCTTCAGGAAAGAAGATTTCAGGGTGCAAGTGGACGGCGCCGGCCGCCTCACCGTCCGCGGCCAGCGAGCCGACGGCACCAGCAGGCACGTCCGCTTCCACAAGGTCTTCCAGCTGCCTCCCACCTCCAACCTTGAGGACATCAGCGGCCGCTTCGACTCCGGCGTCCTCACCCTCACAGTGCCCAAGCGCCCCGCCCCGTCGCCGCCCACTACCATAGACGACATCATCGGCAAGGGCAAGCCCACCGCCAAAAAGGAGGACAACGAGGCCAAAAAGACAGAGCCGCCGCCGCAGCAGCAGCAGCAAAAGGAAGAGATCAACAAGCCAAAGCAGGACGCACAGAAGAAAGCAGAGGACGCCGAGAAGAAAGCAGAGAACGCCGAGAAGAAGACGGAGGCCAAGAGAAGCACGGCAGAGCAAGAGCAGAAGAAGGAACCACCACCGGCCGTGAGGAAGGAGGAAGCCAAGGCGCCCAAGGCCCCCGAGACGAAGCCACCGCAACCGCAGGCTGCTGACAAGGTCGTTGACCGCGAAAGCATTCTGGAGCAACGGAAGGCCAAGGCGGCGGCGGAGGAAGCTGAGCGCGAGAGGAAGAAGCCGGTCAGCACCGGCGGCGGTGGCTGGAAGGACCGCATGGCGGAGGAGCTGCAAGGGCTCACCCGCTCCGAGTGGGCGGAGGGTGTCGTCGAGACCGTGAAGAAGAACAAAGAGGTCATTGCGGCTGCCGTCGCCGCCTTCTCGCTCGGCGTCTTCGTGACCAGCAAGCTCCGCTCCAGGAGCTAAACCATGATTACGGCAAATGCAGGCGCATGTGGCTAACGTTGCCGTGCGCGGCGCGTACAGATACAGATACAGAAGTAAAATGTAAATCCTCTCTCTAATTGTACAACGATTGATACAAAATATTACAATCAAATACAGATTTAATACTTGGTTGTTTCAGTTCATATAGACTATCATTTCCACTGCTGAAATCTATCCTGACGTAACCTTCTAATCTATCTCGGTGCAGTTGGAGTTGACCACCTCCCAGCTCCAGCTGAAAGGAAAAAATCGTAAGTGGAGTCCTAGCCGGCCCATGATGGCAGGATGTACCTGCTCAAGGTCAAATTGGGCCCAGTGTAGCCCATAAAGTTCAATGTCGGCCCATTGTAGCCCAATGAACTTAATGATGGCCCAGTTGACGAAATGCTAGTAGGAGCATTTTTTATTTTATTTTATAGAATCGAATTGAGCGAGGAAAATATCTGAGGCTCGATGAGATGAGATGAGGATGCTTAACGAGATTCTTGTTGCTCGTGAAATTTGTCGTTCAGCTGTGTTTGTCACGGACTCATGAGATACTCATATATTCAACAAAAGCTCAACTCAGAAGCATATATATATATATATCGATATATTCCCTGAAGTACGCATGGAGGGAGTAGGTTGCTTAATTTGACGACCAAGGCAAGGCATCGAGATGGGATTCATATCTTCTCTCCCGTAATTTAGATATACTTTTCATCGTTTGATAAAAAATCAACGGTTGAGATGGACTGCTACAGAAAAAACAAACAGACCGTGTAATCGCTACTGCATTATTCTGCTGCAGCATAACAACAGAACACTGTTTATCACCTCTGAAACACTGTAGCGAATATGGATCCGGCAAAGTTGCATGCAGCTTGATGGGTCAACAGGGAGCGCCTGCGTGCGTCTGACTCTGCGTGGTGGTGACGGGTTACGGCGACGACGGGGAGAGGAAAGCAGCCAGTTGGACGATCTCGCCAATGGCTGCCTCGATCGGCGATTGCTATGGTTTCCACGACGGCACGCACGCATGTCCACTCCACGTAGTTTAAAACCTCGCACCGGAGACTCGCTCTCCTGAAGAGAGAGAGAGAGCTCGTAGTAGAAAGGGACACACGAGGAGAATAGGTAGAGAGAGAAACCGGAGGCAGTATTGACAGTCTCGGCCCACAGGATTACAGGAAGGAAAGGCGTCTCCTTCCTCCCGTCGTCGCCCGCCCCCGGTTTTGTTATGCGCGGTTCCGCTGCCTGCACATAGTACACCAATGGATGCGCTCCTCTACTGTAGTACTCCTATTTCCCTTCCTTCTCATCCCACGTCCGGCCGCTCGATCCGCTCGGTCTCCCTTCTTCATTGATGCCGGTGCCGCTCGGAGGCGGTGGGAAGCTGGCGGACCCCGGACCGATGGTCGACAACCTCTCGCCCACCGCCGCCAAGCCTCGCGCCTCCTCCACCCGGAAGAACCGCCGTCGCCACCACAGGAAGGCCGAGGCCTCCGCTTCGTCGCCGCCCATGCAGAGCCTCTTCGACACCAGCAGGGAGGTCTTCGCCGCCTCGTCGCCGGGTTTCGTGCCGCCGCCCGACGCCGTCGCTCGACTATGCGCTCTACTCAGTACGTGTAGTAGTACTACATACCTCGTGCTTAACTGAAGTACTCCTACAATACGAGAGCGATGCTAGTACTAGACGTCTATTTTTGGCATTCCAAGTTTTGCCTTTGGGATGTACTGCCACAGTCCATAAACTGTCCTCCTGTCCTGCCCCGTTCCACACATGCACGAGTACTCGTGTAGAGTAGCAGCAAGCAGCTCATGGCTGCCATTGCAAGTTCGCAAAGCAGCTTCATTTCGATCGCCATTTTTATACCACCACTCAGCCTCTTCTTCAGTGCTTATCAGTAATAATGGAAATCTCTACGCTTTAATTTGGCTGCAGACGATTTGAAGCCAGATGATGTCGGGGTAGACTCTAGTATGCCGTGTTTCAAGCACGGCGATTCTAAAGGGCCTCCTCGAGTTACTTATCTGCATTTCTACGACTGCTCCAAGTTTTCGGTAAGTAATCCTCCAACGAGCGCTTAATTATAATTTCAAAATTAATTAAGGAGCTGAATTTACCTGAACCCCTTCCTGCAGTTTGGTATCTTCTGCTTACCTAAATCAGCTGTGATTCCTCTCCACAACCATCCTGGGATGACAGTCTTCAGCAAGATCATTTTCGGTTCCATGCACTTGAAGTCCTATGACTGGGCTGCAACTGCTGCAAGCCTCCTCCCGGTCCCGGATCAGAGCAATGCTGCTGCTACTAGCAGCAGCACACTTGACACCTCGGATGGTTAGTCGATCTCTCCTTTTCATTAATTTTTTTTCTAACTAATAGGATCGAGTAACAAAATGAATTGAATTGAATTGGACGTACAGGAGGAGCTCGTTTAGCCAAGGTGAATACAGATGCCGTTTTCGACGCTTCAGCTGAGACCGTAGTTCTGTACCCAGAAAACGGAGGAAATCTGCACTGCTTCACTGCGTTGACCCCTTGTGCTGTTCTTGATGTCATGGGACCCCCGTACAGCCGCGCGGATGGAAGAGATTGCTCCTATTACAGTGAAGCGCCATGCTCTCCTTCATGCGGTGATGACCAATATTCTTGGCTCAAAGAGATTCCAAGCACGTTTGAGATGAAAGGTATACAGATGGCGCGCAAGTTTACCGTGTAGTAGACAGCAGCAACAAGGCTTGCACGAAGATGAGGTTGGGGCGCTAGCTTTGATCGATGTAGATATCTTCTTTAGCTACTGCAAAGACAGACAGGTGGTGCAAGAGCAAGACTGGGTTAATCAGGAAACTCAAGTTGACAGCTTCACATTTCTTTTTGGTTTATTTTCATCCGGGTTGAAACCATCTCGATCGATCTTGTGCTCCTCTTATGTTGCTAGTACTGTTCTTATGTGACAGCGCGATTGTAATTGGTGATATGACTTTTTTTTTTTTCCAATTTTTTTTGGGGGTGCATGATCACTTTTTGTTTCCCTGTATTGTACACTGTGCGCAGGTGTGTTTTGGAAGTGATCATATATGTACCAGGTTCAGTGGGTCGTTTGCTGGGTTATTTGAGCAGGAACGCTACTACTTTTTGCCTGCTTATTTTATTTTACTACAGTACGCATTCAACAAAGAAGAGTTCATGTTTCCTCAGTGGCGGCTTAGACTTGTTCCAGACAGCATCTGAATTTTATATTTGGCCGGCTGCACCAACAAATGGATAGTACTCCAATGCTCCACTCAATCCAATCCAAATTCAAATCCAAATCCAAATGAGGATTTGCTAATTGGAACCAACACAACCATCACAAAACGAACATCTCAACTGATTTGCTGATTGCAGTCCTTCAGAACGTCAACACAGCCCATTTTGAAATTCTGGGCCCAAAAGAAGAAACAGACGATGCCTATTTGACGAGGCTAATGGGCTGCCGAAACCCCCCTGGGCCCTGGCCTCCCTATGTAAGAGAAAAGAAGTCTCGGACCGCCGCCACCACCATCTCCTCCTGATCTTCCCCTTTCCAGACCTTCTTCTGGAACCTTGAACCCTTCTCACCCAGACACCCACTGTCCCCAGCGGCGGCGGCGGCTAAGGCGAAGGCGAAGGCGAAGGCGGCGGAGATGAGCGTGTGGAACTACGTCGTCACGGCGCACAAGCCCACCAGCGTCAGCCACTCCTGCGTCGGCAACTTCACCAGCCCCAGTCAGCTCAATCTCATCATCGCGTCAGTAATCATCCCGTTATAATGGGTCCTCATTCCTTCCCTGTCCTATCCCGACTCCAGTGTCCAGTCTCCACCCAAGGGTTACCACAGTGGTCTTCTCTTCTTCCCCTCGTGGCGCCCTCGGCATTGGGGGTCTTCTAGGGTTTAGGGTTGGGGGCAGGGGTGCACACACTAGGGTTTGCCCCTGTAAAGGTGGGACGTTGCGGGATGCGCAGTCCCCTCCAATTCTTCTGTCTTGTAAATTCAACCCCATTCTGGAAACATGATTTCACTGCTTTTATTGATAGCCAAAGCTCACCATCCTTAGAGCACAAAAGCTAAGTATATGGGATCTGTGCATATTGCAGTAAAACCCTAGCTATTAATTCTTGACTCATTTGTTGTCAGATTGCCGCCTAGTTATTAATGCACTATCCATGGATTTATGGTCCTTAGGCGTTTGTTTCTGTTAAATCCTTTACTAAGGCACATGTTTACCAAACTTTCAGGAAATGCACCCGCATTGAGATCCACTTGCTTACTCCTCAGGGCCTTCAGGTTAGTGAACTGTAGCATTGACAAAGTATTTTGCATCACTACCTGGTACCATTATTAGAAAGTAATGATTTGTTCCTGAAAGCAGCCCATGCTTGATGTACCCATATATGGAAGAATTGCAACGATCGAGCTCTTCCGGCCTCATGTGAGTTATTTCCCAGTTCATTCACTAGTAATGAAGTACTGTCCTTGTAAAGTTTCTCCTGATGGGATGAATCATCTATGTTGTTTCTTCTTTTCAGAATGAGACTCAGGATTTCCTTTTCATTGCCACGGAAAGGTATAAATTCTGTGTTCTGCAGTGGGATGCAGAAAAATCCGAGCTGCTCACCAGGTTTCGACACTTTACCCTACTGGTTTCACTTTCACAAGTCCCGTGTTACGTAGTTGATAGAACAATAGCGTATTGTCAAGCAATAATGTTTTTGAAGCACTGGCGTATTGCCAAGTAATAATAATTTATTGCTAATATGTAGAGCCATGGGAGATGTTTCTGACCGCATTGGCCGTCCGACAGACAATGGGCAGGTGTGGCCTTATGTTGATATTTTTCCTTTAATTTGATTGTTTTTCATTTCCAAGCATTTAACAGAGTTTGCAAGTATAAGATAAAACCACTCTTCTTGTATCTTTGTTTAACATGATACAAAATTCTATTTGTGGCCTTTTTTTTTTAAGTAGATCGGAATTATCGACCCTGACTGTAGGCTCATTGGACTGCACCTCTACGACGGCTTATTTAAGGTATGCTGACTGTCTTCTTTAGTTTTTTTTAATGAATTTTCATATCCATGTCTAATTTCATTTGGGGTCTTTGATTGGCAGGTTATACCATTCGATAACAAAGGACAGCTGAAGGAAGCTTTCAATATCAGGTATGAGCAGTTTTTGACTTTTTCATTGACGGCATGGATATTTATTAGTTCTGGTAAAAACTATGTGGCAGTATGGTCAGTAACTATGTGCCAGATTTTGTTGTAATGATCTTAATAAGCACAATTTTTTTTTGCTAATTTCTGTAAAAAAAAGCTTGCAGATTTTGTTGTGATGACATTAATAAGCACAATTTAGCTTGGTTTTGTTTCAGTTGTCTTTTCTGTTGCTTGTTCTATTCATTAGCATAGTACTATAGTCGGCTTAGTTCAATATTCTGGCTTTTTGTTTTTACCAAGAATCAAAGCCCACGATTCCTCATGGCATCTGTGACCATACTAATGCAGGTTTTTAGCATTTGGTTCTGTGCTGTTGTGACTATAGGTTGTAATGACACACCTATTTGGAAGTTAGTTCATGACCGTTTTTTAATTCAATTGATGGTTAATTATGTGTTAATTCAAATGCTTTGAATATATTTTGTAACTTGATAATTATTCTGTTTAGCATTTCTAATGGTGTTCTTTTCTTTAATGTTAGACTTGAAGAACTTCAAGTATTGGATATCAAGTTTCTGCATGGTTGTGTTAAACCTACTATAGTTGTCCTTTACCAGGTTTGTTTGGAACTGATATATTTTTGCATCACCATTGTTAGAAGTCAAATCCATTGGTTCTAAAAACTATTCACCTGTTGAGCTGCATTAGTAAATAATTACTTGTACTTTTGTTTATACGAGTTTTGTGACCTGACAGGATAATAAAGATGCAAGGCATGTTAAGACATATGAAGTTGCATTGAAGGACAAAGATTTTGTTGAGGGTCCTTGGTCGCAGAATAATTTAGACAATGGCGCTGGTCTTTTGATACCTGTACCAGCTCCACTTGGTGGTGTGATAATTATTGGTGAGGAGACAATAGTTTACTGCAATGCCAATGCTACATTTAAAGCTATACCAATAAAACAGGTATTAATTTGCTCTATATAGGAATTTTTTTTGGTGCTAACTCCATATTGGTAGGTATCATGTAACCATACTGATTCGCACATGGTTTTTCATTTCTTGTAGTCCATCATAAGAGCTTATGGACGGGTTGATCCAGATGGTTCTCGTTATTTACTTGGTGATAATACGGGAACCTTACATTTACTTGTTCTCACCCATGAACGAGAAAGGTAAGATCTTTGTATTATTTTAAGATGAAAAGGTTCTTAAACCTGTGGCTTACAATTTTTCTTTTTTTTTTTCACGTTTAATCTGCAATCTAGGGTTACTGGTTTGAAAGTTGAGTATTTGGGAGAGACTTCAATTGCTTCATCAATTTCTTATCTTGATAATGGTGTTGTCTATGTTGGTTCACGATTTGGTGATTCACAGGTGTGTTTCTTGTTCCCTTTCATTTCTCCCTTATTAGATAAAAACAATTAAGTACCGTCCTTTGTGTGTTTTTTGTTCTTCTTCATTTCTCCATAATTAGATTAAAAAAATTAATATCATCCTTTCTGTTATTTGAAATATGCATGGCTATATTAAACAATTTATTATTCTTAACAGCTGGTAAAGTTGAACCTTCAAGCTGATGCAAATGGTTCATTTGTTGAAGTTCTTGAACGGTATGTGAATCTTGGACCTATTGTGGACTTCTGCGTGGTTGACCTTGATAGGCAGGGACAGGGTCAGGTAGTCACATGTTCAGGAGCATTTAAAGATGGTTCTCTTCGAGTGGTTCGAAATGGTATAGGGATTAATGAGCAGGTACTCAGTTAAAAGCAGTCTGTTTTTGAAACTCTTAACGTGGAGATGTTGAACGTATCTTCTCTTGTTAAATTAGGCTTCAGTAGAACTCCAAGGTATCAAGGGACTATGGTCCTTGAAATCTTCCTTCAACGATCCTTACGACATGTACCTGGTCGTGAGCTTTATAAGTGAGACGCGGTTCTTGGCAATGAACATGGAAGATGAGTTAGAGGAAATTGAGATAGAAGGGTTTGATGCACAAACCCAGACCTTGTTCTGTCAAAATGCCGTCAACGATCTTCTTATACAGGTGCCTTTCTAATAACCCTTTCATCTATTGGTTTTCCTTGTATGTTGCACAGCACCAGGTTAAGGAATATCAATGGTTTTTTTTGAACACTGAGGAGAGCTGCGTATCATTATATTAATACTAAAAAAGGTTTAAGAAATCTATCAGCTCACACTACATAACACCCCCAGCAGGATTGCGTTACATTTGCGCCCGTTACAACAAGAAAAACAACCCGACTATGTGGCTAATCTCTGGGGAGGTGCTGTGAGTTGAGACAACCCATGAGCACCTGCCATCTCTCAGAGCATACAATCTGACCTGGCTTTGACTAGGGTTTCAACCAAACTAGGATCGATTCCATCAAACACATACCGATTTCGATGGTTCCTTAACCTCCATGTTCTCGACACGATGAGGGAATTTAGGAAAATTTCAATGTTTTCCTAAACTGTAAACGGTAGACAGTCGGTCAACCATCAGCGTTTAAATGCTGTTAAATTCCATCTAGGCCACGTTTAGGCCTAGACAAGGGCAGCCGTCTAGCATTTAGATGCTGTTTAATTCCATTTAGGAAAACAGGGGGCAATATTATATGAAAAATGTAATAAGTGAACAATAGTACAGATTGTGTGGATATGTAAAGTATTAAGGAATTTTTGTTATCATTATTCATCATTTTGGCTCATAGTGATTATGACCCTTGTTGGTTATGCTTGTTCAGCTATCAATACTTATCTTCTTTTTTTCATCCTAGGTTACTGCAAATTCTGTTCGGCTAGTCAGTTGTACCTCTCGGGAGCTCGTGGATCAATGGAATGCTCCAGCAGGGTTTTCAGTCAATGTTGCATCAGCTAATGCCAGTCAGGTGCCTTTTTGTTTTGGATTATCCTCTGCCTTTCTTGGAACTTTTGGGCAATATGCATCACATTTAATGAGATAACAAATGACATTTTTGAAATATGTAATCAAGTGTTGCATTTTTACAACAGTTGTTCACCTTGGAAACTTAGTCGTCATCTTTTTTCTTTCAAATTCCTTGGTCTTACAGTTACCCAAAATAAATCCATAAGAAGTTTAGGTGTGAGGACTGTAAACCAGAAAGTGAATGTTGTTTCACTTTTATGTAGATGATCCAAGATCCATGATTGTGCAGTTCTCCCTTTAACCTACAGGATAGAACTGTCTCTGTCATTTTGTCGGGAGTGTAATTATCTGTAGCCATTAGAAGTTGAGCAATATGGATTTGAATGATTTATAATCATCACAATAAGTTTCATGTGCACAATATTTATTGCAGGTTCTGTTGGCAACTGGTGGTGGCCATCTTGTTTACCTAGAAATTAGGGATGCTAAACTTGTTGAAGTGAAGCATGCACAGTTGGAACATGAGATTTCTTGTCTCGATTTGAACCCAGTTGGAGAGAATCCACAGTTTAGTTCCCTAGCTGCTGTTGGGATGTGGACGGACATAAGTGTTAGAATATTTTCACTTCCAGATCTTGAATTAGTAAGGAAGGAAACTTTAGGTGGAGAAATTGTTCCTCGGTCGGTTCTTCTGTGCACCTTGGAGGGAGTATGTTCTTGACCTGACTTTCCTTGGAAGCAAAATTCGCTACTGCAGCTAAAATATTTTTGCATTTTCTTTCCAGGTTTCATATTTGCTCTGTGCTCTTGGAGATGGTAATCTGTTCAGTTTTGTGCTGAATGCAAGTATGGGTGAACTGACTGATAGAAAGAAAGTCTCCCTTGGTACCCAACCAATCAGCCTTCGTACATTCTCATCGAAGGGAACAACCCATGTCTTTGCTTCATCAGATAGACCCACTGTCATATACAGCAGCAACAAGAAGCTTCTGTATAGCAATGTCAATTTGAAAGAAGTTAATCACATGTGCCCTTTTAATACTGCTGCTTTTCCAGACAGGTTATTTCTCTCTCTAGTTTGTACCACAAGATTAATTGATATTTGAATTCACTAGCTCCTCTATGCATCTTTGAGTTCCCTACATCCTGATGTTGTTGTGAATGCTCAATTTAATTTGTGTAACATTGGATTTTTTTTGTATCCCTGGATCGGGGAAATGTCATTAAAAAAATCAGACAACCTTGTAGCACATGCAGACTAAATCATATCATTAACAATCAAATTAGCATGTTAGTAATCCGTTTTTTATAACATGCTAGTTGTGTCTACTAAGGTGTTCATTTTATTTTTTGATTGTTGAGGGTGTCATCCTCAATAATGCTGTGAGCTCATACTTTGTTTATATCCTTGTTTCATACTTTCATTTATTATTTTCTTAGTGGTGGTTTGGAAAACATTGCACTGTCCTAAGTTTGTCATTGTTTACCCCATTGGTTTTCCAATATCACAGCCTTGCAATTGCTAAAGAAGGTGAACTTTCAATCGGAACCATTGATGATATCCAAAAGCTTCACATCCGCACGATCCCCCTGAATGAACAAGCACGACGAATTTGCCACCAGGAGCAGTCAAGGACACTAGCATTCTGCAGTCTCAAGTACAACCAGACTGAGGAAAGTGAGACACATTTCATTCGTCTGTTAGATCATCAGACTTTTGAATTCCTGTCTACATACCCTCTGGATCAATATGAATGTGGCTGCTCCATCATTAGCTGCTCATTCTCAGATGATACTAATGTTTATTACTGTGTCGGGACGGCATATGTTTTGCCTGAGGAAAATGAACCGACAAAGGTAATTTGTCTAAATTTCTCAATACAGGTCATTAAGGGTTTCCCTTTCACAAAATGCTTGTACCTTTATGCATCTTGCTGTAGGGACGAATCCTTGTATTTGCAGTTGAAGATGGAAGGTTGCAGTTAATTGTAGAGAAAGAAACCAAGGGAGCTGTTTATTCACTGAATGCATTCAATGGTAAACTGTTGGCTGCAATCAACCAGAAGATTCAGTTGTATAAATGGATGCTGCGGGAGGATGGTTCACATGAGTTGCAATCTGAATGCGGCCACCATGGGCATATACTGGCATTGTATACTCAAACCCGTGGTGACTTCATTGTGGTTGGTGATCTCATGAAGTCGATATCCTTGCTGGTCTACAAGGTAACATTTAACTGATTGCTGGATACAATGCAATATTTCTAATTCTGTAACAGCCTATTCATTTGTCCATTTCCTTTTCTTTTTCTTCTGGGCAGCATGAGGAAAGCGCGATTGAAGAGCGTGCCAGGGATTACAATGCAAACTGGATGACTGCAGTTGAGATGCTTGATGATGAAATCTATGTTGGCGCGGAGAACAACTATAACCTATTCACTGTGCGCAAGAATAGTGATGCAGCCACAGATGACGAAAGGGCGAGGCTTGAGGTTGTTGGAGAGTACCATCTCGGAGAGTTTGTGAATAGGTTCCGGCATGGCTCACTTGTTATGCGCCTTCCAGACTCAGAGATGGGCCAGATTCCCACGGTCATCTTTGGCACAATCAATGGGGTGATTGGAATTATTGCGTCCCTTCCACACGACCAATACGTTTTCCTAGAAAAGCTACAGTCCACCCTTGTGAAGTTCATAAAGGGTGTTGGAAACCTGAGCCATGAACAATGGCGCTCTTTCCATAACGACAAGAAGACGGCGGAGGCTCGGAACTTCCTGGATGGGGATCTGATTGAGTCATTCCTTGACCTTAGCAGAAGCAAGATGGAGGAGGTATCCAAGGTGGTGAATGTTTCTGTTGAGGAGCTGTCCAAGAAGGTGGAAGAGTTGACAAGACTTCACTAGATCAACGACTAGAAGTTGTTACTTATGGGCATGTATATCCTTTTGATATTTTTTCTTCTCATGTGCTGCAATGTTGTTACACTGTTTGCTCTTGGTTGTAACTTAATGTACGTTGTTGGATGAGCCAATGACACATTTGAGGCGTCAACACTTGATGGGGGTTGATTAGGCTGGAACGAGAATTTGGTGATGAATCTTGTGATGGTTGACTGTTAGGTGCCGTTTGGCAAATAGGATATGATTAGGTTTAGGGTTAGGAAATGAATGAAGCGAACCCGTCTAAGATGTTTCATTTTATTTCCCTATCAATGCCTAGCACCAAGTTCCTGTCACGATACCAATTTTGAAGTAGAATTGCTGTCTTAATAATAACAATTTAAGAACAGGGAGTACTCCTATAGAGTTGCAGTGGCTCCGGTCCTTTTTGTGTTCGTTGCAGCCTTGCAGGTTTTCACTTGAAGAGACGAGCGAGAGTCGTCAATCAGAGCTGTCTCATTCTCACTGGCGGTCAGTCTGGTTTGGTTTGGAGCCAGCCGCACCTCACATTCCGCCCTCTCTCTCTCTCTCTCTGACTGTCGCCTCGCTCACACGGTTCGGACGAGCTCTTCTCATCCTCCGGCGCGGCACCTGCTTTCCCCCACCGCTGCCACCCATTCGATCCGTCGGGACACATCCCTCCCCGAGCGATCGCGGGGGCTCGGACTCCGCGTCCTCAACCGCTCCAACCCTAGATCTGGTGCGTGCGGATCCCGCGCCTCGCTGCCATGTTCTGGCGCATGACCGGCCTCTCCGCGGCCTCGCCCGTAAGTACACTGCACTCTCCTTTCCTGCTTCTAGTTTTGATCATTGAATCTAGTTTCGCTGCCTCCGCTGTGCTTCTGCTCCCCTCCGTCTCGCTTGACCTTTTACCCAGGGTTGCACTCTTGCTGCCCTGCTGATCTTCCTCTGCCGCGCAACGAACTTAGTATTAGCTTGTCTAGTCGCCGTACCTTAGTTTCTCAGTGTCATTGTTTTGGAGGAACGGGAGCAGTTTTATTTTTTTTCTCCTTTTTTTTTTGCAACAACTAGTTCTGTCCAGTCACTACAGGGATCACATTGGCTACTGCTTCCTTCATGAATGCATTTCCTATTTCCATTACCTTCCACATACTGTTCAACCCGTTGACTCTATCGCCAACAGAGTAACTATTGTACGTAAGGTTCATTATTATTGTTATGTTAAAACAGCGCTTCAGCTCCCCCTATGGAAATGCCCTCGTTGGCTTGTCTTATGCGCTGGCTTCTTTTTCTTTCTGTCCCTACTCATTTATTATAAATATAATAGCTGATTACAAGTGTGTTAATTGATCTTAACTCCTGTATCCTTTTGGCCAGGTGGATACCATTCTAGATAAGGAAAACTTCACATTGGAAGAGCTTCTTGATGAAGATGAAATTATTCAAGAGTGCAAAGCCCTCAACACTCGACTTATAAATTTGTACGCATGTCCACTGTTTTCGAGCTACTATGGTTTTCAGCAAATCCTTAAGTATCCATTGAACATTTTTAGTTAGACTTTATGAGACAATAACCTAATACCTACTCTTGCCGACATGTGTGGGCACACAATGGAACCTTCGTATCATATGAATAAATAAGATAAGGAAACCATGCTTATTACCTGCCTACAACATCAGTTATTGCCATTGTTTTAGGCATCGTCTTGACATCTCTGACATGGTTCATCTATTCTAAGCGCAATGCAGCTGCGCATACAACTTGTTTGTTCTCATATTTAAGACCAATTGCATGTAACGAAGGAAACCTGGTGCAGTGCTAAGAGTGTCTCCACATGTGCACTGGGTTTTTATCAACCTCCTTGCAATATAGTGGGGGTAAGGCTGCCTAGAATTTCTCTTCCCCAGACCCCGCAATTTGTGGGAGTTTTCTGCACTTGTTATGCCCATTACACGATGTTCAAGTAACATTGCACTTTTGCAGTAATGCATGCGAAAGTAGTTCCTCAATTTTTGTAAGATATAAATACATCCGAACACATTCTTTATCAGCACCACAAACCCCACTTGTCAATTTTGTAAGAGTAGTTTTTTTCCCTAGTGATCATTCATTTGGGTTTGCCTTCTTTCCACTTGTTTCAGATACGTCAGCTTCTGAAAATGTAGACCATACCTTTCTGATATACTAACTATGTGGGGGCATGCCTTGGGTTTTTCTTATAAATGCTCGCTCTCTAATTCTAAAATTAGTACAAACATGCTTTATGTCTCTCACTGCAGATTGTTTCTTTTACCTGATTGTAGTTTTGTTCTCCTGTGAAATGTTTGAATATTGTATCTAGCTTGCGTGATAAGGCCCAAGTGGAGCAGTTACTTCGTTACATTGTGGAAGAAGTTCCAGAGGATTCAGAGAATAAGCGGTCTTTCAAGTACGCTTTGTGTGTGTGTGTGTGTGTGTAAAATTAGCTTTGCCAATGGCTCGCCTAACTCACTTGTCTCCTATTCCAGGTTTCCATTTATCGCATGTGAGATATTTACTTGTGAAATCGACATTATCTTGAGGACCTTGGTAGAGGATGATAACGTAAACACTAACTTGTTTTGTGGAATATTGTTTCAGGCTGGCAAAACTTCATTCTTGTTAACTATCTATGTTCTATTACATGAAACAGTTAATGGAGCTACTTTTCTCATTTGTAAAACCGGACCATCCTCATAGCACTTTGTTAGCTGGTTACTTCAGTAAGGTACTATGCCCCCTTTTCATTTGGTCATCACTAGATAAACATGTTCTCAAAGATTATGCATTATGATGAGTCATGGAGCTTAGTCCGGCTACATGTTTGTTATAGGTGGTTATATGTTTGATCCTGCGGAAGACTGCTTCTATTATGAATTATGTTCAGGTACTGCTGGTCAGCTCTGTAGAAACTTAGATTGCTGCTACTATGCCTTTATTTTTTGACAATTACTAGGTAACCCATAGCTTGACCTGTCTAACCAGCCTGGGGTGCATGTTCACATTTTGTTTTTGGTAACCAAAGAAACATTAAGTGTATTACTTTTTTGCTCCTTACTGTAAATTATTGTTGTAAGTCTAGTTCTTATGTGCTTCTACTTTCTTCTGAAATTGTAAATGTATGGTGCATTGGTACTTTCTGTTGTTGACTTCATAAATGTGCATGATACATAATGATTTATTGTCATAATTATTGGTTCCAAGGTTCTTTTTGTGTTGAAGATCTCATTTGAGCTCATTACCCTTTATGTATGTTCCATTGATAACTGGTTGATATACTCGATTGTATCCTCTTGAAGCAGTCTTTATTGATCGATACCTTTTGATTTTACTAGATATGGTCCTGTACCACACCATATACAGTCATATGTGTATTTCCAGATTGTGTTTCTTCATCTTTGTTACTCTCTGTAGGAGCATCCCGATGTTGTTATTCAACTTGTCGACCTTATTGGCATCACATCAATAATGGAGGTTAGCTTTTGCTGAGTTCATTCCCTGTCTATTTCATTGAGGGCATTTGGTTGATGTCATTTATGAATTTACTGAAATAGGTGTTGATGAGATTGATTGGTGCTGACGAAACCATATACTCGAATTTTGCCGACACATTGCAGTGGTTAGAGAATATAGATGTCTTGGATATGATAGTGGATAAATTTAGCTCATCTGTAAGTACTGACACTTGATCACTCAGTAATAAACTTAATATTTGATACTAAATCAATGGCCTGACCATGTTGGCCTTGGATTCCTATGCTAATGTGGCTAAACAGGACTCCCCTGAAGTACATGCAAGTGCTGCAGAAATCCTTTCTGCAGTGACTCGATGTGCCCCTTCCGCTCTTGCTGGAAAAATAAGCAGTCCAAGGTATGTACATTACTAATTTAGAGCCCCACATTGCTCTTCATGAATCAACTGTCATTGTTTTCTTCAGAGAAAAAAATTCATTGTTTTCACGTTTCTTTATTCTTTCCTGGTATTTCAGTTTTGTTGGTAGGTTGTTTCGCCATGCTCTTGAAGAATCAAGGCCAAAATCTGTTCTTGTTCATTCATTGTCAGTATGTATATCCTTACTGGACCCAAAAAGACTAGCATCAGCCTCATACCAAGCATTTAGAAGTAACTTAAGTCATGGGACATTGGTAACTGCCAGTCCAGAGACAGTCAATGGTATGCTGGAGAGCCTAGGTGAGTGTGTGCTGTGCATTTGAATATACCGAGTTAGTGCTGTTTTACTTTTTTGTAGCAGATTATAATCTTGGGTTTTCTTGTCGCATGCATTATCCTTATAATATTTGCCTTTTAATGAAAATTTTATTGCCTTTTTAAGGGACTTACGGGTATATCTAAAATCACATCTTAGGTGAATTGCTGAAGTTGCTGGACGTTACTTCTTCAGAAAATGTTTTGCCTACAACTTATGGATATTTGCGCCCTCCTCTTGGAATACACCGTTTGAAGGTACATTCCTATGTTGTGACTGCTTTACCAATTGTCCCTTGCTTTAACCGCCCTAATCTGTTCCTGAATGGATTGATTTTTAAGCTTCTAATTGTTTGATGGAAACATCAATGCTGCTTTGGGCTTTCTAGACTTTGCTACTATTAGTCTTGCATTAGGCTATCTATCAGGCAAATTACTGAGCTATGCGTATAGTAATGTCCATCCTGGTGGCCACAACTACTGTTCACATTGCATAAATCTCTTGAGTTAGGCGTATAGTAATGTCATCTATTAAGCACTTATTTCTTTCAATGTTCTGCTTCAGGATCATTCCCTATTTGTTTGTTGTTATCAGATAATATTTTTGTTTCTTCAGATTGTAGAGTTTATCTCTGTCTTGCTGACAATTGGTAGCGAAACTGCTGAAAGGGAACTAATAAGCCAGTCAGCAATAAAGCGTTCCATCGATTTGTTTTTTCAGTAAGTGGGCTACTGTATGTTTATGTGCTTATAATTGTTATTGTGAAAGGAAAATCTTCACACATTTGTTTGTACTGCAGGTACCCATATAATAACTTTTTGCATCATCAAGTCGAGAACATTGTTGTTTCTTGCCTTGAGGCTAAAAGAAATCATCTGATTGATCATGTTCTTAATGACTGTGACTTTGTTGGTAAAGTTCTTGCTGCCGAAAACAATTCTTCTCTCTCAGCAGACACCAGCAGGGTAATCTATTCCTGAGTTACTGTACCTTATTTTCTCCTTACCACATTATATTAATAATGAATCCTGTTATTCCTGTATCATGATTATATTTTCTATTTTCAGCAGACATTCCCGTCAGAAGGGAAAGAACCCCCACGAATTGGGAATATTGGGCACATAACTCGTATAGCAAATAAGCTAAATCAGTTGGGTAATAGCAACAGCACAATACAGTCTCACTTGCAGGTAATTATACTTCTGTTATTTTGTTACACTAGTAATTTGTAAATGTCGGTTTTAAGTGTTATGATGTACTGATTCACATTGATGAAATTCACATCCATAGGAGAATAACAAGTGGGTTGAATGGCAAACAGATGTCCTTGTCAAACGCAATGAGGTGGAGAACGTGTATCATTGGGCGTGTGGGTAGGTTCTTTTGGATTTCTACACTTTATTTCATCTCTGGCTTTATACAGTGCCGAAAGACATTTGAGGATTCCTTGTGTTTCATTATTGGGTATCCATGTTTTATCGCAGGCGTCCTACTTCTCTCCATGATCGCGGGAGGGATAGTGATGATGACGACTTGGGAGACAGAGACTATGATGTGGCAGCACTTGCAAATAATCTGAGCCAGGCATTTCGATATGGGATGTACAGCAGTGATGACATTGAAGAGGTGATTTTCTGAATTTTCCATATCTTGAGCTTTTGTTGCATGATAATTTTACTTTTCCATTGCTGATGACATCGTATAGGGGATTTGTAAACAAGGTCCTGGAATTCTTATGTTACCTTATTATCTTTTAAATGTAGTGGTGCCCTTGAAATTCAACCAGCTCTCCACTACTATGATTCTATGTTACTTATCTTGTGTAATGTTTGATGATTGCAGGCACAAGGATCACATGAACGAGATGATGAGGTATCCTGCAGTGCAATTTGTTTAAAAATTTTCATTATTTTTGTTACTGCTTCTGTTGCTGAATAGTTCGATACCATCGCATAGTTTGTCTGTAAGAACAGCAGATGATCATCAGTACTTTGATTTTGCAATTAATAACTATAATGTCTTATACGAAGTGAAATGGATGTTCTGCAATGTGTGCTTTGTTTCAGGATGTCTACTTCGATGATGAATCAGCTGAAGTGGTAATATCGTCGTTGCGTTTGGGAGATGACCATGACAGGTAATTTGTGACTCTGTCAGTGTCTTGTCATTTTTGCTATAGCTTAAATAGCTTACGGAATATGTATTGTACAGCAGCTCCCTCTTTACAAATTCAGACTGGTTTACGTTTGATGATGATAGAGGAATCAATGACCGTTTAGCGGCCTCTGTGCCTTCATCATCTCCCAATTCTGAAGAGACTTCTCTCAACATGGAGGCCACTGGTGAGGCGCTAACAAGTGAAGCCGCTGGCAATGAGTTGCAGCTGGAAACTGTATGTCTTGAAAATGGCCCTGCTGAGGAGAATGAGGAATTAGCAGTTGCTAGACATGCAGCTGCTAGTACAGATGGTGATAAACTATTGTCCACAGATGAGAAAATTTCATACAAAGAATCAGAAGCATCTGAGCAACCTGTTGATCCTCGAGATGAGCAGGTTAATACAAAAGTAATAGATGCAGCTGAAGTATCAGGTGAAGAGAGGGGTACAGAGCGAACATCAGATGAATTTGCCAGCACATCAGAGCCTGACATTGCTTTGGCAAATTCTGTTGACCTCGGTAGCCAGTCTGCTACTCCTGTGGGTTCTGATGAACCTGAACATGATACTGGCAAGGTGTTGCAGGTTGAGGGAGACTTCTGTCTGGGGGTTGATGACGAAAAGAAATCTGATGTTGCTACAAGAAAAGTGTGAACTATATCGGCTGGAATCTTACCACAGATGAGAGTGAATATGGGCAGCCCGATTCGGTCGGCAATGCTGATGTGTTGCTCCACATGGCTGGAACCAGACAGTTATTCAGAAGCAAGGCGGGCAACTACAGTTAACATTTGCGCTGCTCTTATAATTGCAGTGCCTTACTGGGTTGATGCATGCAGCGAGGGGGTATGCTTGTCAGGTTCTTATTGATTCTTTTTTTTGGGGGGGGTGGGGAGGGGGGGGGGGGGGGGGGGGG
>BCLF01000027.1:89802-115635 GCA_001602275.1 Zoysia japonica | reverse complement strand
TTGTAGCTTATAGGTGATAGTAAAAAAATGTAAAAATAATTATAAGTGATTATATATATAATCACTTATGAATTTTAAGTATAATCACTTTTTAAGTGTATGATAGAAATTATAGCATAAGCTATCAAAATTATTACAACACAGTCCCATAATCTCTTCCAAACGGGCCTTATTACTACTGTAATAGCATGATGTCTAACGTTCATGAGGATCATTTGGAACAAACACTACAAGCAGAAGCAGGTTGTACCCGTCGCTGTATTTCAAGGCCTATCTGCAAGATTATCGAGCGAGCGAGTTTGGAAATATGGGATTTTTTTTTTAAATGTAATGGCATAGAGGAGTATCAAATTAATCCATCACAGCACATCCATTCAACATGGCGATGGATTATTCAGAATTTATTCAACACGGCTTTATTGTAGAAACAGTAGCCCGATGTTACAAAACAACAGTAGCTTCGATATTCCAGATTCCCAAAATCTATTACATTATTGATTGGCTGATCACTAGGGAGGATATAGATTACAGGATCAGATAAACCGACGACAAATCAAGAAAGAATCGGTGTAACGAGTAATATACACGAACCATTCATATTGATTTGGATAACTCGACATAATAACCACATGAATATATTGCCTGACAGCAGACAGCAACTGGGCTCAGACAAAATTTATCGTGAAGGAGACGTAAGGATGCGCTTCCGTTTCACCTCCCAGACCAGCAACGCCAACATCGTCTTCAGATTTCCAATAAATACTGCAATTGCAAATGTTGAGAATTAGTGAAAACCAACACAAGCTGCAGCAGCTAAAGTGTTGTGGACTGCTACCCAAATGTTGAATTACCTATGGACATTGCCACAAAGCTCCTCCAAAATGCTCCTTACTTTCTTCTCACTCTTTGTCGGTGGGGCTAGAACCGCAGACTAATGAAAGAAAGGCACACTCTTAGATAAGACACGATACTATTGAAATCAAACATCATAGAGAATAATAGAAAATTTCTTACCAGGAATGATGGTGGAAGACCATATCTAAGAATGCTCTCCACAAAGACACGCACAGCACAAAAGTGCATCCAAGAACTGAATACCTATACCAGAATAATTGCAATGAGCTTGGAGGAAAGAAACAAGGTAATAATAAGGAAGAATTCAAGAAAATAAAAGAGACCTTGCAAACCATAACATTACAACAATATAAGCAATTTCTGCCTATGTTTATCAAAGATCCAAATCTATATAAAAAAACACGCCAGCTAGCTAGTAATATACAAATATTTAGCAAATTGACTTGGCTAGGTAAAATAAACTTCCATGATGCCATTAGGAGTTTCACTGCCCTAAGACAACAGAAAGCAACAGAATTGTCCATGGACAGAAAAGAATAGCATTAGCTGCTTCATTACAACCTTCTGAGAAACAGACCTGACTAAAAACTTGTGTACCTTTGTAGTGAGACAACATGACATAAATCAAAATGCAGTTCCATTATGCTGTGAAGTCCAAATTCACAATTTGTGTCCACACAAAAGAGAATCAAAGCAAACAGAGGACAAAACAAACAAGAACTGAGAATAAGAAGACCATAATTTATCATGGGCTCATCACCTAGCATAGCTTATGGCTTCATATACAAAACCAAACTTGTACAATATTAAAGCAGGATGAAGAAACAAGTACCTCGCTGTAGCTGGCATAGCACCATTGCAGCAGAGAGGTCCTCATAGCTTCCTGGTCTTGCAGTAGCTTTTCCATCTCTTGCTTCCGACTTTCCTGCGCTTCAGGACTGTACTCAAAATCACGGACCTGCAAATGCAATGTAACTTAATGGACAACAAAACAGCTAAGAACAACAGATGGACAAGATTAAATCTCTGTTCTGATTAACTACACCAGCACTTGGGATCAATGCTCCCTAGCGAGATAGATGTAAAGCGTAAACATGAGATCTGTGCGAGGAAACACTACCTGGAAACCTTTCTCACGAGCACGGATCTTAAAGTTGTCAACAACCTTAGCAAATAAGGTTACAGTGTACAGAGCATACTCATTATCCTCGTAAAGCTTTTTAGAGGATCTAGGTACCTACAGAGCCACCAATTAAATTAAATCAAATCAAATAAGCTACTAAATTCTAGTATATGGCAGGAAATTAGATATATAGCTCAGACTACCTTAGTAAATTATAGTATGAAGAAAATAAAGTTCTTATTGGGACAACAAAAAAACATTCAGTTTGTTTTAGAAGAAAGAGGAATGTGTTAATTTGGGACGTTTCAACAAGCTGCTGGAGAAAAGCACAATGAATGATGAATTATAACGGCAGGAATAATGTCACTAATCATGTGTGCAATAAAACTTCTAAACTTACCACAAATGTGTCGAGAGATTCATAGCTCGACAGCCAATCTTTTTGGGAGTATTTTGGTACAATAGCAAGAAGTGTTACTAGATGCTCTGAGGTAACCATATCCTCTGGTTTTATGAGATTGGAAAGATCACGAACCGCTAAGCTGTCACAAGGGGGAAAGAAAAATAAAATGATTAGTATATGCAAAGGAACTGATGGAACAGATACCACGTTCTGCTTTGCCCTTCCTATTCTTTTACATAAAACAAGAAAGCAATCAAGTACTGTAAATGGTAAAAAACTAGGCAGCATAACACTAACACCAAAATACTTCCTAAAACTAGTATGGCAGCATAGCTTACCTTCCACTTTGCTTCCTGTTGATTGCACTAAGCTGGCTTCTTACATTATTGTATTCTGCGGCACGAACCTGGAAGAAAATATGCGTTAATTGTTGTAAACTCAGCACCTAACCAGAAAAGGCTTTTACATGTTGTGAAATATTATGTCTAGACAAATTCTAGCATCAATAGTTTCTCACAGCTCTGCATCCTAGTGGTTCTACACACTATGTAAGCATACAAGCCAAAGATGAGGAACACTGGAACAGCAAAACAGAACCTAGTGTAAAACTCTACATGTTTGGACAAGTAAGTTAGAAAACAATACGAGGCAATTCATCCCTAGGAGCAACCATAGCTGTTAACAAGAGCTATAGTAATTCGATAAGTTGCAGGAATTGATGAAGATCCCCAATCCTGATGTGGCTAAATCAGGACTGAACATTCTAGTAAGTCAGTAATAATTAAAAAAAAAAATTGGCGAGGCCAGGAAAAACGTATGAGGTGAGAGTGGAGTTGGGCGTAGGACCTTCATGTCATCCTCGATCTTGGCGACCTGTGACTGGATGGTCCCAACGATCTCCTTGAGAGGCGACATTGTGGGGTACTTGCCCTCATCCCATACGAACCTAGAAGTTGTTTGAGAACGCAAAGCAGGCGATAATAAGCATTGGAGTGCCAGACCTTCGCAGCACAGTTAGTTAGTTAGTTAGTTAGAGAGGAGGCCAAAACCTGGTGAGGTAGGTGTCGACGGGAACGCCATCGACGGTGAGTGCCCCACTCTCGATCCCTCCGGCGCGCTCGAGATCCTCGATCTGCCTCCGGATCTTGTGCGATACGCCCTCGACGAAGACGTTGGACTGCGCAAATAGCAACGGCGTGACAACAAATCGAAGGCAGAAGGGATCGAGATCGGGATAGAAGAATGGTGAACCTTGACGAGATCGTCGCTGAGGGCGAGGAGCGAATCGAGGGTGCCAACGCGGAGATCTTGCACGTTGAACTGCGAGTGCAGGCCAATGAGAGGAGATCAGACTAGATTATCCGCGAAACGAAGAGGGGAATAGCAGGGGAGGCAGAAGGCTTACACGGTAGAGCGGAGTATCAAAGGAGTGTCGGGAGATGGAGTCTTGCAGGCGTGACCACAGCGAGCCGGCGGTGGTGCCGCCCTGCACGGGGAGAGAGATTATCCAATAACGAGTAGCCATGGATTCTCGTCGCCGGTGAGCTCTCTCTCTCTCTCTCTCTCTCTCTCTCTCTACGGGAGCTTTGGCCACGTTGGTTCTCTATTGATTTGGGACTTTTCGATCACACAAAACACAAGATCAGAAGAGAGGTGAAACGACGGAGTGAGCTTCTATGGGCTGGGCTGACCCATGACATTTTGTTGCTAAGCCCAGGAAGTACGATCTTTCTTTTCCTTTTTACTATATTCTATTCTATGTGAATGTAATTCAATATTTCTTTTTTTTCTATAATATTTTCGTTCTTAAATTATTATCATTAGAATAGAAACTTTAATTTTTAAGTAGATTTCTTTTCCTAATGATAATAACTAAAAAAAATGGAGGAAGCATTTTTTTACTTTAGGAAGAGAGTATACATTTGTTTCCCAAACAAATTCTGTTCAAATCCTATAAGGGCCTGTTTGGATCTTAAGAATTGAAACTGATTCTAGACATTTGATTCTTGGACTCCAATTCTATAAGAATTGAATTTGGTGGAATCAAATTGAAATCAAAATCTCTTGTTTGGCTCTCATGAAATTCATTTCTAGAAATCAAATTCAGAAGTATGTTTGGACGCTAAAATATAGAATTCATTTCCAGTAAACAAAAATTGTAAATTTGCAAAACAATTCAACATATATAGTGAGCTTCTTACAGCAAGCAAACCGCTAAGTTATCACTACCAGACACAGATCAAGCAGCACATCACGCCTAGATTTCTCATCCGAGCGGTCACCGATGATTGCTCCAATGACCAGAGGCCTTGAGCAAGGCAGCAGTCTTTTGGAGATGGATGCACTAGAGTTTTCCAGGGGCACCCCTCTGACGGCCACCCTGCTAGTTGTTCAACCAAATGCCTTACAGGGACATTGTGTCCTGGTGTGCGCCATCTTGAGGGTCGAGGCGGCATCGCCCGGGCCTAAACGCCAAACAGACGCTCCCCTCTGCACGCCTCTAAGTCAAACTCCATGGGCGTGGATGCAGCCGCTGTGGGCACAATGGAAGTGAAGTAGCACGAGTAAGTGGCCAGCATGTGGAAGGATGCGTGAGAAGGATTATGAGGTTACCAGGTCTTCATGGATCGGGAGGCACGGGGAGGAAGCAATAGCATGGTGGGTTAGGAGAAGAAGATGCACAAGCAGGTCGCATCGGAGGTCGAGGACGGCGGCGCAAAGAGCTCCCTCCCATGGCCACGGTGGTGGCCGCTTGGGGCTCTCTTTGGACGAGTCGAGGACAGCAGCGCGATAGGGAGATGATTCTGAACATTTTCGACGTTTTGGGTCGGAAAGCGAAGTAGACTTCCAATTCGATGATTGGAAATAGGCAGAAATCAACGATTCAATTCCTTGGACTGCCAAACAGCTTGATCCTTGGAATCCAATTCAATTCATACTAATTCATGGGTTCCAAACAGCCCCTAAGGTCTTATCATTTGTAATACAGGAAATTCACACGAATCACGTAAAAATTTTACAAGAAAAACTAGAATTCGAGAGGGGGAAAAAACAATTTCTCCTTCCAAATCCAGACAGAAGCGCCATTTCCTTCCAGGCCGCAGCACAAACAGCAACAGCCCCTTGCTTTCACCTGTTGTTGAGGAAGACGGCCCCGCAAGCGATGACTACAATGGCAGCCCGCACACCCTGCAATCCATCCACCAAGCAGTCAAGCGCACGGTGGTCCTCGGCTGATTTATCAAGCACCACAAGTCCACAAGAGAGAAGAGCGAGAGACTCGCCTGAATTATCAACCGCCTATTCAGATTCAGCAGCGCTGAGAAACCACCCCTTCCTCCTCCAGGCGCGCCGCCATCCTCACATGTGCTCTGCTTCGCAAGTACTCTACTAAGTCAGCGCGTGTCACAAATATGATCGATAACTTTGCATTAGAAGCGCCAACATGGCCATTCATACCTCCGCGGCGATTTCTTCTCCGACGACGCGACTCGAATTCTCTAGCTCGAGAAGATCTCTGAGCTCCCTGCTCGCAGTAGTAACACAAACATGGGGGTGCAACCACGTGCTCGACGTCGCAACCAAGTAGTTCAACGGGCACTCGAGATAGCTTCTGGAGGATGAATGCAGTTGCTCAAGTGAAAACCGACCAATGGAGCGCCGATGCTTCGCTTGGCTTCTCCTCTTCAAGCATCGGCTCAACTCATGCTCTCTCACCTTCTGCTTGCTTGCTCCATCAAGGCCACTGGACCAACGGCTCCTGCTCTCGTACGGGTATGGCACTCCATTCTGACCAGGCTTTTGTAGGAACGAAACCTGCTTCCCCCATCTGTAAGAATTCGAACCTTTATCACCAAAAGGAACCACCATTTTGCCTGCCTCCGTGCGGCCTGAGCTCGAAGCTTCCGGCCTCAAAATACCCTGCACCCGTCTGATTATGATTAGTAAAGTGCTCTGTGGAGAGGTGCTTATACTTGATGAAGGGGAACAAAAGATAGAACCTGTGGAGAGGTGCTTTCGAAGGCACTTATCATCTTCTTCACCGCACTGCTTGATTTGCTCTCTGGTTTACTGCGCCCTTTCTTGGAGCCATCTGGATCTTCAGATTTTCCACCGCCACTTTGCAGTAACAAGTCTCTTGAGGCCTCCATGCGTGGATCGACACTTGTTCCAGAGAAAATAACCTTATCCAGCAAACTATCCACCGACGGACTTCCGCGGCATAATTTGATCTTGTCTGCTTTCAATGCTGGAGATCGTCTCAATGAGCCGTTTGGACAATGGGCTGTCTGACACAGTTTGTGAGTCACTGTAAGAACTAAGAACCATAATTAATAAATAGTCTTCATATCAATCACACATTTCACCAGTGATCACTCTTAACATTCCAATTACTTACAGACATGAGCTAAGATAGATCATATGCAAAGTTAAGCCTCTTAAGAGAACACTGAAAATAACTAAAACATATATAATACAACAAAGCATACAGTCTGATCAATCAATGTCCATACACGTGCTTGCAATTAAGCAAAAAAATTACTAAGTAAATATTACAAGCATACCAGGAAAATTGGGTTCATAGCAATCCCCAAGCAGCAGTTCTTGCTCTTTTCTTTTCAGTGCCCGGTTTCTCTATAGATAGAAAGGAAGTGTAAAGACACACTTTATAATTCGTAATATCATTGAAATCATCCAGATTTGCACATGGGATTTTCATGAAGAAATCCTGAAAGGAATTAACTTACCATTTCTTGGATCCGCTTGCGGTCGTCATCATTTAGTAAGAACTGCAACTGAAGGACAACTTCACCACTGTCGAGAGTAAATACTACATCCATAGTTCCTGACTCGACAATCGTTTTTGTGTTCAACTCTGGCAATACACAGTATATATCAAGTAATAGGTGCTGATAACATATACAGATATATAAGAACAGCGAAGCAGTACAAAAACCTCTTTTCGAGATGAGATTTCTGTCTTCGTTGTACAGCATTATTACCATGTTCTCCCTAAGTGATGTAACTGGACTGCATACATACGTTTAGTGTCAAAAACACCTAGATTTTTTTTTTCTTTCCATGCAATAAAGGCAAAATCAACAGATGCATAAGAAAGTGAAAGGGGGAACGGTGATCAAATGGTTTTATATTCAAAATGAATGATACAATAATCAAGGTGATATGAAATGGGCTTACAAAGATAAACCATCTTGTTCTATGTTTCTACTGTATTCTCTTTTGCCCACATCAACTGCATTCAAAATATGATTACAAACATAAATTGACCATATTAGCAACTGGGAGCGAAGAAGAGCAAATTAGCATTACGGAATCCAAACCTTGCAAGAACAGCGGAGTAGCTGGCCGTTGAGTAGCTGCACAGTAGAAAAGACAGAGAAAAGAAGAAAAAACATTATGAATCGGTTATTGTTCCCTACAGAAGATAGTACGATGAGTCAAAGATAGTTAAAAATCATTAGACAGAAAATTTTGCCTGAGATGTGGATGCTGCCAGGCATCCTTTTTGAGTCCCTGCTTGGTGCTGCATAGAGACCTTCCAATTCTGATCTTCAAGAGCATAGAGAAGAACCATGGTATACCTGCCAGTGGATGTCATTTCAGCGAGCTCGACTTGTGGCTATCTGCAACCACAGGGTCTCCCTGGACCACCGGTGGAGTTTGTTTGGCTCCTTCTGTAGCTTTCATAAATTATTGTTCTGAAAGGGGTTGGGCCCCAGATTCAGTCTCTACCCTTTATTTGTTGCCATGCAGTTAATGACTAATGAGTGAGTTCTATATTTTTGTGAATGTGATATAGCAGCTGATGGGCTCACACATCATAGCAAGTCCACAAGACATATATCATCATCAACAGAGAAACTCGTGGATGTAGCAGAAGAATTTTGCAATCAGGAATTTCTTTTCTGTTCTGAAGAATCCCTAAAGCCAATACATGCAAATACTACTGGTTTGCATCGACGCAACCATAAGAGTTGAGAGGACAAATCAAGGAGACATCAGCTTACAAGACAGTACAGTAATGTGCTTGTAATAATCCAATCAAGCTCAAACCACATTCCCGGTAACACACTAGACACGAGATCCAAATGACAATTGGTGAGATCACAAGCTCGGGAGGGATCCAGCTCGGATGAATTCCTTGAGCAGGGCCTTCTCCTCGTCAAGTTTCTTCCTCTCGGCAGCACTGCGTGGCTTGATCTTTCGCTTCTCTTCGAGCATCCATTTGTAGAGTTGGCGCTTCTCATCTTGAGGGATTGGTGGGAGCACCTTTCTTTCTGGGAGCAGAGATTGGTTCCGCAGGCTTGTCGGCCGTTGCAGCTGCTGATGTCGATGTGGTAGAAGTTGCAGCATCCTTTTTCCCTGAGTCCTTTTGATAGGTCCGCACGAGTACATACACTGCACGTAGTAGGAAGGTGAAAGATATTTAATCCTAATTAATGCAACAAACATGCCGACAAAATCACGAGCAAATACACGTGTGGATCCACAGTTCTCAAGCGAGCTCTGAGCAACAATTTGATTTCCGTTAGATTCAATTCTATGCAATTCAATTCCTGGATTTTGATTCTTGGAAACAATTTCAATTCCAAGGAGCCAAACAGGCTCTAATTGTAACCAGGACAAGCACCGCAGGAAGATGGAAATTAACACTACCAATATCTAGAATTGGGATTTACATCAACAAAAGAATCTAGGGGGGGTCCATGGCTCGGCATGCCCATGCAAACAAACAAACACCGTTCGACATCCAGGTCCCTGCTATCCTGTATGTTTGCTACCTGCTTCAGGTTGCCTACCACCCACAACTCAGGCACATAGAATTCTGGGGATAGAATACTGCTCTCAGACCGCAACAGCTTTACCACGAAAATAGCCTACTTGTCCCTAATTGCAAATCAGATCAGTCAGACAACCTGCTAAATCAGGAGTGTAAAAATGCCAGTCAGCACTTGTCCCTGAGACCCTGACTCTTAGTGTCCCTATGATCTTATACCCGAAACTCCCTTGGCCTTCGCCGCTGCTTCTTGTGGCGCTGCTGCTGTCTCCCCAACTCCCTTGGCTTTGGCTCCGGCTGCTGCGGTTGGTGATTGCGGGGAGGCTGGGACAAGAGGTGATTCCTGCGAAACTTTAGCACTCTCGTGCTGCTTTGTGTTGTTGCTCTTGTTTACCTGTGCCAGCAATTTTTTGATCTGGGCTCCAGTGAGCGTTTCATTCTCAAGAAGGGCCTTTGCTAGCATGTGAAGCTCCTTATCGTGCGTCGTGAGAATCCCTTTTGCATTATTGTACGCCCTCTCCAAAATTTCCTTCACCTCCTGCTCAATCAGACTCCTTGTTTCTGTGCTCATTGTATTCCCATTATCATTGTAGTCGTAGGAAACAAGACCCACCCGCTCACTCATACCATATCTTGTGACCATGGCACGTGCCAGCCGAGTTGCTTGCATTAAATCATTCGAAGCACCATAAGTTACTTCTTTCCCCCCAAAAATAAGCTCCTCCGCCACCCTTCCTCCCATGCATACGTCCAATCTTGCCACCATCTGCTTTCTTGAAACACTATTCTGATCCTTCTCTGGAAGCTGGGTAACCATGCCAAGAGACATGGCTAGCAACAAGGGCATGCCCTCCCTCATGATATGCAGTCATTTTCCTGCAATAATCAGATATCACCGCTGATTTGCGCTCGCTGCCCATCATGATTCTGTCCTTAGCATACTCAAGGTCACGCATTGTAACAGCTTTTGCCCCATCCATAGCTGCCTTTAGAGCAGCTACATTCACCAAATTTGCAAGGTCTGCACCTGAAAATCCAGGTGTTCCCCTTGCAATAATCATTAGATCCACATCATCAGCTTTTAAGACCTGAAATGTAGGAGGGGAAAAGTGGTCAGATAAGTTATTAAAACAAAATAACCCCTTCACCATTATAACACAAGTGATTGTACAGGATTTACCTTTGACATATGAGTGTCCAGGATTTGCCTCCGGCCCTCAACATCTGGATTGGGAACAACAATATGGCGGTCAAAACGCCCTGGCCTAATAAGTGCTTTATCTAGTGACTGTGGGAAGTTAGTTGCTGCAATTACAATAATCCCATCATTTTTCTTGAAGCCATCCAGCTCAACAAGCAATTGGTTCAAAGTCATCTTCATATACTGTTGATCCTTTGGGTTTCTGGTGCCACCAATGGCATCGATTTCATCAATGAATATTATGCAAGGAGATCACTTCTTTGCAGCGCTGAAGAGGTCCCTCACTCTTCTAGCCCCAACACCCACAAACATCTCCTCAAATTCACTACCACTGCATGAAAAGAACGGAACACCGGCTTCCCCAGCGATAGCCTTGCCAGCATGGTTTTACCAGTTCCAGGTGGGCCAACCAGCAAAACACCTTTCGGAAGCTTGCCACCAAGGCGTGTAAACCTCTGGAATGCAATGAAAGGTGCCTGTCAAAAAAAAAAGGATGCATCGAAGCAAAAGGAACAATTCTACACATATTTCTACAAGATGAAAAATAACTCGTGCTGGAAAGCAGCTCAAAGCCAAAAAAACATGAAAAATCAACAGTCTATTTAATGTTCTATGAGTTTAAAGCCGCTAAGGACGTGGAGGGTCAGTCTGTCAGAAGATTTAAGAAAATCCATGAGATTGGAAGTGAAGTCTAATAATGAGCCCACAAACGATTTATAGAATAAACAGTGTGGGTGAATGCAGTGGAGCGTGTAATTACTTGTGAGCTCAGAAAAAAAAAATTCATAATATAGGACTGAAACTAATTATTAACTAGAACTAATAGATTAGATGATCCAGGCTTCACTGCGTTAAAATTTCGATACAACACGACTCGGGGTAGCTACAAACACTGATCAATGTAGAAGCCTGACATTACAGAACTTCACCTTAGGATCTCGTAGGTAGTGAACAATTTCCTCAAGTTCAGCTTTGGCTTCATCAACTCCCTTGACATCACAGAACTTTATGCTCGAATCCATGCTTGGCTGAACCTCTTCATGCAAGCCAAGGCCTGTATATGATCCAAGGTCAGTGAAACTGACTCAGGACCAACAGAGAGTAATATATTATTCCACAAATCACAAACCTTTTGTAATTCCTCTATCTTCAATGAGAGCTCCAATGCCAGAAATTACAAGGAAAGTAAGAGCAACAGCTCGGAAGGTTTTCCAAAGCTGCTCCTTAAATTGGCCTGCTTCTGAAGTAACCATGTGGATAGGTGCGCTTGAGGTACCAAGAGCTCCATCTTTAGTCATGTGACCAACACTTCTGAACGCAGGAATGCCCATACGGCTTCCTTCCTCCATTGTTGAACTAGCATATCCTGCATAGAAAAATCATCTGATGATCCATTCCGTGCACAAAATGTATTGGGAGTAGAGTCAAAAGAGTTTAGCCAAAGGGACACGGAATTTTATTGCTGGTTACAGAAGTAATGGAATAATATAATGTAGCAGGGTTGACATTGAGCAAGAAAAATCAAAATGGTCAGAACATAATGCTGAAAAAATTACACCAGTAGAAGAGGATTTCAGGTCATGACACATGGGGTTTTGCACATAAGAATGATGGTGAAAAGAAGTGGAAAATATACCTCTTTGCAATGTCTTAAGGAGGGGACTTTCCTCCAGCCTGTCAACACTAACAAGAGCCTTTATGTACTCAGAAAGAGCAGAGGCATTGGAATGCAACGAAGGCTGGATCTCAAATATCTGTATAACTCTTTCTGGATCACTTCTGTAAATCTCCTTGAGCACATAAGCTTCACTTGGTGAATCAAAGTCACGTATCCTGCTCACAAAGCTACCAACGTAGGTAGACCGGTGCCTCCCGTGTAAATTTCTAAGCACACTACCTGCGTTAAACACCAAGCACAAACTATTTTGTTATGAAAAAAAAAATTCCATCATAGGGAGTACAGATCATCTTTAAAATCGGGCCAGGCATGAGTAAACGATCGGATGCATTATTGGTACATTATATGGAGAAGGGGGAAGCATATACCTGCAGCAGCAGCATCTCGTGTTGTTGGAGGTGCCCGGAAAGGAAGCTGCTAGCTCCTTGTAGGGCACATTTCCTGAGCGATGCCTTGCAGCCTATGATGACACAAAACACTCATTAAATCCAGCAAATGCCACATTGTCTAAAAAACAATCGAGCAAATACAGCAGCAGTAGGATCAGATTCGGATAGGATCTATATTTGCGAGACAGAGACGCGTGGTATCCCCAACCAAAACCCTAGTCGACCTCCCCACAACACCACGCGACCTCCCACGACCGGCGAACCAAAGGCGCGCCAAATAATTCCATAGAACTGATAGGATGAACGGAAGTACCTTGGAGATGGCAAGCCTCCAGGCCATGAGGACGAGGACGAGATCACCCGAATACCACGCGAGGCGGGCTAACAGAGCGAAACGGCCTCCGCCGTCGTTCCTCTGTGTGTGTGTGTGTGGTTCTGCGCCAGGAAGTGAGCAAGGTTTATGTGATCGAGCCGACGAAACTCGTGGGGGCAGGTTCGTTGAAAATCTTGAAAACTGACTCTGGCTGCACTACGGGAAAACAGACGAAGACACGAAAGTTATGAAAACCACTCCGCATTGAAAATTAAAAAACTTCGAACAAAATTAAATTGAAATACTACAGTAAACCGATCGAACTTTTTCAATAGTTTTTTTTTAAATATTAACCATTAACCCGAATCGAATCGATTCATGGAAATTCAAGTTTCAATGGTTTTTTGTAAACCTTGAAAAGGGAGGCGGAGGGAGGAGAGAGACATTCGGTGGGTGGGCCTCTGATTTTGGGCTCAAAAAATATGAAAGCCTAATAAATGTGAATGCAAAATCTTCTCAGACCCTAAACGAGAAATTTGCATATTTGAAATTTGAAATGTTGATTTTTTGATAAATTTATCATCTACGTGAATGACACATAGATTCAATGGCAAGGATATTTTCTCAATTTTTACGTTTCTTATGTAAAATTACTGTGTTTTAAATCAGATGTCAGCATGCCATTGTTGGACCCCGTGCCAAGGCCATTCCAAAACTCCAGCTACAGGAACTATGACAGACCGCCCTGTGAAAGAAACGATCCATCGACACAGGATTTTATCGGGTGTCACTCGGCGAAGCGAAGACCAACAGTACAACTCAAGTACAATAAAATATAATACAAACGGTTGTTAAGTTTATAAAACAAAGAATTTTGAAAGTGCAGAAGCAATCACCTTATTTAAAACTATTAGGAGCCCCTAAAGACCAAGCATAAGATGACATTGAGTCCATACGATGCATCTTCTAACAGCACATAACAGCTCAGCGCGGTGAGCAAAGCTCCCAATGAACATAGCTACCTCGAGGGTCACTCATGTCTTGATCCGGAGAAGGGAGAGAGAACCTGTAAACAAAAACAACAAAGAGCTACGCCCTGAGCATCTAAATGCTCAGCAAATCTTACCCGTCAACATGGCCAACTACAGCTGACTCCAAAGATATGATAAGACCGACTCACATAGATAGCTATTTGCAAAAACCAGTGTTAAAAGTGAATCTTTACTTTTAAGTTTTAGCAGCAAATTAAGTGTAAAAAAATATAAATTTAATTTACACTATCAACTACCACAATCATAGTTGCCAAACAATTTATAATAATCATATGTTCAACAAACCATAATACTTTTCATTTCACTCTTGTTTCACTTCTTACTACGATGTGACTCAGTGAGACAAGTAGTACTCGTTACTGTGAGGGGCAACGATTATAATCGATTTACATCTAGCTGGAGAAACCTGATTACACGACACGTACGCACTTCTCGAAAGTCGTACGCGGTAACCTTTCACAAGACTACTGCCATGTCGGTCCGCGACCACCATCCCAGCTAAAAGGGCCTTACAGAATCGCGACTTATGAGGTACAACCTCTTTTGCACATGCTATTTCAATCTACCAGAAAGGTGGGGTACGTCCGCACAAGGCTGCAATTCAAGCTACATCGGTTTCTCGGGGCCCATACATCTGCAATTCAAACTTGCTCAGCAGGGCCGACAACGGTACGGTCTTTAAACGACACAGACAGAGTTACCACCGTGGAGCCTCGGCCTTCCCAATCCATCCTATATATCACCTCCGTCCAGTCTCCAATTCAATCTCATGTGATACCACTAAACCAACTTTCTTATTTTACGCAATACTTTCAAACCAAAAGGGATAACTTATATCTCGCGAATGAAGTTTCTATTTACTCGACTTCTACCGTTAACTATGACTTATAGCATAGCTCTATATCGAGAGTTTCATGTATCAAATACACTTAACATGGGTAACCAGGTAACTATCATGCAATATAGGGTTGCAATCAACTCCTAAAAACTTAATGCAAGTACATCACTAACCATACATAGTAATAAAAAGAAAAATATTAAAACATGGTTAATGTACCGAGGCTTGCCTGAGCTTTGCTCACAGTTAGATTCTTCGACGAACGAAACGTCGCCGAACTCCTCTTCAGTTGTCTCGAATCCTATACATGCAATGATATGCATAAGTGCCGAAATATGCATATGTGACGATAGTTTATTATTTTTAAAGAACATTAGCAAACATGGTTACAAAATTCCTTTAAATAATTTTTTGAAAACTCAAAGTATAAAGTTATTTTTTTATAACATCAGAGAGGTTACAAACTAATTTTGACAAATTTTTAGAATTTATTGAAATCAAATGAATTTAAAATGAATTAAACACCATTTAAACGCAGTAAACCATTTGTAAAATTATTTTTGATGAAAATAAATATGAAACTTTTTCAAAACAGAGGGTTTGACTAAATAAACAGAAAGTAATTTTTTTTCAAATTTTTATCATGTCAAGGAATAATGATCATCATTAATGAATGATTATATGATCTGAATTAACTAAATTAATTTTATGCATAAAATGAAAAAAAATTGGGCTTCAAAATATATTTCTAGCTGAGAGAATTCTAAAAAAATTTATTTCACAATTTTTCGAGCTATAATGAAGTTTCTACGGATTTTACAAAATTTAAGCATTTTCTGATCATTTCGCAAAATAATAAAACTTTCAGCCTAAAATGGGCCTGGTCCCACCGTGGCCCACGGGGGACTCAGCCCACTTGGGGGTCGCAGCCCAAAGGAGGCCACACGGTGGCTACAGAGTTGGCCACACGGTGGCTACAAAGTTGGCCACATTGGATCAAGCCGGCCACAGAGAATCCGGCAAGCTTGGAGCTCGGTCCCCAGCGGCCAGGGTGGCCGGCGCGGCGGCGACGCCCGCCGGTGAGGTTTTCGGTGGCAACCGAAGGTACCAAAATCATCCACACGGCTCGGGGGAGACAGGGGAAGGGCCGCAAAGGTGAAAAGCTCACCGGAGCTAGGCTGCCCGCGGGTGGCGGCCTGGACACAGCTTCGGCGAGGTGGCGAGCTCGGCACAGGCGACGAGATCTTTTTGAGAAGCTTCAACGAGGTCCAGAGAAGAGCGGCACGTGGGTAGTCTACGCCGAGGGAGGCCGGAATAGGGGCGTCGACGGCGAGGTGGATCGGTCCCGACGATGGCCGAAGTTCAACTTTGAAATCCCTGCGATAAAGCTCCGGATTTGGACGACAAACAATGTTAGATGGTGCTCCCTGGTGATTAGTACCAAAATCAGAATGGAATCGGAGAGATCGACAACCGGGGTTCATCCGATTTGAAGAAGAAAGCCGACGGGTGCGAAATTCTGAAAATTTGGGGAAATCGGCTCGGACTCGGTGGGGGAGGAGGCTAGTTGGGGTAGGAGAGAGCGCGAGAGGGAGCTAGCACAACCGCTCGCGAGCTCAAATGGCCGGAGAAAGCTTGGTTGGGGCGGTTCACGGCGGCGGTGTCGCACGGCCGAGCTTGGGTGCGAGAGAGAATGAGAGAGGGGTGAGGGAGAGATGTGAAAAGATCTATAAAATTTCATTTACGCATTCAATAGAGAGATTACGATTGCGGTAAGCAAAGTTCAAAGCCATGGTCACATTGCACCACTCCTCTAGGCTATAAACATCCATATATTTTCCAAAAACAACATAGCCTCTCAAATCCAAATCCATTGTGAAAAAATAAGGTTACATGAGAGAAGGCAGCATAAACCTCTCCCAAATCTTTAAAGAATTTCCCCAGCTTCCACAGGTGACGTGGAATCAAACCTGTTGAAATCTCTCGCCAAATACAGCATAATTCAGCGTACTTGTCTGCCGCAATTCAACAAATAGGAACCTGTACAACGAGGCTAAGCACAGCCATTGGCTCGGTTACTAGCATCCATGACTGCTCAGGCTCCACCCTGACCCGGCCAAGCGTCTTATTTGCCAGTCTTCAACGCTTCCATTTCAGCAGGCAGTAATACACGGGAGCAGAAAGTTCCGTGAGGTGCTAGTAATGTACCCTGTCGTCACCATCGAAATTTAGGCCCTGGATGCCCCTGATAGTGGACTCATAATTCTTAGTGTTAGATGAGTGGGGCCTGCCAGAAGATGAACGCCTTCCATCCGAGTCAGGAATCTGTGGGCTCCACCTTGGGGCTCCAGATCTCTGGAATGCCCCTGGGCTTGCATCAATCGTACGACTGCACACTTGGTCAGCTTCAGTGCTTGGTTCCCAGCTGCTAGAGACAGCAGGTCGCCTTGAGGATCCGCTTGAACGTCCCAAAAAAGTCGAACTGGAGAACTACATGTCAATTAAGGGTCAGATAATACAATAGCAATTCTATATACAGAAATGCCCCAAGGGATCCAGTCCTTGTTATTATATTATTACCAGCATAAAAAAACACAAACTAATATTAAGAACTCACCACAGCATCTTTCGATGTGGATTGTTCGATCCGAACAGGGGACTTCTGCTTGGCTAAGCTGCCTGCATTTATTGCTGGTGGTGGAACATGACGACGCATTGGGTCCATGTCTGACCAGCCAATTCTCCTTCCTTCTTCAGTGGCTATGTAAAATCAACATAGTCAATCAGGCAACAGAAAACGACCAAGCCAGCTTGCAAATGACAATAGAAAAGAAAAATGAAATCAAAACTCGTAGGTTGTTAATAGAATAGAATGGACACGCCCACCAGCATCAGTTTTTTAACTTTTTTTTTACTTTCCTGTCACTACAATAATTTTATGATAAAAACTCGTTTATATTTACCAAGAAATATGGCTAGCTTTCTCAATCTCATAGTCATATTCAATCTGCCTTCAGGCCTAATTAACAACAGTATAAAACTGTTGAATTATTGAAAGGCTACTTCAGATATATCTTATCACAAAGGAAACATGCACATAGACTGCCCTGATAAGAATTATCAAGTGTCAGACCTGAGTGTCTATTATTATTTGCCACAGGTGCCATTCCAGAGCTTTGCCCTACCGCTGGAGCCTAAATAAGAGATCAAATAGTCAGAAAAAATCCCCATGAAATACTTGAGGAAAGGAGAGAGGGTAAGTACTTGAATACTAACAATTGCACGAGGAGGAGTGCTGGTCATCTGTGACTGCTGATACTTTAAAATAGTCCAATCAAATACGTAATCAAACTGAAACCCTACATAAGAGAACTCAGGTTAGCATTTCGTGACACTGTCAAGTAAAATCGCTTCATCATGAAATTAAATCTTGAGGGTATTAAAAAAATGACAGTAAGTCAACCTTCTCGAATGAAAAGGTCTCTGAACAATCTCTTCAGATATTGATAGTCTGGTGCATCTTCAAAACGTAGTGAGCGGCAGTAGTGGAAGTAAGAAGCAAATTCAGTAGGATATCCACGACAGAGGGCCTACGATGCAAGGAAAAACAATAAAAACAAATATGACTACAGTGGTATACTGAGCTTCCACAGAAATATGCATTACCTCTGTTGAAGTAGCAATTTTCCTTTCACTGATTTTCTCGTACTTTTGTTTCTTATTTCCAGCTTTTAGACCCTGCCATGGAAGGCTGGCAACAGCAAAACCACAAAGTTAATCCTGAGAATACAACAAAATATTAGACGTAACAACAAACTAGGTTACGCTAATCAACCTTCCTCTCAAGAAGTACATTAATACATATCCAAGAGATTCCATGTCATCCCTCCGGCTTTGTTCTATGAGAGAAGCAAAACTTCAGTTATGATATCTAAAGGAGAATTTAACAGACTGGTACGAGAACTGCGCTAGGATCCAGAAACTGCATGCTTCCGATCCAGGTACCGCCAAATAAAGGAGTCCATGTTGAGAATTAAAATGAAACGTACCAATTCCAAGATGGGTATTTACACTTGCATATCTTGCTGTTCCAGTCAAGTTCTTATTCTCTCTGAAATTCAATAAACAAGATTAATGTGTTTCAAATGGAAGCAGTGTCTGAAATCACACTAAGAGCAGATTTTTTTCCTGCTATGTAAATCTCTACTGTGGCAGTATCTGAACTACATCAGCAAATTTAGCAAGGGATATTTTGGAGTGAATACAACTTTAAATATGGAATGGAAAAGAATATGCAAATATTTCGAGCGAATCAGTCATAGCATGTTTACCTGTAGGGGATATGCTGGTGTGTCGATGTATCCCTGTATTTCTTTGCAAGTCCAAAATCTATGATGTACACCTATACAAAGATTAATTGAAATTAATAATTGTACTTACTACTTACTAGTAATCTCATGATAAACCAGACTGAGGGAACATAGCTAATCACCTGATTTGCCCTTTTTCCAAGACCCATGAGGAAATTGTCTGGCTTTATATCTCTATGCAAGAAAGACTTGGAATGAACAAACTCAACTCGATTGATCTAGGGAAATAAAGCAAATTAATATTGCATACGATAATTCTGTTGGACAAACATGGAGACTTGAACATATAAATAAATAATAGTGAACCAGTCCTGTTTTAGTGATGCAGCATACCATTTGATCAGCAAGCATCAAAACAGTTTTGAGAGACAACTTCCGGTTGCAAAAACTGAAAAGATCTTCAAGGCTTGGTCCCAGCAAGTCCATCACCAAAACATTGTAATCACCCTCAACACCAAACCACTTAACATTTGGAATTCCAGCTGCAGAAGCAAATAAAATGTGACTCGATGCCTCTGAAGTCTGACCAAACAGATGAGTGAACAGAAGAGTGTGAATTACTTCCTCCTTGAAGTATTCTGTACAATTTCGACTCGTAGAGCAATTGAGGGTGCTTTGTTTTGACATTTTCCTGGATTAAACATTATAAAAATATAAAGTGTTATCTATTAAGTTCACAGCATTTGCAGCAGAGTGACAAAGCTATGATGGTAAGACAATACGAATATAAGCAAACAACTAAACATAAGTTTTTTCCTTTCCCAGCAACATGTCAATGGGCAGAAGAGAATCTCGAGTTTGATACTAGCAAAATACACTAACAAGTGAATTAGGCTGACATGGCTGCTAGTAATCCCTGTGCGGACGATTAGTATTTTGACAGAGATGAAAAAAAGAGCCGAATCAGGTCTTGGTCACCTGCATTACCGAATCCATACAATAGCATAATTTACGATTAGGGAACCTACTGCTCGACCGATCTACAGTTTTTATGGCTCTTGAACATGAGAAATCCGAACCTAAATCGCATTAATAATATGAAAGTTACTGAGGCGCTCACGAGCTTAATCGCGACCTCCTCATTGTTCTGCAAGTTGGTACCTGCACGCAAACAAATTTATGAGATGGTGGCCAAGACGGGAGCTTTCGACTGAAAACGAAAACTTTTTGCAAACTAAACGAACCGAGGTAGATCTCCCCGAAGGAGCCGCTCCCCAGCTTGCGGCCGACACGAAACTTATTGCCGATGCGAGGCTCCATGGCTGGCTGAGAAGGCGAAGGTGGTCCCTGGAATCAGCAGAAACAAGAGGACTCTGTCATGCTCGAATCGAATCAGCTTGCTGCTCCAGGCGGGTGGAGGGGGATCGGGACTAGGGCTGGAGTGGATGGAAGTGGGGAGTCGAGGATTTTTTCCCCTCCTATTTGTCCTTGGATTTGCTTTGCTTGCCTAAAAGTGGAAATTACTGAGAAGCCGAGGTGTCAGACGGTAAGATGGTGTCGCCCTAGTTCCTGACGTCTGCCTGAAAATGCTCTTCCACATGTTGACGATGAATAATAAATGTATACTTTCTCCGTTTTCTTTCAACATTAAAGCATTTATTTTATTAAAAAATTAAATTAAATGTGTAAAATTTTAATTTATGATTAAAATAACTTTAATGATAAATAAAACTATAACAAAATATATAATATTTATTAATTTTTTTAAAATAAAACAAATTAAAAGTTAACAGCGACAACAATTTAAAAACGAAGAGAGTAAATAATAAATACAACATAATAAGAAAAATCTCCCTACATGGACTGCTGCTAAATACTAGTAGTACTCCTACTCCTATATCAAATTATCAAGCAGCTTCTCAGTTTCGCCTGTTCTCAACGTGTCTCGCTCGATGGCCACGCATTCCCTGGTCCGCTGCCACGTGATCTTCTTAATTTGCTTTAGTATAACCAGTATCTTTCTGTGTACTTAGTTCGAGTTTTCATATTACGAGGTTGTTTGGTTGATGCTTAATTTTGTCACGTCTATGCTTAGTTATGTCACATATTCTCTGTTATAACTGTGACATGTTATATTCTTATTTTTATTGTCAAACTTTATCACATTTATAGCTAAAATTCTGCTAACCGAGCTGCGTGCTTAAAGTAGAGTTAATCATGAGATAACCCCCTCAAAAGAGGAGTTAAAAGAGGTCCTCCGATAAAACTAGCAATTTCCCCACCCCCCCAATCCGGAGAGGGAGAGTTTCTAGGTGGAGCGAGGTTACCTCCATCTCCATGTGATAAGAATCAGAATCAGAATCAGAATCATCACAATAGATCCTTCTTTTCCTGGACTCAGATGGGCCTCCGTTCCAGCTTCCCCTGCTCCTCCTTGTTGATCCTCGACTGGATGAGGAGGAGAAGGCTCACGCTCCGCATCTTCAATTTTAGCCCTTACTTGTATAGCATTGTCTTAAAAAAAGGCTCTTCCTTCTTAGACACACATACTCGACCCACTCAGCCTGAAGGGCGTAGAGGGGTAAGCCGCCGACATGGTCGACGAATTCCTGGGCAAGATTGATTGGTCGACGGACCAATTCCTTCCGCCGCCAAATCATCATCAAGCCAGGAAGCAAGGTCACTTTTAATGGTGACCTCATCGCGGGCGGATATGATCAATCAGTTGTTCCGTAGGGTTTTGAGGTTTTATAGCAAGTCACACTTAATTAACCTTAGGCGTGACAAGCTGCACCAAAGGCCCTACGACCTACGAAAACATAACGTGGCGCGAGACGGGCTAGTCACTCTTCACGGGCTTTTTTAAAAGTCCAATCAGCTTCCATACAGAAGAAAGAGGCCCATTAAAAGAGGGAGATCGAGGCCCATTAGCCCGTTCGGGTCCTGGCGGCATATAAATAAGGCTTGTTCGTCTCGGCAGAAAGAAACCCTAGCAGCCCCCAAATCGATTCTCTTTGCCTGCTTGGTTAGTGCTCGCTCAATCCTATCCTCTCTCCTCGTCGCCGAAATCCACCTCGCCGCAAGCAAAACCCCCACAACAACCTCTAATCGATTCTCTCTTTGCAGTCGTCGCTTGCGAATCCTTACTGCTACTCGTCCCGCCAGATCTAGTAGATATTCATGTGAGTTGTACTAGCGTTCAATATGAATTTGACCTTCTCAAATCGCGAGATCTGCTCGCCGCTTCTCTGGGTTCTAAGGTTTCTGATGGTTTCATATGGTGTCCCTCGCTCAGGATGGGAGAGGCCAAGGAAAACGACGTCTACGAGGAGGAGCTCCTGGACTACGAGGAAGACGACGACAAGGCCGTCGATGGCTCCGCCGCCAAGCCCACCGGAGAGGTCGCAAAGAAGTATGTCTTCTGCCTTTTCCTTTTGGATTAGATTCGCTTTTTGTTGCACCAAGCGCTTCCACGATCTGACACCCGTCGGTTGTAACCACCAGGGGCTACGTCGGGATCCACAGCTCCGGGTTCAGGGACTTCCTGCTCAAGCCTGAACTGCTTCGTGCTATTCAGGACTGCGGTTTTGAGCATCCATCCGAAGGCAAGTTTCCTTTTCTTCACATGTTTATTGCTGTTAGAATAAAAATTCATCACTATGCAGCAAATCCATCCATAAGTTTGGAGACAAGATTAGCCAGGGAGTGATAATTCATAAGATTTATATTTGAAATTCTCTAGTATAGGTTCTGTACAAAAAATATACTCCGTTCTTTAATTGATGTCGCCGTTGACCTTAAATTCAACTTTGACCATTTGTCTTATTCAAAAAAGATTGATAAATTTCATATATTTTGATACAATTTGATTTATCATTAAAGTTATTTGACTCACAACTTAAAATTTTACACATTTGAGTAAATTTTTTGAATAAGACGAATGGTCAAAGTCGAATTTAAAAGTCAACGGCGACATCAATTAAAGAACGGAGTATATCACAGTAGCGAGCCGTTGAGTAGCTTAAATAGCCATTTTTCTATTTGTAGTAGCTCAAAGCAGAGAATGGACATATGGCTTCACTGAAAGATAGCATTTAGTTTGAACGGAATCCTCTGCCTCAATGTCATGACATTTGTTTTGTGTTAAATGATACAAGTTATGGTTTTTTAATAATGCCTGTAGTTTTTATTACTCAGCTCTATGCTGTTCATACAAGCATAGTATTTA
Organism: Zoysia japonica; assembly: GCA_001602275.1. NCBI lineage: Eukaryota > Viridiplantae > Streptophyta > Magnoliopsida > Poales > Poaceae > Zoysia > Zoysia japonica. Next base: position 92,446 of record BCLF01000027.1, on the reverse strand, counting down.
CTACACCCCCAATAGTCGTAATTTATTATGCAACCATATCCATTACTATTGATTATATGAAATCTTGTTGCTGATAGACTCCAAAGTCACTGGAAAGTGTCTTTTTGAATAGTATGCTATTAAATTTTTTTCACTATTCAAATTTAGAGAATAGGAATTTTAAGTACGGTACATTTACTGTAAGCAAATAACAATTTTTGTATCTTTTTGATTGTGGACCTGGCCATTCCACCCTAGTTCTTTTCCACATTTTGCCTCATCAGGAATAACATTCTTGCCTTGCTGTTATGCAGGTATAATTTCTTCTGATACCCCCTGTTGGAGGGGAATATGGTAACACTTTCCATTAACACGGACCCGGAAGGTTAAACTTTTACTCACTGGGTGCTGCTCCAATTTCTTTCATTCCACATCAGTGCAACACGAATGCATCCCTCAAGCAATTCTTGGGATGGATGTCATCTGTCAAGCAAAATCTGGAATGGGCAAGACTGCTGTGTTTGTCCTTTCATCCCTCCAGCAAATCGACCCTGTTGCTGGTCAGGTAGCGGCGCTTATATTGTGCCACACGAGGGAACTGGCTTACCAGGTTTGTGTAAACACTAATTGTACATCAGTGCATGTATGTTTTCTGGATGATTCTGTATTTAGATTTTGATTGCTTGATGCCATTTTCTTCTCTAGATATGCCATGAATTTGAGAGGTTTAGCAAATACTTGCTCGAAGTTAAAGTTGCTGTCTTCTATGGAGGTGTCCACATCAGAAAGCATAAAGACTTATTGAAGAATGAATGCCCTCATATTGTGGTCGGCACACCTGGAAGGATTCTCGCTCTTGCAAGAGACAAGGACCTCTCCTTGAAGAACGTGAGGCATTTCATCCTCGATGAATGTGATAAGATGCTTGAGTCACTCGGTAAAATTCTTGCCCCTGCAATGATACTGTTTATTATGTTGGGAATTCATTGATGCTTTGTGTACTTTCGCCCCTGGTGTCCCTTACAATGTGTTGTACCATGCAGATATGCGAAGAGATGTCCAAGAGATTTTCAAAATGACACCTCATGACAAGCAGGTCATGATGTTTTCAGCCACACTCAGCAAGGAGATTCGTCCTGTATGCAAGAAATTTATGCAAGATGTAATGTCCTGCAGCCTTCTCCAGCCCTCCTTTCAACAATTGGTCATATTTAAACCCTGCATGTTCCTGGGCCCTCCTTTCAACAGTTGCAGACATGATAGTGAATCTTGGTCTCCTTTCTCTTTGTCTGCTCTCTTAGGTGAAAGGATTCCTGGTCAGGGTCTTGCATATAGTATGTAGCATGTTGTGGTCTCCTGTCCTTTTTTCTTTTTTTACTTTTCAATGGCAGTATTCCATGTAAGGTGAAAAGGGAAAGCGAGGGGTCTTTGCCTGGAGTGTGAACATTTTTGGCAACGTGTTGGCAACTGGAGACAGTGCAGGAGGGTGCCTGTTCTGAAGATGCAATGACATACTCCTGGACAATATTCTCCAGTTTGCTGCACACTCCATGGTTCACTTGTTTTTTTGCTTCATTGGAGCCTGACTGCTTCTGGTTCTCTCCATTAGTCTTGGGCTGTTGGACAAAGCAACTTTCATTTGTCTGGAATAGTGGGAATTGTATTGGGAAGTACCGTTGCAAACATGAAGCATATTTGGTGAAAGTGCAGCACGCAATAGTGCACACTGTGCTTCTATATGGAGGCTGCGAGTTCGGTCAGAGGAATTTGTATACCATTCTTTTGGTATAGCAAAGTTGGAGTGCTAATTTCTTTCATCTATCATTTGTTCCCTTACAGCCGATGGAAATTTATGTTGATGATGAGGCAAAGTTGACCCTCCATGGTCTTGTACAGGTAAGATTTGTTTTATTGCTATCTTATAAGCACCCTTTGATTTGGTGGCATGTAATAAATCCCTATCAATTCATGCTGCAGCACTACATAAAACTGAGCGAGGCGGAGAAGAACCGGAAATTGAATGATCTCTTGGATGCTCTTGATTTTAACCAAGTTGTGATATTTGTCAAGAGTGTCAGCAGAGCTGCTGAGCTGAATAAGTTGCTTTGTGAGTGCAACTTCCCTTCAATCTGCATTCACTCTGGAATGACCCAGGAAGAAAGGTATTTGCTCTCCTTTTTGTTCATTTGCCAGTGCTTGCCTTAAGTATATACAAGTCATATTGTGTTTTCCTTGCTTAGGCATGTGCACACGACTTGTAATTTATTATGGTATTCCTTTAGTACCTGTGTGTTCATAGTTTTGTTCCGATTTAGTGGTACTTTCTGACCCAATGTAGCACCGGCTGGTTTTTGACCTAAGATTTGAAGGATTGGGATATAGCAAGGAGCTAGCCTTAGAGTGAGTATTGTGGGGGGCTTGTTGAAAATTAAACTTGTGCGCTGGTGAGTAGTTTACTTGTGTATCAAGTCTTCTTACTTTCCATAGTTATGTTTTTAGAAGGTTATCAAGCCTGATTGTCGGCAACTTGTATAGTTCCTATAATAGGATGATTACTTTCCATGTAATCTTCTATATAAGCTAAGAAAAACCAAAAGACTGGGCCAAGAAATTGGGCAGAGCCTCATACCTGTCTCCTGTCCACTTACCTGTGAAACTCCTCCCC
>BCLF01000027.1:54675-80344 GCA_001602275.1 Zoysia japonica | reverse complement strand
GGGGGGGGGGGGGGGTAATTAGGAGTGGAGAATCACTATAGCATAGCCAACCACATGATTTGTGCTAACTCGAAGGGCAGGAGTAAGAATAAGTGGTGGGCAGTAGTTCAGGACTGATGGTTTTTGTACATGTGATTGGCTGTTTCATTCCATGATTCCGTATGTGTCAGATTTAATAGAATTTGACATTACTACAGTCTAGGCAGATGGTCACATGTAAATACTGGAAATATAATCATTAGCGGAGTGCCCTCGCAGCTGAATTACTCTAGATTTTTTTCTTATTCAAACTAGCTAGGCGTCGTTGGAAAAAAATTCCGTGGCATCGAGTATCAACATGATACCATATAAACTAAAGTTAAGACCCGATGCCATGTAGCATCGATGCCACAAATTTTTTTGACTGGGACGGCTAGTTTATTTTTGATACTTTATGAAAGAGCAAGTTGTGCCCAGCCACCGCACAGGGTGTCAGATTTGTTTAATCTTTGAGAGAAATGGCAATGTGGTGGGAAGAAAGTAGGAGTACTCCAGAGATTTTGATAATTTAGATGCCGAACAATTAAGGGCGCACATGAAGCGATGCAATCTTGTCCCCCCCAGCGCACCTGCGGCGAGTCGTGATCAAAATGCAAGCTTTCTTTCTCCCTCTCTCTCCGAGAGAGAAGAAAGAATGAAATGTTATGAATGAGATGAGATGGAGACTCATCAAATCTAACAATGCTCACAGCCTGTTCTTGGGGAGCGCGAGAAGAAAAGAACAAAAAGGAAGGAAAGAACGTACATGTCTGAAGTGGAAGACGCGGGCCGCGAGCGCGAGGATGACGGCGGGGAATAGGACGACGAGCTTGGTGCCGAGGAGGACCTCCTGCAGGTTGACAAGGAAGCGGCGGAGAGTGGCGCAGGGGACCTTGCGGACGAGAGCGACGTCGGACTTGTTGCGGAGGGAAGAGGAGGAGAGGTTGTGGGCGGTGCGGCCGAGGTGGCGGAGGGCCATCTCCTTGGCGCCGGATTCGGGGAGGGTGGCGGCAGCTGGGTCCATGCGCCACCGCCTCTCTTCTCCGCTCCCTCCAGTGAGGGCCGAGAACGCGATGAGAGTGAGATTCGCTGCCTGTGGCAGTCCTTGGGCTCGGTTTCCTTGTAGTACAACAGTAGTAGTGGTAGAGTCCTACAGCTCTGCTCGTTTGGGGTCGGCCGGCCTGTCGTTCCACGAGGCTTTCGGTTATTTGAAAATTTGTCATAAACTTATAAATTATAGATATAAATAATTTTATATATTATTTATATTGATGATAAATTAATTAAAAAAATAATATTTTAAGTCCCAAATATGTAAATTTACCGTCCCACAGCTTACTCCGCTTATTATACCGCTGAAGCCCAAGAGCCATCTCCCATCCCACAGCTGCCGGAGCCACCGCCTCTCTCCGACGGCCGGAGTTGGCTGCTCCGGCTCTCCGTCGTCCATAATGACCCGGCGATCACCCGGTAGCACAGCACAACCGACGAGGACGGGAGCACCACGTAAACGCAAGAATTTTCTCCTCTTCTGAAACTTACGCCGCCTTATTCTGCGAGGAGAGTATTTGCTGGCTCATCGCAAATTCTTCATCTCAACACCAAGGCAGAGCAACGATAACTGAATTCGGCCCACGCTCCCTTCAATTTCAGCCCAACGCAATAAACGAGCAAGCTTGCAATCAGTTACGTACGGCTCTATTAATTGTTCCTCCGTAACCAGATCAAGTTGAAACCTACCTGTTGATCCAATTTTTGCCCTTCTCACTATGTCACTGCTCCCTTCTTTTGTTTATTTTCCTTGTCAGACTGCTGATGCTTACGCTGGTCAAAGATTGTCCACCATGGCTTTGAGTATTACTCCAGTAATATTTAATTTGGTCAAAATTCGACCAACTTCAATTCATATTTTTCTTCTTCTCAATGAAATACGAGTACTGCATGGTCGTGTCTGTCGGGCTGTGGATTTCAGTTTCATTTGGAGACGTAAAATCCTACTGATTGTGGATTTCAGTTTTAGTGGCTGTAGATTTCAGTTTCTTGGACGAGAGATTGGTTGTGGACTTCAGATTTAGTGGCTGTAGATTTCAGTTTCTTTGACGAGAAAATAGTGGCTGTAGCTTTGTTGGGGCCATGGCGTGCCATGTGAGCCACGGATGCTGGAGATTCTTTATCCAAGGGGACCGTTGCGTTCCCCGACCCACCGTCCTTCTTCCGTCCTTCCCCTTTTTAATTGGAAGTTCTCCTCTTATGAGTACCTCTCACCTGAGCGAGACCGCGAGAGACAAGAAGGTGATCCCTTTCCCTTCCACCCGAGAACCCAAACCCAGCTCACCAGCACAAGGAAGCTACCAGCCCTCCTCCCTTCGTCGCCCATCCACCAAGCAAGCACGAAGCAGCTCAGGAGGTAAGCCCATCTTCTTCTCCCTTCCTCCACGAATGTTGTTGCTTGGCTGCCACCATCCTTTCTCTTCGGATTGCTACCTTCCTCTATCTCAATCTTTCTCATCTTATATCCCCTATCCTACCCGTGTAGTATTTCATAGGAGTATTTGTTCACCCCCTTTTGGACTGGACTGGATGCTGCTAATCAACTGTATTGCAGCATACCCAGGCAAGGATATCGATCGATCCGATTCACTTTTCACTATTCTGATTCAGTTCATCCTCAGCTCGCCGCAAATCCTTGATTTTTTTCTCTCTCTGCCGTTGGGTAATGTGCATTCTTAACTCGTAAGTACAAAACAAAAGAAAAGGGCCTATGCGCATTCGTGGCTGTTAAGTCATCCTCCTATCCTTTGCAATATGCAGGTCACTAACTATACTCCTAAAGGAGGGGAGGAGCACAAAAAGATGTTCTTTTGCATTCCACTACTGGATGATTGAGCACAACCTACTTATTTTAAGGTTCATTTTTTCCTCCCCTCTAAAAAAAAGAACAAAAAACCTCAGTATTACTCCGTAGATTAGCACTATGTCGGCAAGCCCAGTTTGCATCCCCACGCAGCCACGCTTCGGGATGGGTTGAAGAATATGTCCAAAGCTACCTGCTTTTCGAGCATTCACATATCTCGATCCGCGTCTGGAAAGCGTGAATTATCTACAAAGCCGCTCTTCTGTTACCTGTTCCTTTCATTGCAGCAACTGTTCATCCAATTTCATTTATTGCTGCCACGTTCTCCGTTGCCGTGCTGTGCATGAGGATGCGTCATTGTCATCCAGCACCTTCGGTTATCAAACTTAATTTAATGATTGATTATGTCATAGAATCGGGTAACATATCCTCACAGCTTTGATATCAGTTCTTGTGTGTAATCGAGCACGTCCCAACCTAATTTCATGTGATTTGCATATGGTTCCGGTCATCCTTACTTTAACTGCATGATTTGCTTGTGCAGGAGTTCTCTGGCAAGTTGTTTAGCAGGCAACCATGGCTACAATTGCTGACATTGGTGTCGCCGCAGCTATCAACATTTTGACTGCTATTGCCTTCTTGCTGGCATTTGCATTCCTACGCTTGCAGCCCATCAACGACAGGGTCTACTTCCCAAAATGGTATCTCAGAGGCATGAGAGACAACCCAATTGTCTCTGGTGCAGCTGTGCAGAAGTTTGTCAATTTAGACGGGAGATCATACTTGAAATTCTTAAACTGGATGCCTGCTGCCCTCAAGATGCCCCAGGATGAGTTGATTAATCATGCAGGACTTGATTCTGTTGTCTATCTACGGATATACCTAACAGGGTAGGTTTTAAGTGCTTCCTTCTTTGATTATATACACATTGCCTAGCCTTAGTTTTAGTAAACTTAATAGTTTGCTTTTGTAATTACATTTTCAGTTGTCAGTCAACTGTTTGCCTTTGTAATTACATTTCCAGTTGTCGCTCAATAGTTCTGAAAGAATTGTAATTGTTCATCGAGCACTTAGTTTTAGTACATATTTTTATGATTTCTCTTGAAAACGGTACATGTTAATGGTACTGTGTTTTATACTTGACGATGGAAGCATCTCATAAGTTTCACTTTGTTATCTCTACATCAAACCAGGGAGAGGTCATTATAAGCTTGGTGCTTAGTTTTGACACTAAAAATGATCTTTCAATAAATTCTGAACCTCTTGGTATAAATCACATGCATATATTGGTTTTGCTTGTTGAGATGTCTGGTATTAAAGTTGCACAATACTATTTAGGACAAAAAACATTGTTTGAAAAAAAAAAGCTATTTCAAAAGAACACTATTGCCATTCAGTGGACACGTTTTTTACTCTCTTTCGCTCTTCCTCTCATGTGGGCGCGTGCATTGTGCAGACAGTTGGGCAACTCTTACAGGGTTGTAATCTACTCTATGTGTGCTGAACATCTTTCTCATTACCATTCTTCCCTTTTCAATGTGTCCGCATTAATGGATTTTTTTTCTGATTACTGCAGGCTCAAGATATTTGTGCCAATTACAATTTTGGCTTTTGCTGTTCTGGTCCCAGTAAACTGGACCAATGACACCTTAGAAAGCATGAAAGTGGTCCACAGTGATATCGACAAACTTTCAATATCCAATATACCTAATGGGTCAAAAAGGTGAACAAATTTTTAGATTTTGCACCAAACTCAGCCTACAGCGGTGTGGCACATATTTCATTTGCTCCATTTTTTGTACAGGTTTATAGCCCATGTGGCCATGGCTTATGCCATCACATTTTGGACATGCTACATATTGATGCGGGAGTATGAAATTATTGCAAACATGAGGTTGCGCTTTCTTGCTTCAGAGAAACGGCGACCAGACCAGTTCACTGTAAAATTTTAACTCAGCTATTTTTGTTTCTGTTTAGTCAGTATGGGTTGCTATATTCCATTTGAGTTGCATGCTACATCTAATAACTGGATAAGTTGAAATTCTTTAGCACACAATTCATTTAAGAATTTCAGTTTGTACAGTATACTGTTGCAATATTGTAAATTTGCATCATGTAATAAATCAATCATGTAGAGCTATTACTTGATCTGAATTTATGGGTTTATACAAATAAGTAGCAGCTTCTGCTAATATTTTCATTTGTGAATCCTGGCTATATAGCATATGACCATATGACTGAATTCAATATGGGTTTAGTTTAAACGCTTGAAATTATCTTGATAAACTGATGTGCCTTCGACGAGTTTGTTAATTGTGAGTGGCAATGGATTTCCAGGTTCTTGTTAGGAATATACCACCAGATCCTGACGAATCAATCAGTGAGCTTGTGGAACATTTCTTTCTTGTGAATCATCCTGATCATTATCTAAGACACCAGGTAGCTTTGCTAAGTTGCTGATAAATTATGCTCTTTTGTCTATTGGCTCTGCATTTCTGTTGCTTTGGTTTTTATAGTTTCTTAGCAATCGATTATCAACCATCAGCACAATGTCATGTAGTTGCTTTTTTTTATTATAAACCTTTTTTTCTACAAACTAACCAGTGTTAATATTTCTTTTTTCATGCTTTCATGTTGATCGTATGATATAAGTGTAGTTTGTCATAGAATGAGATTATGTGTATCATATTTGAATCTAACATGTGCATAAACTCAATTTCTTTTGCTACTTCATTAGAAAGAAAATCAAGTCTTCTGTCTCTTAAAAACTATGGTTGTGTCTTGTTTTCCTCGTGGTTCCCGTTTTCTTTTTATCCCAAAAGTAGTAGTGAAGGACTTTATCTAATGTACCAGTGTTCAATGAAGGTTAGGAAAAGCATCTTTACATCTTGTTGCCTTGCAGGTTGTTTATAATGCAAATAAACTTGCTGATCTGGTTGAAAAGAAGAAGAAGATGCGGAATTGGCTTGATTACTACCGACTCAAGTATGAGCGAAATCCATCAGAGAGACCCACTACCAAGGTTAGTTTTCAGGAGTAGGTAGCTCGTCATCTTTTCTACGTAAATGTTAATTTATTCATCTCTAAATTAGACTGCTGTATACCTTTACTGGTACCATCTGTAAATTCGACTGTTGTATACCTTAAGTGGTACCATCTGTCTTAATCTCTTGCCCTCTCCCTTGACATTGTTCAGACTGGCTTTCTTGGATGCTTTGGTTCCAAGGTGGATGCTATTGACTACTACAAATCAGAGATTGAGAAGATAGGGAAGGATGTAAGTTGTACATGCTATAAGATAATTCATATTCACCCCAAGCTTTGTTGTGATTCTTTGACAAGATTATTATTACTTGAAACTATGTTGTTGCTGTAGACTTCCGTACATATCTACTTAAGTGGGATCTAATAATTTTGTCCCCTTCGGAGTTCCCAAAATTTTTCTGCATTAGACATTGTTTACAAGTTTACATGCAGACTAATCATACAATTAATGTTTCACATTACGTCAGGAAGCTGAAGAGCGTAAAAAGATCATGAAGGATCCAAGTTCTGTTGTGCCAGCAGCCTTTGTTTCATTTCGTTCTCGATGGGGTGCAGCTGTTTGTGCTCAGACCCAGCAAACCAGAAATCCTACTGTATGGTTGACCGAATGGGCCCCGGAACCTCGTGATGTGTACTGGAATAATCTATCTATCCCATTTGTTTCCCTCACAGTTCGAAGGTTGATAATTGCTGTAGCGTTCTTCTTCCTTAACTTTTTTTATGTCATCCCAATAGCAATGGTACAGTCTCTTGCAAATCTTGAAGGAATAGAGAAGGCAGTTCCATTTCTAAAACCCTTGATCGAAGTGTAAGTGTACCTGCTGAAGTTCTGTATTTTTTAGTATGTTTCAAGGCATTCCCATAATATTTCAGCATGGCTGTATCTTGGTACTTAGACTTTATTATTGTGCATAATATTTCTACTTGTCCATCATTATGCAGGCCATTTATTAAATCATTCATCCAAGGGTTCCTTCCTGGTATTGCTTTGAAGATCTTCCTTATAGTGCTTCCAACTATACTGATGTTTATGTCCAAGTTTGAAGGGCTGATATCACAGTCATCACTGGAGCGACGATCAGCATCTAAGTATTATATATTCTTGTTTTTCAATGTATTTTTGGGGAGCGTCATCACAGGATCTGCTCTGGAGCAGCTTAAAACCTACCTCCATATGTCAGCAAACGAGTATGTCCTATGCAATTACATTTACTTACTATATATATACTTATTATTGGGCATACAGTAGCTCATCATGCTTCTGAGTACAACCCTCATCTGGCCTCATGAGTTACCAAATTTTTTTAGAAGTAAATTTAGTTGTTGGTAAGGAAGATGTTGTGTTTTGCTTACTATCTTTGGAAACATTAAGAGATCAGTCCTTTTTAGGCACAGCATGTCCTACACAGTTTCAAAAAAAAAAAAAAAAAAAAAAACTGTGATAACACAGTAGTGGTGTTTGTGCCAATCTTCTCCTTGCATTCTCTAACTAAAATTGCATGGCCATGAAAAATTTGCAGGGTACCAAAGATGGTCGGTGTATCCGTTCCAATGAAGGCAACTTTTTTCATAACATATGTAATGGTTGATGGTTGGACTGGTATAGCTGGTGAAATATTGAGATTGAAGGCACTGATATTCTTCCATCTAAAGAACTTTTTCCTGGTCAAAACTGAAAAGGACAGAGAAGACGCAATGGATCCTGGTAGTATCTGCTTTGACTACAGTGAACCCCGAATACAGCTATACTTCTTGCTCGGCCTTGTTTATGCTGCAGTGACACCATTCTTGCTTCCTTACATATTGGTATTCTTTGGGTTCGCTTACGTAGTGTATCGCCACCAGGTACGGCCCCTCACCTCAGAATGTTTGATTGGCTTAGATGGGTGGGTTTAGCATTGGTATGGCTTAGAATTCTTGTGCAATCATGTGGCAGATAATCAATGTGTACAACCAGCGATATGAGAGCGGCGCACAGTTTTGGCCAAGCGTTCATGGGCGTATACTCATAGCATTGGTCATATCCCAACTGGTTCTCCTTGGACTGTTGGGTACAAAAGATTTCGAGGAGTCAACACCAGCTCTGCTTGTTCTTCCAGTGTTAACCTTTTGGTTTTACAAGTACTGCAAGAACCGCTACGAGCCTGCTTTTGTGAGGAACCCGCTGCAGGTAATTTGTTTTATGAGCACAGCTGTTGTGTTGATTGATCCTTGTCACCTGTTGATTGAACTGCTGATCCTCCCTCCCACTTATGCAGGAGGCGATGCGGAAGGACACCCTGGAACGTGCCCGGGAGCCTACCTTCGATCTGAAGGCGTACCTGGCGAATGCGTATCTGCACCCGGTGTTCAAGAGCGACGAGGACGGCGACAAGCACTCGGTGGTGGACGACGATGCATGGATGGAGGAGGAGGTGATCGTGCCGACGAAGCGGCAGTCCCGGCGAACCACGCCCGCGCAGAGCAAGCAGGACGCGTCGGAGACGCGGTCTCTGCCGGAGACTCTGCATGAGCAACGATAGCTCGGGGAGCTCCGCTAGCAGACCTGTGTAGGCTGTACAGAGAGAGACACAGAGACTGGTGTATTGTATTGGTTGTATCTTTTTTTTTTTTTTACTTTACGGCATGAGTTTTTTTTTTACTTTACGGCATGAGTTGCATACGTGTATTATGAGGATTCTGAGAATCCTTTTCATTTTTACGATGGTTTTTTAGTTGTAGTCGACTATAGAATTAAGAAGAAGTGATCTGTTAAAATAAGAGAAATATAGTGACAGAGGTGTATTAGAAATAAAACAGTTATATTGAAAAGTAATATTGAAAAGTAAGAATGATTTTCTGTTGGAGGAGTAACGTGGCTGATAACTGATTAGATTAAGAGAGAGAGAGAGAGAGAGAGATTCCATGGTTGGAAATGGCGCGTGGTGCGAAGAATGAAAACCAGCAGCCGCCCGCCCCTGGTTTTCGCCAGGGCTTTCCTGGTTTCTTGGGGAGGAAACCGGCCAGGATCCAAAACCGTGGGAGGGAATGTGGGATTGGGTTCCGGTTTCACTGGAAGAGCTGCTATTCTATTCGATGTCGCTTCCTTGGTCAGTTGGTGTCAGGCAAAACATCGGACGCGGCAGCAACGCAGCGTTCCCAGTTTTCGCAAAACCACTGGCTGTCTGCCTTCTCTCTCTATCTCTCTCTTCTCAATTGGGCACTTGTATAAAAGTCCTCTCTCCTGATTTTCCCCTCCCCCACCATTGCTCGTCGCCTCTTCTTCTTCCTAGCCTTCGGATCAGCCTACTAGGAGTCGGAGAGGAGAACATGAGGCTTAGCTGCAACGGTTGCCGCGTCCTTCGCAAGGGCTGCGGCGACTCCTGCTCCATCCGTCCCTGCCTACAGTGGATCAAGAGCCCCGACGCGCAATCCAACGCCACCGTCTTCCTCGCCAAGTTCTACGGCCGCGCTGGGCTGCTCAGCCTTGTCAACGCAGCCCCCCAACACCTCAGGCCGGCCGTCTTCCGCTCCCTCCTCTACGAGGCGTGCGGCCGCATCGTCAACCCCATCTACGGCTCCGTCGGCCTGCTCTGGTCGGGCAACTGGAACATGTGTCAGGCGGCCGTCGAGGCCGTGCTCAAGGGCGCACCCATCGTCAAGATCTCCTCCGACGAGGCAGCCGCTGACACTCCCTCACCGGCGCACCTCCACAAGGCCGCATACGACATCCGACACGTCGCCGCCTCCTCGTCATCTGACAAGCCCGGCCGCTTGAAGAAGCGCACATCAGCTTCCTCTGCTGCTGCTGCTGCTGCTGCCACCACCACCACCGCCTGCAGCAACAAGAAGTCCAAAAAGGCAGCACCCGACGATGACCATCAACAACAAGAAGTTTCTGCTGCGTCTGACCACCACCACCTCCACGTGGTGGAGCCGATGGACTCCGACGACGCAGAGGCGGCGGGTTCACACGTCAGCCAAGCAGAGCAGAGCACTCACAGCGAGCGGGAAGCAGAGCAGAGCATTCACAACGAGCGGGAAGCAGAACAGAGCATTCACAACGAGAGGGAATCAGAGCAGAGCACTCACGACGAGCAGCAAGTTGAAGAAAAGCCACAAGAGCAGATGGGCCTCGACCTCACCCTTGGGTTCGTGCCTATTCCTGCACAGTGCGTTCCTCGGCCGGCGCCGGACGCCGGAGATGCCGGCTGCAGCATCACAGGAACAGGATGGACAGCCCACGACCCGGCTTTCCGGTTCCTCTAGTCTAGCCAAGTTTTCAGGAATTAGTTAGGCCCAAAGTGGAGTTATTTTCCTCTTTTCTTTCTTGTATTGAAGGAAACAAGTACCCTTTTCTTTTCATTTTTTTAATATGAAATTTGAAGGAAACAGATCCTCCTCCTTTTTGAAATGTTGAGCTGTTTTGTTATGAATTTTAGGTTTTCTATCATAGATAGATATAGCAATCCATTTTAATAGTTCATCAGCATGAGTCGATAACACCGGGCACAGTAAGAAACAGTTTTTTCGTGCCTGTAAAGAAAGTAAAAAGGAAGAAAATTCTTCATACACGGACGGCAGATTCGTGAGACTAGAGTTGGGCTGAGTAGGAGCCACGGCCCAGTTACTGCATTTAGCAATGGAATAGAGCCCAGCCCATATTAGCCCAGCCAAGCCATGAGCGGAGGGAAAACAAAAGCAAATGCTAGGGTTTTGTTTCGGCTCCCGCCGAGTCCGAGGGGACGCCGCGTCCAACACTACTCCGGCGAGAAGGAGCGGCGGCGGTACCTGATTTCCCCTTCTCTCGACGGCTCAGGATGGCGTCAGGCGGTCCGACGCTCGAGTCGCTCGTAGACCGTCTCTCTCTCTCTCTCTCTCTCTCTCTCTCTCTCCAATCCTTGTTTACTGATGATCTTTTTCCTGGTCCGCAGAGGTGATCTCCGTGATCACAAACGATGGCCGCAACATCGTGGTAAGCAAGCCACAACACAGCACACCGGCACCGTCCTTTTTTGTGTATCTTGTGGCACTAAGGGATTCTTCTTCCTGCAGGGCACATTGAGAGGATTCGATCAGGCGACCAACATCATTCTCGACGAGTCACACGAGAGGGTATATTCTACAAAGGTAGGCTTAGCTTGCCCAATCAATTTTCACGCACCTCAATTAGCTTCATATAAATCTGTTCCTTTGGTTACTCTGATGGCCAATCATCCATGTTTGTTGCCAAATAGAACTTTTTTTGTAGCGAGTGACAAGTCACTCATAGTTATATCTGTTACTCTGCCACCCTTTTCGGGCATTTCACGTAACATTACAACTCCTTGTCACGACGTGCTCAAGGGATGCACTACATATCCTCTGATGGTCTGTTAAGTCATGTCTCGCTTCTTAAAGCTCATCACATCACAAGTCATAGCTTGATAGGTTTAAGGACAACATAAACAAACTGTTCCTTTCGCCACTATCACATCCAGTACCATGTACTTAAGTTGCCTAATAGAGCAACTTTTTTTCCCCTTTACAGTCTCTACAACTCAGCTGCTCTGTTTTGCATTCTTCTGTTCTGGCATTTTTTAAAGCTAACAAATTCGAAGTAATTGCCTTTGATATTTTCAAATCTATGTTACATTGATACTATGATGTTGCTATTATATGCCATTAACAATTCCACTTTACTAAACTAATCTTTTGGTCATGTCAGATTCCTGTTTCAGTTCTGTTTTGTGTGTGCAGAGACTCCAAAATTTTTAGAAAATTCCCTTATAGCTTGCCCTTGGTCTGGAGGAATTGTTGTTTTAGAATTGGTTTCTTCAGCTTATTTTTTCATGATACTGTAATCTCTTCTTATTGGACGTCTGATTCGCAAAACCCACTCTGCTGATCAGCACATAATCAGGAATATTAACAGTCTTCAGGAATATGATGCGTGTCTGTTCTCTCTTTGATTGTGTAGTGTCCCATTGTTTGATATATTGGTTGCATAACTGGTTAAAACCACGAACAGTTACAGGTACCCGTCTTCTTGTGTATTACCGTATCGTGCATGTCTATTTTTTTGGTAGTTCTCTTGTTTTCTGCTGTGCATCGCAATTTAGCAGTGCGTTTGAATTTTTGAGTAGTCACTCATGAGAAATGTTGTTGTTCTTGCAGGAGGGTGTTCAGCAACTTGTTCTTGGTTTGTACATTATCAGGGGTGACAATATGTTAGTTATCTCTTGCTTGCCTTTGACCCTTCATTTTCTTTCCATTGTCGAGCGTTTTGTATATGATGCCACACTCTTTTTTGGTGGTCAGTTTAACTGAACCTAACTTGACCCGATGCCTTGTATGGTATTTGCAGAAGTGTTGTGGGGGAGGTGGACGAAGACCTGGATGCAAGGTTGGACCTGTCAAAGCTACGAGCGCACCCATTGAAGCCTGTCATCCATTGATCATTTCGGAGATGAGATGCAGCTGTTACGATAGTATGTGGACTGTATCAATTAGTTTTCCGATGGCTGAATGCCAGGATGATGTAGCATCATCAGGGTTGAATGAAGAACACTTGTCTTTTATTGTGAATGAATGAATGAATGCTGTTGTTGTCGCACGTGCACAGTCGAGGAGATTACTGCAAGCCAAGATGTTGCTGTTTTTGGCTGTGCTAGAAGTTGTTATATCCTTTTTCTTGTCCATGCCATGGCAATGGCAAGGTACAATCTGCTTAATCAGATTGATTCGGATGAGCATATAAAGATAGGAAGATAGGAGGCAAGTCCAGGTTTAAAGAAATCATCAGTTGTGGCTGGAGCCTGGAGCTAGGGATCATGGTCGCGGAGGTAGTAGTTGCAGGTGATGAAGACGCCGCCACTGTAGCACTCTGCGCGGCCGCATCCGATCTTCTGGTTCTTCTCGGACACCATGTTGATGAAGTGGCCGCACTCGGCATACTGGTGACCGGCGGTGCAGTTGCCGGTTTGCCTGTCGTAGATGGTCTCCTCGCTGCTCCAGCTGTCGAGGGCGTCCTTGGCGGTGGCGTTCCAGCCGGTGCTCTTGGGGCTGGTGAAGATGCTCTCGCCGTAATTGTTGGTGGCCGAGTGCTTGAGCTGGCAGTCCTTGCGCATGGCGTTGGACCACCGGCGAGCGTGGCGGGCCAGCTTGTTGTTCCACTCCATCGCCGGCACGCCGTAGCGTTCACGCACCTCGTTGTGGCCGTTGATGAACTCGCTAGACATGCCTTTGTAGGAACCGGTGCCGTTGGTGAAGGACGTCAGCTGGTCCTTCTTGGCCTCTTCCTTCATCTTTTCGATCTCCTCCAGCTCCTTCTTCTCCCTCGCTTCCTTATTATCCTCGTTCATCTTGTCATCCAGCCCTGTTGACGGAGCTGGTGGTGGTGCTGCAGCTGCTGCTGCCGACGATGAGGCGGTGTCGTTTGCTTTGGCGAACAGGTCGCCGAGAGGGTTGTTAACGGTGCCAGCGGGGGCGGAGGCAGCGTGGTGGCAGAGGAAGAAGACGATGAGGAGCGTGGCCGTGGCGGCGGCCATTTTCTGTTTGGCCATCCGACCCGGCGTCCCTCCTCTCTTGTGTTGCGACCAGTGGCGAGAGGAGGATTCGGCCGGTGAGCGATCGCCGAGAGGATCGGAGATTGCCGGTCACGAGGGCCGGCCGGGAGCGATGAGGCCCGCCTCGCCGCCTGAGCCTTTCTTATTATACGCCATGCATCGGTGCCATTCCCGGCGACCAACGGTTGAGGGGCCGAGACAAACCAGGAGCACCGGCCGCCTTATTTGGCAACAAACTCTGCGGTTGAAGAAGCTGTTTGCTGAGCATATGATTGATTAGCTACATTTTTTTTTTGCAACTAATTGATTAGCTACATGTGCACCCATTGATCGATGCACCATTTCTTTCTGAATCATTCTCATGTCCTAGTATCCTCCTATACTCTGTAGTAAAATGAATCCTATGGAGAAAAGAATCCTCCATCATTCATCAGGTTTTGTACGCTGAAAGCATGCACTTGATTGCAACGTACTCCTACTTAATAATCAACGAATTGATCACAAAGCGAAGCAAAGCTACCTGAGTACTATAGCTCGCTAGAGGAGGTCAACGACGTGTGATATTAGGATTTGATCCCTTGATTAATCTTGAACGAAGCTGGTTCATTTTGCTCCAAACAATGCATGGATTCGATGACTAGCTATCTGGAAGAGCAGGAGTATTTTAGCAAGCAAGCAGGGTTGAGTCAACAACTGAATCCTGATCGTTCGATCTCGATCCGACTGCTGCCTGCCTTCGGTCATCATCAGCTTCATCAGGTCCATGGAAATCGAAAGAGTAGAGAGATTGGACGGTCCAGGGAGCAAGAGAGGTGCTGACGTGGTGCCCATCGCATTGTATCCCGAATGCCTTCCTTCTCTGCCTCCTTCTCTCCCTCTATATAAGCATGTCAGGAACGGCGGTGCGGTTCTGCAGTCTCTGCCAGTTGCTCTTGTTGTTGCCAAAGACAAGAAAGAAACCGTCTCCGATCCCCCAATCAATCGCAAGAAAAACTGAAGGGAAGGAGGAAGAAGATGGTGTCGGCTTTGCTGCGGACCGTCCTTGTGACCGGCGGTGCCGGTTACA
The DNA here is from genome assembly GCA_001602275.1 of Zoysia japonica. NCBI lineage: Eukaryota > Viridiplantae > Streptophyta > Magnoliopsida > Poales > Poaceae > Zoysia > Zoysia japonica. Next base: position 65,835 of record BCLF01000027.1, on the reverse strand, counting down.
TCGGCAGCCACACCGTGCTGCAGCTGCTCCACCAGGGCTTCCACGTCGTCGTCATCGACAACCTCGACAACGCCTCGCAGGTCGCCCTCGTCCGAGTCGCAGAGCTCGCCGGACAAAACGGCGCAAACCTCGTCTTCCACAAGGTACTGTGTTTCTCTTTCTCCTCGGTGTTTCTCCGCTGCAAAGGGATTCTCTTGTTGATTTGAGAAAAAAGAGAGAGAGAGAGATGCAGGGTGAGCGCTCTGCTCCAGAAGATTCGTATCTCCCTCCATGGTCATGCTCCGCTGGCGCCTGGTCCCGATGTGCTGGTGCGGAAAAATCGCATCTTTTTCTTCAGCCGGCGCGCGGCGGGTGCGTCACGCCGTAGCCGTGGGCCGTGGCTGCTGCCGTCTCGGTCCAACTTGATTGCCTTCTTCTTCCCGTCGATACCGAGGGAGGGATGCGTGCGCCGCCCGCTGCTGGTTGCTTCCAGTCCCAATTCCAACTGCATGCCAGGCCAGCCACCAAGTCCTGCGCACGTCACTAGTATAATTTGGCAGTTTCCTTTATCTAAAAAATCTAAAAAATACTTATAATTTGGCAATTTCGTCATTCGGTTTCCACTTCTCAGGAAAGGCCTCCCGCTATTTCTCCTCTCGGCCTGCGCCATGTCCTCTCTTCTTGCTTGTCATTACTGATTTGATTCTGGACGCTCCTTGATCATAGAGTACAAGTGCTGATCTTGACATTACTGATAGATCTGCTATGCTGCAGGTCGACCTTCGCGATAGGCAGGCGCTGGAGGACATCTTCTCATCCCACAGGTGACTTTCTTTCTTTCTTTCTCTGGGCATTGTCATCTAAGTACGTAGTTAATTTGTACTATCAAACTGCAAAAGTGTCTTTAGAGTCACATGCATGATTGATTTCACGCTAGACAACTATTTATTCTCAAGTACAGTTCATACAGCAATAAGAATACATACTTTTCCTTATTAAGTACTCCTAGAAAGGAACATACTTTAATTGTCTCCCTGATGAACTGACCTGCCTGCCAGCCCAATCTCTCTGGGCGTCTTTTGCCTGTTTATGTGCAAGGATTTAGGGTCAAATGATTGAATTAGTTATAACCTCAATTCTCATGTTCCTTAAACAAAACCTCGACTCTAATGTACCTAACGATCGACTGAAGGTTTGAGGCTGTGATTCACTTCGCCGGGCTCAAGGCTGTTGGCGAGAGCGTGCAGAAGCCCCTCCTCTACTACGACAACAACCTCATCGGCACCATCATCCTGCTCGAGGTCATGGCCGCGCATGGCTGCAAGAAGGTATTGTACTCTTCATTGATTTGCTTTGCTTTGCTGGGTCACAGGATACCAGTGCATTGTAGTTCGAGACCAGCCACACAGCCAGCCAACCAGCCTTTCTCATGTGCTCCATGACAGGCCAGGCCTCATCTTGAATGTGGTTATGGTCCTAGTCTTTTTTTTTTTGGCAGTGTTTCTAGCTGTTTCCGTTTCTTTTTGTTGCTCTCTTTAAGATGAAATAATTGATGGTTTAGGACTCCAATCATGGTGGTTAAGTATAGTGCTTCCAAGTTCATTTTGCAGGGGTACCTAGGATTAATTGAATATGTTCTTTGCAGCTGGTGTTCTCTTCATCGGCAACTGTCTACGGGTGGCCCAAGGAAGTGCCATGCACCGAAGAATTCCCCCTGTGCGCTACCAACCCTTATGGCCGAACCAAGGTTCTATTTCCTTCTGCCTCGCTGAATTATCACTTCTCCTATCCAAAGCAAATAATAGGGAGAAACAGAGAGTGAGAGAGAGAATTCATGCCTTTCTCTATGACATGACAGCTTGTCATTGAAGATATCTGCTGTGATGTGCATCGCTCAGACCCTGAATGGAATATTATACTGCTCAGATACTTCAACCCTGTTGGTGCTCATCCAAATGGATACATTGGCGAAGACCCCTGCGGAATCCCGAACAACCTCATGCCCTATGTTCAGCAGGTTGCTGTTGGGAGGAGGCCTCACCTGACAGTCTATGGAACTGACTACAACACAAAGGATGGCACTGGGGTCCGTGATTACATCCATGTCGTTGACCTGGCTGATGGCCACATAGCAGCCTTGAGGAAGCTATATGAAGATTCTGACAAAATAGGTACTCTACTACAATACAAATTAGACACAATGATCTTTCTAATTTGCCAATCAGTCCTTTGCCTGGTTGTAATAAATCATCTGTCGTGACCTCTCCAGGTTGTGAGGTATACAATCTAGGAACTGGAAAGGGAACGTCTGTCCTGGAAATGGTTACTGCATTCGAGAAGGTTTTTGGAAAGGTAATCAACTTGTCGTGGCTTTACGCCTTTCAAAGATGAATGATGCAATTCATGCGCTGCTGGTGTGTGCTAACAGCTCTTGTATATGTGGTTGTGGCTATAATTAATAAAATGAACAGAAAATCCCACTGGTGTTTGCTGGACGAAGACCTGGAGATGCAGAGGTTGTTTACGCTACAACAGCCAAGGCCGAGAAAGAACTGAAATGGAAGTAAGTTGTTTTCCCAAGCATGCATATTATCTGCTCTGCTGTAGGATTTAGCATCCTAGTAATCCAAAACAAATGAAACAGGGCAAAATACAGGATCGAGGATATGTGCCGAGACCTGTGGAATTGGGCAAGCAAGAACCCGTACGGGTATGGATCGCGCGATGAGAGCAGCAACTGAAGCAACAAGTCCATGTGAAGATGGAAACTTAGAAATAACTTTTACTACATGATTATTCATATTTGATGAAGAAGAAAAATAGTACCCTACTAATTAACGGTACGAGTATGTATAGAGGGAGAGCAAGGGGTTCAGATTATTAATTACGGGCCTCATCCCCATTGTACTTAGTAATAATCCCCATGTGATATTTTGTGTTGTCGAACAATGATCTAATTATATTGTAATATATGATATTTCGTTTTTGTCTTGGGTCCACTTCAGACTTATTGCTCTCGCTATGCGTTGTGCAGCAAAGAGACAGGTCCACCAATTCATTAGTGGGCCGAAACAAGCAGTACCTGGGCCTAAAAAACAACTGTCGTTTCTGTTTGTGATTAGATGGGAGAACGTTGCTATATTTCGATTCGAAGACTGCACTGACTATTGAAATAGCAACATACTACGAAACACACTGATCGATCAATAAGAGGAAGGCGCGTGGTTGCGACCGAGCGATGAATGGTAATCAAGTTAGCGGCACCTCTCCCTTCTAGCTAGTTGCCCGGCGGATCGTAGGAACAGGTGATGAAAATGCCGCCGGCGAAGCACTCGGCCCGGCCGCATCCGACGAACTCAGTGTCGTTCCAGACAAGCTGCGTGAAGCGGCCGCACACCTGCAACCGCCGGTCGTAGAAGGAAGATTCGCCGGCCCAGCTGCTGGCCACGGCGTCGGCCGCAGGTGCCCCAGAAGACGTTATCACCGTATGGGGACGCAGGCGAAGCAACGCTGGCTGGTGAAGCAGCAGCTGTAAAGCGAGGACGAGCGATATACAGAGCCAGCAAGCAGCTGATGGAGATGCATCCATATAGATCGATGTCCTCTTCAATCAGTTCATGGAGAGCAGATCCAGAGCCCTTTTGCTTCGCTTTTTCTTCTTTTTAATTTAATTAATTCAACTAGATTCGAGGGGCCACTACGGATCGGATTCATTCCAACAGATGAGAATAAAACGGTTCGGCTGACGTGCACCCGGCCGTCGATCCATTTGTTGATGAAACGGTACGATCGGACGAGCAGGTCAACGCCACGATAATGTTTTAAAATTGTCACTTCTCCCTAGTTGTCTGTCCTTGCCCGCCATTCTTCTCCAGCCATCTTCTGTGGAGTACAGTCAATACTGTACATCATATTTTTCATACTAGAATTTCACAATAATTTATTGATTAGATAAACTGAGTCTGAAATTTGAAGGAACGTGGGACGGCCTACAATTTCACTAAAAAGGCATCTCATACCAAAAGAAGGAAAGGTTCAGTTCATCGGAAACAAGTAGTTGTCGATCTGCTACTCCACTCCTACAAGCAGCCAGAAAGGCACATCACATCCACAGAGCTGGTATCCACATATATATAAAAAACCAACCCTTGCCCGTGAAGAAAGGACTTCCTTCTCTTAATATGTGTGGAACTTTTTTCGGCCTCACAAATAAGGTCTAGATTGATATAGAACCACAAGACAAAAAAGTTCTCCACTAATAGGAAACCGCGTGCATCCCTAGCTTGTCATGGCACATCGATTTGTTGGTACTTCATATAGTATGGCTTAATAAACAGATACTTTTCCTGTGTGACAAGCATGTAGTCCTATATATTTGGTGAAAATTCCCACCAGTATGAAAATAAATAAATTAATTAATCCCGTTTAGGAGTACTCCTAGAACATTTGTGGAGCCATTGATTGTGACCTGGCATCAACAACGTCAGGTATAAGTACGAAAAGGAGGCCATCATCAGTCGATGTCGATCGATGACAAATTCAGTGGCAAGTTGGGAGTGAGACAAGCACATGTCTTTTTTGCGCTAGAAATGAATGAATGATGGGTGTGTGTAGCGATGAGAAATTCCCACTAGTTTGCTAGGGTTTGGAGCTGTGAGTGCCCACCATAGATTCCCACTCACTAGCTACTCCAGTCCACCACCATGGACCTGGAGGAGCAGCAGCAATAGACGATCCATTCGCTGCCTGCCAAGAAGGAGAATCCAGCCTCCGATCGGGGCTCCAACTTGCATCGCGCGCGATCGATCTCCCACTCCCACAGGTCGCCTACGTAGTGAGTGTAATGTTTCTTCCTGCATGCTCGCCAAACGTATTCCACAAACTGTAACGAGCTAGTGATGGGACGAGGACATTCCGATTTCCAGGTGAACTCGATCAATCAGCTTTCTATGAACATGTGCACTCTTATCAGTCTCTGTATATTCCCATGCATGAATTGATGAATCTCTATCCCCTGTGTATATATATTCGCCTTTCTCAACATGACAAAGTGTGTTGCACAACCAACTGCATGAACTATATATATATATATATATGTGCCTCCCATGATTCATGCGAGCTGGCGCACTACTACAAATAGCACTGTAGCTGCATGAACTATGCAGTGCCTCCCATCGGTCTGCCTGCTGTTGCAAAATGCTCAATTCAATATATAGTGGTGGATGCTGATGGCATCTTCCTTGACAGCAGTGGCGGGCATGCACCCCACCAGTAGCGGTTCACTACAAGAATTACTCCGCTGTAACAAGTTGACAGTGGCTTCGAGTTGGAAAATAATTGCTTGCTCCAGGAGGAGTAGTACATAGTATTTGTATTTATATGGAGTACTACGTATAAATAAAAATATCATGAGTGTCAGCATCAGTTTAGTGGCGGCTGAGTCTTGGCATCCCCATCAAAAGGCCGTCTGGTTCCAAAAACTCCCTCTCCTCCCCTGCAATGGAATTTTCTCATCGTGGAGTGATTGAAGGGTACCTATCTATTGGGCCTTGGCGGAATTCGACGGCCGGTGAGGTTGATTGCCGGCGCATGCAAACATCAAAGATGACTGGAGCTATCCCCAGCTGGTGCTAAACCTCACTGATTTTTGCCTTTAACAAGAGGCCCGTGACCCTATTAGATAAGACAAATCATAGTGTTGTTAGCAACATGATATGTTGTGCCAAATGGGGTATAGTGTGATGCCCGCCGCCTTTTATCGGTTGTGTTTCCAGCTCTAGTATCACTCACACCACTACACAATATATACACACGATCAGAACTACAATTACACACAACCGTGGAGATCACGTTCTTGAAAGGATCATCAAAATACTATTACTCTCAGTCTCTCTATATATAAGAAAAAAAATCAGAGGTGTAGAATTGACAAAAATTTACTTACGCCGTGGTGGGGGAGTGAAGAGGAAGAGAACAGTGGATGGAGGTACCAGTGACTGGTGAGGAGAGGCGGGTGGAGGAGCCGAGATAATCGAAAGTTCCGACCGATTATTTAAGAGATTTTTTATAAAAAAAAACTTTTAAAAAATTTATCTCAACTTTTAAACGTGATCCAAAGGGCTGCCTGACCTTTTGAACAACGGAGGAGCCGGCCTTTGGCATGGCGCGCATCAGCAGCCCCCGCCCACTTGCGATGATTCACGTTTGGGTGCCTGCTACCAGCGCAGCGTGCAGTTGTAGTGAGTTACTGTCGGCGGGGTCCACGATTAGGACATCTGGGGCCCACCAAGCTTTTGTCCCGTTCTCCTCTCTCCTTCCTCCTCCTTTCATCACCATCACATTCCCCACCCCTCGCACACGCACAAAGAGGGAGAGAGGAAGCGCCTCTCCCCTGTCTATAAAGCGAAGCGGCCATAACCCCCACCGCCGATCCGAGCGGAGGCCATTACCTCTTCTCTCCTGTCAGCTTGTACTATACACCTAGTAGCTCAAGGAGAAGAGATGAGAGTGGGCCGGCGATCCGAGAGTGGGCAGGCTGGCCTATGCTGCTAGTGCGCGCGCAACAAGGCAACTACTCTAAGCAGAAGCAGTGAGTGATTCAACAACAAGAAGCAGCACGACCAACTGAACAAACCCACCACCCCCCACACCACAGGACAAGATCGGCCGTGATGTACGCCGACGCCGGGTTCGCCTTCGCCGCCGCCTACTCTCCGGCTCCGCCCTGCTCTTCTTCACCCCTCGACTTCTCCTCCGCGCCAGCGCCTACTCTGCCCCAGGGCGCCTGCATCCCCGTCCCCATGGACGACACATACGCCGCCATGCCGCTCATCGCCGAAACGTCAGATATGACCACCGCCCACCTGGTGAGCTCTCACTTGGTTTCTGTCCTCCTGCTGATTTCGTTCCCGGACCAGGAATTTTTTTTTTCTCCCTGTTCAATTAAGATTCGAAGAGAATTTCTTTCTGCTCGATTAACTTACTACTCGTTAGTAATGCGCCGCCGCCGTTTTCCGGCCCAAAAAAGAAATTTAACGTCGCTATCCTTTTTTACTCTTTAAATTATTGACATAAAGTATTAGTCTTGATTTAAATTCTATTAATAATAAATTAAATAATAACAAATTTTACATATTTGAATAATTTTTTTAATAAAACGAATGATTAAAATTAAAGGTAGAAGTTAATGATGTGAATAATTTAAAACTGAAAGGAGTATTTTTTTCTTGCCCCCCCCACTTGATATATGTAGATAGCTTGTCGGGACGAATCGATTGTCTGCTGGTAATAACTATATTCGTGATGTTACCTAGAACCAGCCATTTATTTAACTACTCTCTCTGTTTTATTGTAAGTGTTATATTTTACTTTTATCACTACCATTCTTTTATTTAAAAAAATTATGCAAATATAAAAATAAATAAATAGGTTTAAATTATTTTTATTAATAAAGCAATTCATAAAAAAATAGTATTTTTATAATTTTTTAATAAGATAAATGATCAAACGTAATTTCTAAAACTAGAAAAACAGCATTTAGAACGAGAGAAGGAGACAGAGGGAGTAGAGTACTTCTTACTCCCTTGGTTCACTATGATCAAACGTAATTTCTAAAACTAGAAAAACAGCATTTAGAACGAGAGAAGGAGACAGAGGGAGTAGAGTACTTCTTACTCCCTTGGTTCACTATGATCAAACGTAATTTCTAAAACTAGAAAAACAGCATTTAGAATGAGAGAAGGAGACAGAGGGAGTAGAGTACTTCTTACTTCCTTCGTTCACTTTTATAGATCGTTCTAACTTTGGGCACGAGAATTAAGGAAAAGTAAAAAATTATGGGATAGAAATTTATTGAGAAGAGGGAAAGTGTATCGGAAAGAGAGAAATGTGTATTAGGAAGTGAGAATAACATATATTGAAAAACAAATTTTGAATGCTAAAATGACTTATATTTGTGAAATATAAACGGAGGGAGCATCTTCTTTCACCTTATTATTACATCACACGCCTCCGTTCTTCTTCTGCATCCTTCCATGTGCTGTTTAACATCATCACAGGTTCCGCTGTTTCATATAAATTCGTCAACATGAGGCGTTCTAAATCTTCTCCTTCAGAAAAACACAAGAGGCAAATTCTACATCCGAATATGAAATATCTGTCATGTTGGCTGCAACTTTCCTTCTGTTCTGAATCTTCTCCTTCAGAGTATTTTTCTACTCGCCCAGTCTGAGATATTTAGTGCTCTTTGCTGCTAAGGATGTACTCCACCAAATAGCCAAGGGAACAAATTAGGTTCAGTCTTTTTGCCAGGATTTCTGGTGCCGTCTCTGCTTAGATGCTCCGGGAGCATGACAGGGACGTGTAAGTTGACATGTGCATGAACAGAGCGCCTAGCTCCTTGCTGACACTAGAGGCCAACTTTTTTATATACTGACAAATTGTGTAGTCTTCTTGGCTGATAAATACAAACAAACAAGGCAATGGCAGTGAGATGGAAAGAAGTCGCTGATGCTTCCATTGATTCTACCATCATATTGATTATATAAATACACTGCCTAATTTTTACCAAGATAGCCAGTTACAAACTCTGATATTGCTGTGAGGCATTACTTCATCAATTGGAAATTGTTCTCATTCCTATTTTTATTGAAAACAGGGGAATATGGTGCAACCATCATTGGTGTCAGAATATGACCTTGGAGGAGAAGGAGACCTGTTTAAAGCTCCAGAACCCATCATTGACGAATCATTGCTTAACATTGATCCAGTTGCAGCTGCCATTTCCATGATGTCTGGTAGCGAAGCTGCAGTGGATGAAACTATCAAGGATGGTACCATTCGAAGTGATCCTCTTCTAAGTGAAGTGTTATATGAGTACGAGAAGGAACTCATGGAGAAGTCTGAAATCGAAGAGACAATTTCAGAACTGCTGGATGTTAAGATTCCCATGCTGCAAGTTGAAGAAATACCGAGACAAATTGACGAAGCACTTATACAGGTCGAACTCTCGACCTTGGAGAAAGAAAAATCATCTATTCCCGAATTTTCACTCCAGAAAAGTGTTAGTTCTGGGTGCCTGAACTCAGCAGATTGGATCAATGGACCTGTCAGGCCGAACTTTCTGGACTTCCAGGGACTGGACTTCGAGGCAGCATTTGGGATGAGGAGAGCTTACAGTGAAGGAGACATTCAGGTTCGATAATTGTCACCTCTTTTTTTTCTTTTAGTATGCACATAAGGTTTTTTGTTCATAATTAAGTTTAAGGGGTTATTACATGGGGAAAAGGAAACAGCTGACATTTAAGAATTTGCTCTAAAACTAATGAAAGAAAGGAATCATCTATAAACCACTCTCAAGCACTATCGTGCATCAGGCATGCGTGCATCAATGTTTTGCTAAAAATCCGTTAAAGCTAAGACACTGATTCCACAACACTGTTCCTGCCCAAATACCTTTTTGTTATTTATTTGGTTAGCTGAGCCAAGATATGCTTATATGGCACTGCATTCTGTTTTCTGTAAAGCTACTTTAGTGTGTCAAGACATGCTATTCTGCGTTCTGTATCTTGTTTTATTTGATTCTATTTTTGTGTGCGAGCTATTAGTAGCCAGTTTTTTATTACAGTTAAAGTACATGAGCTGCCGTCACTGTATGATAAAAGAATATACCAATTGAAAATATGTTACATCTTATGTGGCAAGTTGCTTGGCAGATATGCCAGCGAGTAGAATTGTTTTTCCTAGGTACATTTATGTCAAACTGTGAAATATAAAACTTGTCGTGTCCTATAATTGAAGGAAAAGTGCAAACGTTGGATTTTTTTTTTCAGTTCAACAGTTGCACTTACAATTTGAACTTCTCGTAGAATCTTGGAGCCAACACTCCTCGACCAGCGAATGCAACAAATGTTCAATCATCTTGTGAAAGGCTTGTGACCATTAGTGACCTGAAGATCGAGGAAAGAAAACAAAAGCTTTCAAGGTACCGAAAGAAGAAGATCAAGCGAAACTTTGGCAGAAAGATCAAGGTACAAACCCCATTTCACCATGTCTTCCTCCACGAACAATTAAGTATTTCCACACTTCAGCGTTCTTGTACAGAATAACTTGTACAGAATAACTGACGATGTTTTTTCTTCTTTTTTTTTGCGCTTTTCAGTATGCTTGTAGAAAAGCTCTGGCAGATAGCCAGCCAAGAGTACGAGGGAGATTTGCCAAGATTGAAGAATGTGACCTACTGAAGCCAAAGAAGTAGATGGCAAGGTGACGAAGCTGCAAGGGATCCATTCAAGAGTTTGATGGAGCTTGAGCTTCTAGAAGCTTCTGGAGATCAAGGTGCACCACCTTCTTGTATCAAGGTGGAGCGGCTCTATGTGCCGTAGGAACTAGTTCAGTTGTTGAATCGATCTTCTCTCTCCGGTCTGCATTCTATTTCCTCTGTGTAATAATATCCTTGCCGCAAGAGAAACGGGCCGAAGTCTATTGTACAAAGGCTTGAAGACGACAATAAAATTCCGCTCTACTCTTGAATGGCACAACCTTAATCTAACTTCCAGTTTTGCACCCTTCTGGCGATTTTTATGCACCCTTCTGGCTGTTGTTGATGCCTTCATGCCATGAAACTGTGATACCCTCAAAAATTCCAACCAAATAATAAACTTTTCTAGCGATTTTTTATTTTTACACCACCCTCTTTTATTTTATTTTAACAAAAAAAATATCATATATAATGAATAGATTCAAAAAGAAAAAATTTAAAATTTGAATCTTGATAAGAGCTTGGGTGAATTTCTTTTTTTTTTCGGATTTATCAAATTTATTTGAATTTATTTGAATTTTTCGAATTTTGAGTTGCTCAGTATTAAAAAAAAAGAAGCCCAAAATTTCTGCGGGGCCGGTCTTTCCTGGCCCAGCACCCCGACCCCCCGAGCATCCGCGCGCGCTGGCTGAGTTTAACGGCCGGCCCGCTTGGGGAGCTTCTTCCTCCCGAGCTGAGGCCGCGCGTGCGCCATGCGTAGGCGCTTTGGCGCGCCCAAGACGTTACGCCACCGTCTTGCACAGCGCCGCATGTCGCGTCCCGTCGAGCCGCGCCAGCTCGACGTCATCCGCCCCCGCTGTGTCGCTGTCGCTCGACGGAGGCCGGCCGATTGACGGGATGCCGCCCATGCTACCTGCTCCGTG
>BCLF01000027.1:42606-53546 GCA_001602275.1 Zoysia japonica | reverse complement strand
GCGCCAGCGCATGCGCGTCGACAGGAGCCGCGGGCCCACTCGGCAGCCGCGGCCACCCGAGAGTGGACACGGTCCATTAGACCACTGCCCCGCGCCCGCTGACCAGAGGGGCCCGAGCCCACACATCAGTCACACAGCTGAAATTGCTACGGCCACCCACTCGAGTGTACACAAAAATTTATTCCTAGCCCATTTTAAGTCCAAAGAAATTACCAAAAATTCCAAAAAAAAACCCCACTTTGTAAATACACCCTACACATTAAAAACCCACTTAGCAAAGCCCTTTTTGCCACCATAAATTTTCACATTAGTCCCTCGACTTTTAGAAAATTACAAAAAGACCTCCACATCTTTTTTTTACCGCTATTTTCACATATCACCTCCGTTTATTGAGATCTTTGCACCGTTAGAACCATAAACTCGAGCTCTACCTTGTAAAGCCACTCACCACTCTGAGAACTTTCTATTAAATTTGGTGTTTATTCGATCCTCGTTTTGTGTTCTTTCCGTATTTATTTATTTATTTATTTACTTTTTGTCGTTTCCTCGTGTAGACGACGAAGCGCTCGGAGACGAAGAGGCCGATGACCCGGAATACGAGGAAGAGCCTGAGGACGCTTTCAAAGGCAAGTCCTAATCTTTTGACCATTTTGCTCCTAGTTTCGTATGTACCTATAGGACCCGTATGCTTGCATGTTCGTAGTTATATGTTTAAAACATTGTGTAGTTATAAACCAATTTGCTATGCATGTATTTATACTTATATCAGTAACTTGCTCTTCATAGGTATAAGTATCACCTTGATATCGAATTGTCAATCGAACTTTGTTAACTGTAGTATTTTCGTCATTAAATACTTTAATGCACAGAAAGCTGCCTTGAACTAGAATGCTTAGAAACACTCACGTGAAGCCATGCTTCACCATTCAATATACATAACCATCATTTATCAAACAGGTTACAAGAGTTTGGAGGAGTATGTCAAACAAAGTGAGATGGGGCATAGTGAAAACTGGTGATAGGTAATGGGAAGGGATAATGTTTTTGGTCGTGTGGCGGGCTCTGTGAGAAACCGTCCAAGTTGAGTTCCAATTAATTGAATTAGCTTGATATTCAAACCGAACTCAAGCTCCATTCAACTAACAAGAAATCAACCCTGGTAGTCCCCCGATATGCTTCCCAAACACTGCCCAGGACAACAGCATATCGGTATTCAACGTTGCACACATCACATAGGGATCTCACATACATATATATAAGTTATTACAAACCTTAAGTAAAAGTTTATAATTGAAACAAGAATGAGTTGAAGTTTTAGCTCTCAAACTTCTTAAAACATAATTAAACAAGTACTAAGTTTTTATTTAGGTTCTACATGATGGAGAGTACTACGCAGCGGAAAACATTTTAAAACAAACCGAAAGACAATGTACTCGACCCACGAACATCGCCGTCACGCAAAGGAAGAACACATACTATTCATCCCCTTCGCCAACATCGGCAGGGAAGAAATAGCCAAAAACCAAATCATCTTCACCTGCATAACTTCAACATTGCAAACGTGAGTACGAAGGTACACAACAAGACTTACTCGTGAGACGTATATCCCGACTCTAAAGATCATGAATGAGGCATTAGCAGGGATAATAATGCAATAAAGCTTAATTGCGAAAAACAGTAGATATTACTAATTTAAAAGCGAGGCATAAAGTAAAGACTCATGGGCATCTAATTACTAAACTCAAGCAATTAAATAATTATACAAAATCGTAATAAGAGATGTGTCAACAATACATCTCTAATATATCCCACAACTTTAACATCATTGATTAAAGAAGTGAAGTTGTTAACTACGATGAAATTCAATGGACACCAAGCTTGGTCATAACCGAGACCGTGGCGATTCGAACCGATTATACACCCTGCAGGGGAGTTCAACCGTACCCACACGACTTGAGGACCATCCAGCTTATGCAACTCGCGACGTCGCATAAGAGAGTACTCATGTCAACCTTTCTCTCATCTATTCCCGAACGGTTGGACAATCGACATGTCAGGGAGGACTGGTCCCGTGTCTCGTGAGAGCCCAGCGGTCACTCGTGCGTGTCAGTCAAGACATGCCGTCATGGGCCAAACGTTGGTATGCAAATGAGATATTTGGCTTGTCTTACCATTATATTCGACATGTGGTATGAACGAAAAGTGCTTAGACCAACAATTAACAACGGTCAGTCTTTAACCGACACAGACAGGGCTACCGCACACATGACTCCTTTCCTGCTGCCAAGCTATACTTCCCTGTCCGGTCTCCACTTCATCATCTTCAAGTTTAGACCAACTGTATGGGTAACAAGTTGAATAAAGACCCTATACCCGTGAAAAGGTGGTGACCTTACACCGATTTGACTTCTACCGGTCTAGGCATGGCTAAGCAAGACACACCAGATCTAAGAACTACCAATCCAATCTATAAACCTAAGACTCCAAGGAGGGGTAATATTCAGATTCCCACATAACCACACTTATCCTATTGCCCGACAAAAGCAATAATAAAACACTAATTCCGTTCATAATTTATATAAAATAAGGATCAACATGTATGATGCTTGCCTTGCGATGTTGAAGTCTCCTCAGTAAAACTATCCACGGGTGCTTCACCCTCTGGAGCACCCACGTCACTCTCGAGTACGTTGTTCACTAAACAATGAAACAACGACAAAATAAATATGCATGCTATGCAATGCCAAAACAAAAACAAACAGCAAAACAATTTTATTTATAACCTTTTTATTACTAGAGGGAGTGGATACTACATTTTTAGGTAGTTAATCATTTTAAACCAGTAGGATAAAAATATCAATAGCGTTTAATTAACTACCTTAAGTAAAACAACCAAAATTAGTAAAACTAGTTAATTACTAAAGCAATTCACTTAATTTGGGTAGACAAAATAATTTAATACTACTCAATAAGGTTTTCTGGACTCTAACCAATGTTTATGGATCAAGATTCAGTAAAAAAAATTTTGACCCAAATTTGGTTAATTATTAGCAAATATTCTAATTACTATGAATTAATTATATAGAAAACAGAGATAAATTCATTATAAAATAATTACTGAAGAAATTAGCCTAAATTTTTTTATAATGTTATTTAATGCCCTAAGGGAAAATTAAGCAAATTTTTATTAATTTAAAGTGCATACATAATTAATTAAGAATTAAACATGCATTAACCAATTTCTATAATTAATCATTATTAAAACCATTAATTAATTTTGGTTATTATTTTTAATAAATATTTTATGAGTTTAGAAGTTTAACAAAATTGGTTTCATATTTTTCCGAGCTATTATGAATTTTCTGTGAATTTTACAAGTTTTATCAAATTTCTGCGTAATAATAAAGAATTTCTGGAATTGAATAAAACCAACCCCACACGGGGCCACGTGGCGGCTTGCGGAGCTAAGCCACACACTGGGATACTCGGCTGGCTGCACGGGATCCGACAATAGCCGCACTGGATCCCGGTCAGCTGGACAGGCACCCCGGCCAGGTCGCGGCCGTGCCGGCGTGCGGCGGTGGCTCGCCGGAGGCGGCCTTCCTCAGGCGGCTACGGCCCGGACCAGCACAGCTGTGCTCCCTGCGACACGAGGAATCGAACGGAGAGGGCACTGAGAGGGGGCACTCAGCGGAGCACCACCGTCGTCGAGGGGCGGCACGGCTGGCACTTCGGCGGGGTCGCGACGATCTTACAGTGGACGAAACTCGAAGCCGTCTTCTTTGGAAGCTTCACCAAGGCGAGTAGAATAGCGGCAATGAGGTTGTCGTCGACGAAAGCGGCCGAAAAAGGGTCATCGACGGTGAGCCGGTGAGTTCCCGAGGAACGTCGTCGTCCTCTCGCGAAATCCTGCTCAAAGAATTACCGATTCCTCTCATTTGCTTCACCAATGGAAGAGGCATGATGTTAGAAGCTCACCACCGAAGGGAAGGGAATCGAGGAGCCCCTGCCGGATGTGTGCCGGATTTGATGAAGTGCGTCGGCAGCTTCGAAATTCGCTCGATTGGGGAAAACTGGAAATCCGGCAGCTCGCACGGTGGAGGAAGGAAGAAAGGGGCGCTGGGAGCTCGAGGCGAGGAGGGCGCGCGCTCGAGCACGGAGGAGGCCGAAAGGGGACTCGGTGCTTCACTCCCCAGGTCTTGGCCTCAGCGGTGAAGGCAAGAGAGGAGAGTGAGAGACAGCGGCCGAGGGAGAGCGGTGATGAGCCGAGTGAGTGATGAGGGAGAGAGAGATCACGCCAGCTGGGTGGCGAGGAGCAAGCTAGGCGACGTGGCCATTGTGCATGCGCGTCACAGCAAGCTTCGCTGGCAGCTGGAGGAAGGAGGAGAAGAAGAGCAGTGGCCGACAGGCGGAGTCCGCAGCTTTTTTCAATTTTCTAATATTTTTACGAATTCCAGCGACAGCTTCTGTTTTTGCAGCAAAAACTCAACTTTCCGAGTTCCTATGAATTTGAAAATTTGTGGAGCTGAAGAACTTTTTAGGAGGAACGACTTTTATTTTTGTAGCATCTTCAAATTCGCAGCGGATTTAATTCTATAAAATTAGAAAGTCAGATAGCTGATTTTTGAGGAAATAAAATAATTTGGGGACTTACATTTTTTGTTTTAAATTTTTACAAAAATAAAAAAAAATCCTTATATACTTTCTGAACCTTGTGATCATTGACAAATAAGAATTGTTTTAGATATTACTTTGAATTTTCTTGAGCTTGCTTTCTTTGAATTTTTTTTTAAAATTCACATCAAATTTGAATTTCTATTGACTTCGGTTATTTGAATTCTAGTTCAAATTTGAATTTTGTGATTCGGAACACGAGGGATGTTACAGGCTCCTAGAGTTGTGTGCTGTGTGTAGGCTTAGGACTGGTCTATTTGTCGTGGACGAGCGCCGCCCCCTACCATATAAGAACCGGTTTATCGGACCTCAACGTAGTGATTTCGTGCGACCACAGAACCTGTCTGGGCGGCACACACTCCACCCCTTTGGTCGTCCACTTTGACCCCTAAGGCGGTCAGGTGGTACACAAGTCACAGAAGCAGACGTGAGATACTCATGGTTCGGTCTTCGATTACAGCAAGATGCCTGCGCCATGAGATCGTAGTGCCCACCGGTATAGCCCTCCAGGTTTTCATAATTACCTGTCTGTGTGGGGTCCCAAGGAGTGGACGTGGATGATCTAAACCCACGGTCTAGCTACGGGAATGTGCTATCGCGTCATCGGTGGCATGAAAAACCTCGAGAGATGACCTCTGTTTGTATCTTGAGGCGGACTTTGTGGACAGCTTGGTGTGCGTTGGAGTAAACATTATGCGACTCTGTTGATCAAGAGGGGCATAGCCTGTGGGTACAGTGTAGAACTTTTGTAGAGTGTATAATCTATTCGAAATAGCCGTTGTCACGGTATTGACACACTACAGTTTGGGCTCACAATGATTAGTTTTGATCACTTTCTTGCTGGTGTGAGTGGGTGTAGCTACCCGTGTTTTGAAAAGTGTTTGGTTGAGATAGTGGAGGCCCATCCAGTTAAAATTTGAGAACTGGCGGAAAAAGTGATTACTCCCCCAGGTCCAATCTCTGAAATACTGATAGAATAGGTACACTTCAATCCCCGTTTTAAAAAAAACTCATCTGTAGAGAAGCATGCATAAAAACACTTTTCGCAAAAAGAAAACTTTGGCCCCCTCCTTGAAGACCTTGTAAGCATGAATACATCTAAGTATGGGGTTAGGACTTGCTGAGTACTTTCGTGCTCACCTTTGCCGTTGTCACTCAGATGAAGAAGAAGATGGTGCTGGCCTCGATGGTGATGAGTAGGATCGTTCTACACGTAAGTTTGTCTGTAGTTTTTGCCTTTTGTCTTTCTCTTTTATGTAATGACTGTGCAAGGTCATCTAGTGCACCTCGCTGGCTTGTAATCTAAGTCTTGGATGTAAGACTTTTCTTGGGACAATATATGTAATATTATTATGTGCTTTGTATCCACGATGTACGTGTGTGCCAACTACTGATCCAGGGATTGGTACGGTGCTCATGAGATATCCCAGAAATAGGGTATGACAGAGTGGTATCAGAGCCATACTTGCCCGTAGGACGAGACCATAAGGATTCTGACTATAAGAGAGTGGTATTTTGAGATAAAAACTATTTATAAAACTCTACCATGGTAGGAACTCCGTATTTTCTCTTCTCTGCTATACTTATAAAACCTAATTTGCTAACTTTGATTGTTTTCCTTGCAGATGGACTTGGATGACGGATGGCAATACTTGGGAGCCGAGGTTGTTAACCTCACTGGGTTTCTCGAGATCTAGCCTGCACACTGCTGCGGTTTGGCTTCATCACCTCTCCGGCCTACCACTGGAAGGACTACGAGGGAGCATGATACACGGCATGCGAGATGGAAGTCCGTTTTCCCCTTGGCTGCACGACTCTGCAAACCGTGACCTACATTGGAGCCACCTTCTTCGACACGGTGCAGGGCGCTGCATGAGAGGCATTGCTGCTTTTCTGCTCGATGAACCTGGAAACCACCAGACCTACTCTGGTGAAGTACTTTCCGGTTCTCGTAGACTACGACTTCATCTGGAGGCGTCGTATGTCCACCCTGCAGGGACCTTTCAGAGTTGTAGACGACTCTACTCTGGTGGAGACTGCTCTGTACCTGACAGCTCTCCACGACCTGTGCGACGACTTTCGTGAGCAGTAGGCTGTACAGGCCCTCTGAGCTACTGCCGCAGAGGATCAGGCCCACGACCTGCAGATGCAGCTCGTTTCTACTCAGACACAGCTCACCTTTGTCCAGGCCGCTCTTGACGCAGCCTGAGAGCGTGAGGAGAGCCTCAAAAAGGCACTGGCAGACTGACAGACTGAGCTGGACTACTGGCGTCAGCAGTTCAGTCGAGACCAGGCAGAGGACCGCGCTCGCCGCAGGGTGAGGAGGAGCGAGCTGGGGTTTGGACCACCGCTCTTCTACTCCGACGCTCCCGAGGGGAGCCAGCAGCCTTGACAGGGGCACGTCAGAAGACCACTGCTCTCAAGCAGGTCTTCGCTCGCGACGCCAGTGGGAGGCGAGTTCTGCCTCGATACGCCCCAATCCTGGAACAGGCTACCCGGAGTTCTATCTTCGAGATGCTCCGTCGTTGGTCTGACGACGAGGGAAGTCCTGTGGTGGTCCCACCAGGACGAGCCACCACTCCAGTTCCGACCCCAGCTCTGACTCTGACTCCAGCCCCGACTCTGACGCCAGCTCGGGTCTAGGCCACGACTCTGGAGCTGACCCAGGGTCTCACGACTCCTCCGACGTTCCCCACAGCATCGTTTACGAGTCCATGGAAACTTTTTCTTGGGCGACCGACTCCAGGGACTCCGGCAGCTACACCACCGACTACTCTAAAGGACACCCCGTGTTCATTCCAGCCGACGTCGACGACGGCACTGATA
The DNA here is from genome assembly GCA_001602275.1 of Zoysia japonica. Lineage (NCBI taxonomy): Eukaryota > Viridiplantae > Streptophyta > Magnoliopsida > Poales > Poaceae > Zoysia > Zoysia japonica. The sequence goes on along the minus strand of BCLF01000027.1, from coordinate 46,046 downwards.
GTGAAGGAGACGGCACCCCTACAGCCGTTCTTGACCTGATGGAGGAGGAGGAGGAGGAGGAGGACCCGTCAGAGGTTGAGTTTTACACTGACCCCGTCGACAAGGACCCCAGTGTGGAGATTCTAGTTGAGGCGCCAGAGTACCCGAGGTGGACAGCCAGGCCACCCTTGCTGTATCAGGAGCTGAGCTTATGGACGGTTTCTACACCCTAGAGCAGCTGATGGACGACGGGATCGACCTACACCAGGAGTGGCTCGACTTCCTTCAGGGACCGTGAGGAGGAGCTGCAGGATAGGACTTAGAGGTGTAGCAGCTCTTTTGTTGATCTTTTGTACTAGGGAGTTAGTGATGTGCTAGTTGTGTAGTAGTCCTTAGAGGCGACTCCCATATTGAGCAGTCAGCCGCGTGTAGTGTATCACGAGTAGTACCATGTAGAACTTGGATGTGATTGTAATATAAGTTATGGATGTATGCTTGTTTGCCTTTCGATTTTTTTGCCTGTTGCATTGATTGTGCGATACACCAATATCACGAATGAAACAAAAAAATTATATAATTGTGTGATAAAGAGGAACTAATGCAAATAAACTATACAGACCTCTCCGTTTACTCTACTGTATGTCTATTGCAATTAACATGATGCCTTCGAAGTGCTCAGCTCGCATTCAAGCTTATCAGGCCCGCAACCTCAACAATGAGGAGCAAGAAGAACGCCCTCGTCAGGGGCGCACCGCCACTAGAGGAGCTCCTGCCAACCGGACACCGCCACTAGTGTGTCAAACAAAGTGAGATGGGACATAGTGAAAACTGGTGATAAGTGATAGAAAGGGATAATGTTTTTGGTCGTGGGGCGGGCTCCTGGAGTTGTGTGCTGTGTGTAGGCTTCGAACTGGTCCACCTGTCGTGGACGAGCGCCGCCTCTGCCATATAAGGACTGGTTCATTGAACCTCAACATAGTGATTTCGTACAACCACAGAATCTGTCTAGGCGAGACTCACTCCACCCCCTTGGTCGTCCACTTTGACCCCTAAGGCGGTCAGGTGGTACAAAGTCGCAGGAGCAGACGTGAGATACTCACAGTTCGGTCTTCGATTATAGCAATAGCCCGCGCCATGGGATCGTATTGCACACCGGTATAGCCCCTGGTTTTTATAATTACCCGTCTGTGTGAGGTCCCAGGGAGTGGACGTGGATGATCTAAACCCACGGTCTGCTACGGGAATGTGCTATCGCGTCATCAGTGACATGAAAAGCCCCGAGAGATGACCCTTGTTTGTATTTTGAGGCGGACTTTGTGGACACCTTGGTGTGCGTTGGAGTGAACGTTATGCGACTCTGTTGATCAAGAGGAGCATAGTCTGTGGGTACAGTGTACAACCTCTATAGAGTGCATAATCCATCCGGAATGGCCGTTGTCACGGTATTTACACACTACAGTTTGGGCTCATAATGATTAGTCTTGATCACTTTCTTATTGGTGTGAGTGGGTGTAGCTACCCGTATTTTGAGAAGTGTTTTGCTGGGATAGTGGAGACCCATTCAGTTAAAATTTGAGAGCTGGCGAGAAATGTGATTACTCCCCAGGTCCAACCTCTGAAATACTGATAGAATAGGTACACTTCAATCCTCGTTTTTTTAAAAAAACTCATCTGTAGAGAAGCCTGCATAAAAACGCTTTTCGCAAAAAGGAAACCTTGGCCCCTCCTTGAAGGCCTTGTAAGCATGAATATCGCTAAGTATGAGGTTAGGACTTACTGAGTACTTTCGTGCTCACCCTTGCCATTGTCACTCAGATGAAGAAGAAGATAGTGCTGGCCTCGATGGTGATGAGTAGGATCACTCTGCGCGCAAGTTTGCCTGTGATTTTTTGCTTTTTATCTTTTCCTTTTATGTAATGATTGTGCGAGGTCGTCTGGTGCACCTCGTTGGCTTGTAATCTAAGTCTTGGATGTAAAACTTTACTTGGGACAATATATGTAATATTATTGGTATGTGCTATGTATCCACGATGTATGTGCGTGTCAACTACTGATCCAGGGATTGGTACGGCGCTCACGAGATATTCCAGAAATAGGGTATGACAGAAACTATCAGAATGGATCTGCCTAGCTACCATTGCTTGGCTAAGAATTTTCTAACCCATGCTGGATGTACAGAAAGAGCCAGAGGTTATGACCATGACACGCTCAAGTTTCCTCACCTCAATGCCCAATGCTAGAGCTCCAAACACACATTGTACTAAAATGAAATGAAAGAGAACAAAATACAGCCAACTATCATGATTGGATGGAATTTGAAAATGGATCTAAAGAAACATCTGCATCGTATTCTAGGACGCATCGCATGACTGAAGGTGATATTTTTATTAGAACAGCACGACTACTTAGTGCATGTTCTAGATTCGAAGGTGTGTTTCCTCTGATGGTCATAATCCAACTCAAAAGTGAACGGTCACAACTTTTTATATCCTACCTTTGTCCACGGCAATTATGGAAAATGAGAAGGAAAGAAAAAATAGTTCATCCCATAAATTCGTATAGCTCATGTAAGAGCATATGCAATGAACCCCCTATATTTCCTTTCCTTATTATCTCCTTATTAGATTTCTGCTTTTCAGATTTGATCACATTCTCAATGTGTACTCTAGACACTCTCTCAATTATCACTTCCTACATTAGCTGGTCCACATGTAAGCACTCACCCTCTACATTAGCTAATTAGCTAGTTCCACATGTAAATCTCTATGGCAAAGTGCATAGGGGTTCACCTTCAATCTTCAACATTTGAGAGGTGAGGTGGATATAGAAGATCTCTCAAGTTTAAGAGCTCACATAGAGATATTGTTGGAGACAATTTCTTCACTCACTTCCCCATAAGTATGAGATAGGGGATGGTTTGGGAGGATAATTGGAGATGCCCTTGGACCAACTCCATCTTTGTTGTCTATGGGCAATCACTTCTATGAACAATGTTTCTGATAAAGTGACCAAATGGGAGTATAGAAACTCTTAATTAAGTTCAACTCATGCATGATGATAGCAAAGAAATAAGAATTGAGTTGCTCTTTTAAGCTATATAGGTAGAGAAGCAAATGAGAATTGTGTAAATATGTAGCAAACTATATCTTATTTGTTTGCACATCGAGCCACATCATCTTTTTTGTTTGCACTGTTCGATCATAAGGCTCCAATTGATCCTAGGCGTTCATTCTACATCTCTCCATATAACTTCTTTTGTCCCCCCCCCCCCTTTCATCTTCCACTGGCTGCCATCCTCCATTTAATCTCCGTCTCCCATATACCTTTGCTCAATATGACCTTCCCTCTTGCTCGATCCACCCACAATCTCCTACTTGATCCGTGGCGGCACCAACCCAATGGATGTTTCATTCAAATTTTATTAATAAACGCAGCTAGAAAAAACTTTGAAATTTCAAGCA
>BCLF01000027.1:17007-27289 GCA_001602275.1 Zoysia japonica | reverse complement strand
GCCCACTGTTGGGCGCGTCCTCAGCGAGATGGCCCGCGGCAAGCTGCCTGAGGCCGTCGGGACATCGGGCTCCACCGGCTCAAGCGGCAACGTCGGGGTCGCCTTCGAAGCGCCGGGACCGGCGGTGCCGACCGCCACCTGGGAGGTCCTCGAGCGAGGGCCCCTCCCATTCGAAGGGGCGATCGATGGCTTCGGCTATCTGATGGATCGGGTGGGAGGTGCCCGAGCCCTCAACATGCGGCTGGTCGCCGGCCTCTGCCAGCTGTCGGGGGTCGTCGAGGAGGTCGGCGCTATCTACGACGAGGCTCACTTCGTTGAATGCCGGGTAAGCTCGAGTCCGGCTCTTGGTTTCTGACCTTTGCGAATTTCGGGCTGATAATCTTTTGCAGGACAACTTATACGCGGTCCTGGGTCGGCCCCCACGCGGGTTCCCCGCCCAAGCCGAAGTCGACGCCCTCAAGGAGGAGCTGGCAAAGGCGCGGACCGAGTCGGGGGAGGCCGCAGTTGACTTGAAGTCGCAGCCCTTGCTGCGTGTGAGTCAGCTCGCGTCGCCCTCGAGGAGGCGAACAAAGCGCGCGCCGAGGCGGCGGCGTCCAAGGCTCAGGCCACCCGAACCGCAGCGGCCCTTGAGTAGGCCAACCGCATGATCGTCGGTAAGTCGCTGTGTGTTCTTCCGACCCTTGGGGTCAGGCTCTGACTCGTGCTATTGCAGGGCTTCGTCGCTAAGCAGCGGAGCACGAGACCGAGATGCGGCACCTCGGGCTCCTCCACCAGCACGCCGAGAGGGCCCGCTTGACCCTGGAGCAGACGCTGCGCATGACGAAGGAGGAGCGCGACCGTGCCTTCGAGCAAGTCGACCTTCTGAAGTCGGAGCGGGTGGTGCTCCAGTCCGAGGTTGAGCAGGCGGCGGCGGACCTCGGTCAGACGCGTGAAGAGGCCGCTAAGAGGAGCTCTCGGCAGCTCAAATCCGGAACGAGCGCCTTCGGAAGAGCCTCGACCTGGCGGGGCAGGCCGCCGAGGCCGCCGCAAAAGAGCGGGACGGTAAGGGTCGGCTCCTCCCTATTCGCTCTATGCAGGATTGACGGGCGAGGTTCAGACCTTGAGGTCGGCGGGTCTGAACCTCATTGGAAAGTTGTACTCCGGAGTGCCGGACTCCGTCCCGATGAGGGTCGTCGCGCACGCTCTGTAGCAGTTCTCGGAGTTCGTCTCCGACGTCGTGATGAGGGCGCTAGAGGATGGGTCCTCGACAGCCTTAGCCCTTGTCCGCTCCCATTATCCGGATGCGGATCTCGGCAGGGTCGTCGAGGGCTTCGCGTCGGGCTACTCAGACGAGCAGCTGGACGCGATCTCGGTGAAGACGCAGGAGCCGAGGGCGAAGGCCGTCGCCGACTTCAAGACGAAGGACTTCCTGCCCGAGCGATTCGGCCTATTTTCCTATGTATAGGTCCGAATATGTAAAAAGTGTTACTGTATTAATAAAGAATATCGTTCGAAAAACTTTTGTGAGTTTGAATGTGAATTTCCGACCCCGCTTCGCATGCGACGACTGTTTTTTGCGCCCCCTTTGGCGTCAATCAAACGAATGAGCCGAATATAGCTCGTAGGGTCGGGTGTCGGGCCCGATACAGCCGTAGAACGTCAGCGGCTCCCGATTCGTAGATAGTATAGCCACGGGAAGGCTTCGAACGAAAAACGCGCGTGAAGTTTGTCGTTTGGGGGTCACCCGCGAGTTTGGCGCGGGTCGGGGATCCAACCCCGAGGAAACAAAAAGATGAAAAGACGTAATGAGTTAATGGGGAGCGGCGCCCTGACGCGAAAAATCGATGAATGATGAACGAAAAACGAGGTCGATCATTTTGACGCTCGAGAAGGTAGAGGTGAGTAGCCCCGGGTGCGGGGTGTGGCCGGGACGGCCACGGCTCGCAGTCCAAAACGAAAAAACGAGAGCAAAGTCACGAGAACTTAGCTGTTTTTGTTTAGTGTAGAACCGTCGGAGGTTCTCGATATTCCATGTGTTCGCGAGTTCTCGACTGTCTTCGGTTGCTAGCTTGTAAGCACTGAGCCTTAGGACGCGCTTGATTACAAAGGGTACTTCCCAGAGAGGTGACAGCTTGTGTTGGTCGACCTTCGTTTGCACCCTTCTCAGCACAATGTCTCTTAAGTTTAGCGTCCGACCTCTGACGCGCCGAGCGTGTAGTCGCTGTAGACTCTGCTGGTACATGGCGAAACGCATAAGAGCTACTTCGCGCGCCTCTTGCAGCTGGTCGAGGCTGTTCTGCAGCGCGACCTGCGATCTTTCCTCGTCGTAAGCTCAGACTCGCGGAGAGTCGTAGTTGAGGTCGGTCGGCAGCATCGCTTCTGCTCCGAACGTCATGAAGAACGGCGTGAACCCGGTGGTTCTGTTGGGGGTTGTTCGCAGACCCCAGAGGACCGACGGGAGTTCCCTCACCCATCGTCCAACTGCCTGTCTGACGGAATCGTAAATCCGTGGCTTCAGGCCTTGGAGTATCATCCCGTTGGTCCGTTCGACCTGCCCGTTCGTCCTTGGGTGCGCCACAGAGGCGAAGTCCAGGCGAATGTGATACTTGTCGCAGAATTCTCGGAATTGCCGACCGGTGAACTGCGCGCCGTTGTCGGTGATTATGGTGTTCGAAACCCCAAATCGACATATGATGTTACGGACGAACCCGACCGCTCGGGTTGAAGTGATGTTGGGCACCGGCTCGGCCTCAATCCACTTGGTGAACTTGTCGACGGCGACGAAGAGATGGGTGAAGCCGCCAGGTGCTCTCTTGAATGGTTCGAGGATGTCTGAGTCCCCAGACAGCGAAAGGCCAAGCGATCGGGATCGTCTGCAGCTCCTGGGCTGGCAGGTGCGTCTGCCGGGCGTAGAACTGGCAGCCTTGACAAGCTCGAACGAGCTTTTGGGCGTCGGCCACGGCCGTCGCCCAGTAGAAGCCTTGTCGAAAGGCTTTGCCGACGAGGGTTCTGAGTCCGGCATAATGACCACAGATGTCTGAGTGGATGTCGTCGAGCAGGTGCATGCCCTGCTCCTGAGGGATGCAACGCTGCAGTATACCACTCGTGCTTCGCTTGTAGAGCTCGCCGTCCGAAATGACGTAGGCCTTGGCCTATCGCATGACCTTCCTGGCTCCGTTGGCGTCGGTCGGGAGAGTGCCGTTCTGAAGGTAAACGAAGATATCGTGGGACCAGTCGAGGGCGAGCGCCATGATCTCTGCCCCTGGTCCAGGGGTCGGCTCGCCTCTCGGTCCCTCGACCGGTGGCCTTTCCGCGACCCTGATGGAGGGTTTGGTGAGGACTTCGAGGAAGACGCCGTCGGGGACCGGCTCACGCTCCGAGCCCATCTTTGCGTGGGCGTCGGCGGCTTCGTTGTTCCGATGTAGAACGTGATGGAGTTCGAGTCCATTGAACTTGTCTTCGAGCTTGCGAACCACTTGACTGTAGGGTTCCATCTTCGGGTCTCGACAGCTGGAAACCTTCATGACTTGACTGACGACCAGCTCGGAGTCGCCCTTGACGTAGAGGCGCTGAACGCCGAGGGTGGTGGCCATTCGCAGGCCGTGGAGGAGCGCCTCGTATTCGGCCGCGTTATTGGAGGCGCGGAACTTCAACTGCAGCACGTATCGGAACCTGTCTCCCTTCGGGGAGATCAGGGCGACCCCAGCCCCCGCGCCCTTGAGCATGCAGGACCCGTCGAAGTACATGGTCCAGTACTCGACAGTACTGGGGGCCGGCGGTTCCTGAGCCTCGGTCCATTCGACGATGAAGTCAGCCTGGGCCTGGGACTGGATGGCCTGCCGAGGGACAAAAGCGATGTCGAGCCACAGGAGTTCCATGGCCCACGTGGCGATGCGCCCGACCGTGTCCTTGCCACCGACGATCTCCCCGAGCGGGAAGCTGGTGACGACGCGGACGGAGTGGCTCGTGAAGTAGTGTCGTAGCTTGCGGCATGTGATGAGAACGGCGTAGATCAGCTTCTCCACCTGGGTGTACCAAGTCTTGGCGTCGACTAATACCTCGCTGACGAAGTAGACATGCCGCTGAACAGACAGAGACCGACCCTCCTCGCTTCGCTCGACGACGAGGACAGTGCTGACGACTTTCGAGGTCGCCGCGATATAGAGGAGAAGGGTCTCTTCTGGGGTCGGGGACGTGAGGACCGGAGGCGATGAGAGCAGGGCCTTAAGCCGATCAAAGGCCTCCTGAGCCTCGGTGGTCCAGGTGAACTGCTCTGCTTTTCGTAGCAGCCGGTAGAAGGACATCTCCTTTTCGCGAAGCCTTGAGATAAAACGGCTAAGGGCCGTCAAGCATCCGGTCAGCTTCTGGACGCCTTTGACGTTGCTGACGGGCCCGAGGTTGAGGATCGCGGAGATCTTATCGTGGTTTGCTTCAATCCCTCGCTCGGAGATGACGAAGCCGAACAGCTTGCCCGAGGGGACCCCGAAAACGCGTTTTTCGGGATTCAGCTTGATTCGATAGCGTCGGAGGTTCGCGAATGTCTCCTCCAGATCCTGGACGAGGTCGGAGGTCCGTCGAGTCTTGATGACGATATCGTCGACGTAGACCTCCAGATTCCGACCCATCTGGTCGTGGAAGCACTTCTGCATGCAGCGCTGGTACGTGGCCCTAGCGTTCTTGAGCTCGAATGGCATAGTGACGTAGAAAAAGGATCCGAAGGGCGTGATGATGGATGTGGCCGGCCGGTCAGACTCGCGCATAGAAATCTGGTGATACCTAGAGTATGCGTCGAGGAAGCTTAGGGTTTCGCACCCGGCGGTCGAGTCCACCACTTGATCAATGCGTGGGAGAGGGAAGGAGTCCTTTGGGCAGGCCTTGTTGAGACTCGTGTAGTCAACGCACATCCTCCATTGCTCGGTCTTCTTTTTCACCATTACAGGGTTGGCTAACCACTCCGGGTGGTAGGCCTCTTGAATAAACTTAGCATCTAAGAGCTTCGTCAATTCTTCCCTAATGGCTCGGCGCTTCTCGTCGTCGAAACGCCGGAGTCGCTGCTTGACAGGCCGAGAGCCCGCGATGATGTCGAGAAAGTGTTCGGCGACTTCTCTCGGGATGCCGGGCATGTCGGATGGTGCCCAGGCGAAGACGTCCCGATTCCGAGTGAGGAAGTCAACGAGCGCGCTTTACTATTCGCTGGAAAGCGCCGTCCCTACCCTGGCCTTCTTGGAGGGGCCGGCGGGGTCGAGAGCCACCTCCTTGGAGTCGTCGGCGGGTTTGAAGGATGTCGACGACGCGGGCCTGGAGTGGAGCGTTGGGTCCGACCCCTTTGCTTTGCGGATTTCGTCCAGCTGGGCCAGGCCCGATTGGTGGCGACCAGCTCAAAGCTTTCCTGCTCACACGCCAGAGCGTGTTGGAAGCACGACGAAACCGTGATGCCCTTCGGCCCGGGCATCTTCAGCTTCAGGTAGACATAGTTAGGGATGACCATAAACTTTGCGTAGTATGGTCGGCCCAGGATGGCGTGGTAGGCACTGGTGAAGTCGACGACCTCGAAGGTGAGCGACTCGGTACGAAAATTGCTCCGGTCATCGAATGTGACTGGGAGCGTGATCTGACCGAGGGGCGTCGCGTAGCCCCCGAGAAGGACTCTGTGAAACGGAGCGTGGGTCGGGCGAAGGTCGGCCTCCGTCAGCTTCATCGCTCGGAAAGCGTCGGCATAAAAGATGTTGAGGACGCTCTCTCCGTCCATGAACACCTTTGATCGACGCACGGAGCCAACGATGGGGTCGAGCACCAACGGGAGGCGCCCGGGCTGCGGGACGTGGTTCGGGTGATCAGCCCGATCGAAGGTGATCGGGGCCTCGGACCACTTGAGGTAGCGGAGAACCGAAGGGTTGGCAGCGTTGACCTCGCACCAGGTCCGCTTCTGACGGCCGTGGGATTCGCAGTAGGCTGCGGGGCCGCCAAAAATCATGAGGCAGTCCTCCGGCTCGAGGAAGGCTGCGTCTTCCTCAGCACCCTTAGTTTGGGGGTTGGTCATGGCCGTCGAGGAGTCGGCCTGGAGTCCACTCCAGAAGAACCTCCTTGTCAGGTGGCAATTCCGGAGGGTGTGCTTGACCGGCATAGAATGGTTGGGGCAGGGCCGGTCGAGCATCTTATCGAGGTGGCCGTCGTGGTTGGCCGGCTTCTTAGTCGAGGATCGGGCTGGATGGTCCGCGGCGGCTACGAAGTTGTCATCGTGGCGTCGACCCTTGCCCTTCTTGCGGCTCGAGCTGCCGGCACCCCGCTTGTTGCGGCGGTCGGCGGCCCGGTCAGTCCCCCCGAGGGTCGGTCCTCGACCTTTCGTCCTTCGCTCGACCTCGGTCGAAGTTGGCCTGCACGGCCTCTTCTCCGGTGGCGAAGGTTGTGGCGATGTCGAGGAGGTCTCGGGCCGTCCGAGGGTTCCTCCGGCCCAACTTGTGGACGAGCGCCCCTCGACGTCGTTCCGCAGATGAAAGTGTTGATGACGTCGGTGTCGCTGACGTTGGGGAGCTCGTTGTGCTTTCGTGAACAGTGCTGGATGTAGTCTCAGAGCGACTCGCCGGGCCCCTGCTTGCAATTTTTGAGGTCCCAGAAGTTACCTGGGCTCGTGTAGGTCTCTTGAAAATTGCCGATAAAGATTCGGCGCAGGTCGCTCCAGTCTTGGATGCAGCCCTCGGGGAGGTGTTCAAGCCACCCTCGGGCTGAGTCGGTGACAAAGAGTGGCAAGTACTGGATGACGAACAGGTCATCTGCTCCTCCGGTCCTGCAGGCGAGGCGGTAGTCCTCGAGCCAGTGGACGGGGTTCGTCTCCCCGTTGTAGCGATCGATGGTGGTCGGGGCGCGAAATCTCTGCAGAATTTCGCGTGCTGGATGAGCGATTCGAACTCTCTGGGTCCGACCCCATCAGAACTCGGGCTCCTGGAATCGAGGTAGCCGTGTCGGTAGTAGCGGTCGTGGGAGTGTCTCCGCCGGGACTCGGCGCGGAGCTCCTTCCTCGCCTGTCGTCTGGCGTCGATGGTGCCGCGGGCGTCGCGGTTGAGGCCGAGTCGTGGGAGGACCGACCCTGCGTAGTGTCGAGGATTTCGTTCCTCGACTCGGCTGTCGTGCGCCGAGCTCCGCCGGTCCTGAGACCGGCGGTTGCTTCTTGTCTCCGACTGCTGAGGCCGGAGGGACGCTTCTGGTTGTTGAAGCGCGCTGCCGAGGTAGAAGCGTACGCGGTCGTACACTTCCCTCAGTGCTGGATCCTTGGGAGCGGCGGTCTCGTGAAGCCCGGCGAGTCGCTCTGGGATTACATGCAGCGCTTTTCACGGAAGCGCAACGAGCTCCCCAACGTCACCAACGCCGACGTTATCAACGCCTTCACCTGCGGCACGACGTCCAAGGCGCTCGTCCAGAAGTTGGGCCGAAGGAACCCTCGGACGGCCCGAGACCTCCTCGACATCGCCACAACCTTCGCCACCGGAGAAGAAGCCGTGCAGGCCAACTTCGAACGAGGTCGGGCGAAGGACGAGAGGTCGGGAGCCGACCGTCGGGGGGACCGCCCCTTTGACCAGCCCGCCGACCACCGCAACGAGCGAGGTGGCGGCAGCTCGAGCCTCAAGAAAGACAAGGGTCGGCGCCACGATGACGACTTCGCGGCCGCCGCCGACCGGCCCGCCCAACCCTCGACCAAGAAGCCGGCCAACCACGATGGCCACTTCGAGAAGATGCTCGACCGGCCCTATCACAACCACTCCGTGCCGGTCAAACACACCCTCCGTAATTGCCACCTGGCAAGGAGGTTCTTCAAGAGCGGATTCTAGTCCGACTCCTCGACGGCCAAGCTCGACCCCTAGGCCAAGGGAGCCGAGGAAGACGCTAGCGCAGCCTTCCCTGAGTCGGAGGACTGCCTCATGATCTTTGACGGCCCCGCAGCCTACTGCGAATCCCGCGGCCGCCAGAAGAGAACCTGATGCGAGGTCAACGCCGCCGACCCCGCGGTTCTCCGCTACCTCAAGTGGTCCGAGGCACCGATCACCTTCGATCGGGCTGATCATCCGGATCACGTCCCGCAGCCCGGGCGCCTCTTGCTGGTGCTCGACTCCATCGTCGGCTCCGTGCGCCTATCGAAGATATTCATGGACGGAGGAAGCGCCCTCAACATCCTCTACGTCGACGCCTTCCGGGCGATGAAGCTGACGGAGGCCGACCTTCGCCCGATCCACGCTCCGTTTCACGGAGTCATCCCCGGGGGCTACGCAACGCCTCTTGGACAGATCACGCTCCTAGTCACGTTCGGCGACTGGAGCAATTTTCGGACCGAGTCGCTCACCTTTGAGGTTGTCGACTTTACCGGCGCCTACCACGCCATCTTGGGCCGACCATGCTACGCGAAGTTCATGGCTATCCCCAACTATGTCTACTTGAAGCTAAAGATGCCCGGACCGATGGGCATCATCACGGTCTCGTCGCGCTTCCAACACGCTCTGGCGTGTGAGCAGAAAAGCTTCGAGCTGCCCGCCACCAATTTGGGCCCGGCCCAGCTGGATGAGATCCGCAAAGCAAAGGGGTCGGACCCAACACTCCACTCCAGGCCCGCGTCATCGACATTCTTCAAGCCCACAGACGATTCCAAGGAGGTGGCTCTCGACCCCGCCAACCCCTCCCAGAAGGCCAGAGTCGGGACAACGCTCTCCAGCGAATAGGAAAGCGCGCTCGTCGACTTCCTCACCCGGAATCGAGACGTCTTTGCCTGGGCACCATCGGACATGCCCGGCATCCCGAGAGAAGTCGTCGAGCACTCCCTCGACATCATCGCGGGCTGTCGGCCCGTCAAGCAGCGACTCCGGTGGAGGTAAGTCGCCTAACACTCCCTCGACATAGCCATCTCGGGCACACCCCGCACCCGGCGGCTACTTACCTCCATCCTCTCGAGCGCCGTAACATTCGACCCCATTCATCGTGTTTATCGATTTTTTGCGCCGGGGCGCCGCTCCCCGTTAACCCTTTACGTTTTTTCGCGCGTTTTGTTTCCTTGGGGTCGGATCCCCGACCCGCGCCGAGCTCGCGGGTGACCTCAAACACGACAAACTTCGCGCGCGTTTTTCGTTCGAAGCCTTCCCGTGGCTATACTATCTGCGAATCGGGAGCCGATGACGCTCTACGGCTGTATCGGGCCCGACACCCGGCCCTACGAGCTATACTCGACCCATTTGTTTGATTTACGCCGAAGGGAGCGCGAAAAATAGTCGCAGTGAGCGAAGGAGGGTCGGAAATTCACATTCAAACTCGCAAATTTTTGAATGATATTTTTTATTAATACGATGACACTTCTTACATATTCGGACCTATACATAGGGAAACGGGCCGAATCGCTCGGGCAGAAAGTCCTCCGTCTTGAAGTCGGCGACGGCCTGCGTCTCCACCGAGATCGCGTCCAGCTGCTCGTCCGAGTAGCCCGACGCGAAGCCCTCGACGATCCTGTCGAGGTCCGCATCCGGATAATGGGAGCCGACCAGGGCTAAGGCTGTCGAGGACCCGTCCTCCAGCGCCCTCGTCACGACGTCAGAGACGACCTCTGGGAGCTGCTGCAGAGCGTGCGCGAGGACCCCCGTCGGGACGGAGTCCGGTACTCCAAAGTACAACTTCCCAATGAGGTTCAGACCTGCCGACCTCAGGGTCTGAACCTCGCCCGCCAATCCTGCATTCCAAACCGTCAGCAGAGAACAAAAAAACTAGAGCGAATAGGGAGGGGCCGACCCTTACCATCCCGCTCTTTTTCGGCGGCCTCGGCGGCCTGCCCCGCCCGGTCGAGGCTCTTCTGAAGACGCTCGTTTCAGATTTGGGCCACGGAGAGCTCCTCCTGGACCTTAGCGGCCTCTTCACGCGTCTGACCGAGGTCCGCCGCCGCCTGCTCAACCTCGGACTGGAGCACCACCCGCTCCGACTTCAAAAGGTCGACCTACTCGAAGGCGCGGTCGCGCTCCTCCTTCGTCATGCGGAGCGTCTGCTCCAAGGTCAAGCAGGCCCCCTCGGCGTGCTAGTGGAGGAGCCCGAGGCGCCACATCTCGGTCTCGTGCTCCGCTGCTTGGCGACGAAGCCCTGCAGCAGCACGAGTCAGCCTGACCCCAAGGGTCGAAAGGACACACAAGGACTTACCGACGACCGTGCGGTTAGCCTGCCCGAGGGCCGCCGCGTTCCGGGTGGCCCGAGCCTCAGACGCCGCCGCCTCGACGCGCGCCTTGTTCCCCTCCTCGAGGGCGACGCGAGCCGACTCCCGCGCAGCAAGGAGCTGCGGCCTCCC
>BCLF01000027.1:0-11305 GCA_001602275.1 Zoysia japonica | reverse complement strand
TGGCGTGGAGCAGGCAGAGGCGGCGACAGGCGCACGGTGCAGATGGCGGTCGAGGGGGCAGCAGGCAGTGGCCAGGTGGTGGCCGGCGCGCGGCGGCTGGCTTGAAGAAGAAAACTAACGTGAAGAGAAGGAACTAAAGTGAATTAGATAGAGGGTATTTTAGTCTTTTTTAATTAAAAACTGTTAAGAAATGATAATTCTATTTAACATATGACCAATGTTAAAAGAAAGTACATGTGACTACTATTATTATGGTATTACGACGAAGCCCAATGTCGGAATGGTATTTTTGCGAACCCATCAGTGAGAATGGTATAATTACAAAAATCTCTCCAAACGCACCCCATACAAACAACCGGGTCTGTTAATTACTAGTCATATTATAAACATCTTTAATAATAAAGTAAATTATACTCCAACATATATATATTTTGCAACAAAAAAGCGTTCTATTCATTTAGAAATGAAATACAATCTTTGTCTAACAGTTGCTCAATATACATAGGAGTTTGGTATTGCCAGACTGCGGTGTGTTTAGCTGATCATTGAGCTAGCTCATGAGCCTTTCATGAGCTTTAGCTTAAGTTAGACATAAGCCGATTTAACAAATATTTCCGAGAAGGCTTTAGCTTATCAAAAAATATTCCGTCATATGTTAAAGCCAAAACTAATTTCTCATAATCCAAAACCAGCACCTCAAGGCGTTCCGTTCCCTGACGCTGGCCTTGTATATCAATCAAGCGGGCGGACCAGGCTTGCATCATCGGGCGGCGCCATTGATGAGGAGCTGCAGCAGGTGCTCGAGTCACTCGAGGTCAGGAAGAAGCACCGACGCAGCAGATTGAGCTAGACGCCTTCTGCAACTCTCCCGTCGCTGACGTCGAGGCCAGGATCTCCGGCTCCAACGTCGTGCTCCGCACCCTCTCCGGGCGCATTCCTGGCCACGCCGTCAGGAATCAGGATGACGCCGTGCACGAGAACCTCCACCTCAACATCAGCACCAGCAGAGTTGTAATCACTTCAATTAATATTCATTCTACTCGTGAGGGTCAAATCTAGTTCAAAATTTATAGATATCTGTGGGTTGCCCACAAAGTTTGAACTAAATTCCGCAATGCACAACAAGTAGCAACTAAGGAACTATAATTGGATTAAAATGTACCATAAAAATCTCAAACCAACTACTCCCTCCATCCCAAAATAAGTGACATTTTTGACTTTTTGAAATCGATGTTTGAGCATTTGTTTTATTTAAAAAATTTATGAAAATACAAAATTAAATAAATCAAGCTTAAAGTACTTCTAATAACTAGTTCAATGCCCGTGTTTCGCTACGGACAAAAGATGATTATACCCGATTTTGATCCCACCATGTTAGCCGCGGTGCAAATACTGTACGTAGTTTAATTAAGGTCCCTTTAAATAAAGTAATAGGTATAATCAAATTGTCTTCCGTCCGTTGCAACGCCACTTGTATAGTAAAGTTATTATCTGAATCATTACTGTTCAACATGTCCTCTTGTTGTCACCATCAGTACAAGGGTCAGTGTAGTTTTTAACAATAATCTGAATCAATCTACCCCCTTTCTAATGAGATTAAAATTTTTGTTGCTTCCAAAAACATTGCGTGAGAAAAAAAATAAAAAAAGAAGAAGAGAGAGAGAGAGAGCCATATATTAAAACTAAACAAGTCAACATCATCGGGCCTCTATTCAACATCAGCTAATCGCAAATAAGCTGATATAACAAAAAAAAAAGCACTATAAACTTGACCCCTTTAAAGCATTGTGTGGGCTTTGAAGAAAAAGCTACAGCTTAAGTTTCTCCGAATGTGGTGGCTCAAGGCAGTTTTGATGATAACCACAAGCCTAACCAGTTTTCTGTTTACAGGCTTCCTAACATTTATAAGATCACGTTAATGAAGCTTCCTGAAAACATTAAAGCACAACCAAATATAATGGCAGTAGCCCAGCGTTTGAGAACCAGTTTCCATAAACTAAAATAATTTTCAGAAACGAAAAGTTAAATCTTTGAGACTCTTCGGTGAACAACAGTAAAATTAAGCTATGCTCCAAGTAGGAAATCACGAGAAATAATAGCTCTGAAAGCAAGAGCACAAGCAGAGTACCTGCATATATACATGTCAATATGTGAAAGAACATACTGACCTGCCAATAAGTCTAGAAACGGGTCCATCTGTTACCCTGCAGAAAGCAAACATTAATCTTGTTGACTTCATCTTCCGAAACTTGTAACCTGAGGATTCCTTCAGAAAGAAACCTGAAACCAAATCCACAATTCCTTGTGATTTATCACCAACACCGAAAGCAACAACAAAACTCTTTGTGATGCTCACTTAACAATTTACTGCTCCATTTTTTATTTGTTGTCGCCGGCCAGTTCACAAATGAACTGGTCAATGATGACAATGCGAGACCGGAGAGAGTAGCATTTAACATTTCTGTATTTAAATTCTAAATAATGATATATACTCAGCTGCCCATCTTTTGACATTGGTGAAAATGAGAACCATTAGTGGGTTACAAAAGCAGAAACTCAACTGCCCAAATTAGTATGGCTGTAAACCCCTGAATGATCAATACATTAAAGATGATCTTACAAATGTTGCATTACCTTCGTGGAGCAGCTCGACGACGTAACCATGTGAGTGGTTGGCTTGTTGTCTCAAGGAACAGTTCCAAATCACACAGATTTTCTGTAGCATCACCGGCGGCAAACCTCCTGCCACACCGAGTCATCTTTGCGATTTGTCGTTTGTTACCACTTGGAATTGCAAATTGCAGGCGATCTGTGTCCCACAACAGGCTCGTGCCTTAGTCATGGAAAGCAAGCTATTATACGCTGGTTCAATGGCTGCAAATTGCAAATTGCAAATTGCAGAGGAGGGTAGGAGAAGAAGAAGAGGCTGGCTGGCCCAGCACAGCGGGCGTGGTCGTGTAAATGGGCGCTCTGGCTGCTGGGCAGTGGGATTGTCTCCCTCGGCGCAGCGATACCACAGAAGCAAGAGGAGCTCGGCAGCAGCAGCAAGCTCCTCCCCCTCCACCCCTTCCCGCTCTCTGCCCCATCCCGCCTCTCACCTCTCTGCTGCCGTCCGCCAAAGCCGACGACGGCAACGCGTGTCGGAGCTCCTTGCGTGGGATGTAGCCGTTGCGCTTGACTTTGACGGTATGGAAGATGCGGCAGGGCTCGAGCTCCTCCATCTTGAAGAAGCCGATGACATTGAGCCTCACGATTCGCCTCCATCTCGCGCAACGCGTGCAGCACCTCCCATTCCACCGTACTGGGCCGCCGCACCTACCTCGCTATCATCTTTTGAGGCGGCGATTCGACCTCCATGGCACTGATGCAGGCATTGCTCACAGCCACCATCGTCGCTATGTGGAGAGACGAAGGCAGACTGCGCAGGCTAGGGTGGAGCGGTGCAGGCCGAGGCGGCCACGGCGCTGCGGGTCGGGGCGGAGCAGACACGCGGCGGCGGCGGTGGAGCGGCTGCGGCAGCACAACAAAGCGGCGCGGTCGGGTTCAGCGTGTGTGGCGGACGAGCGGGTTGCAGCGGCCCCACCTGTCGGCGCCGAGGTGGAGGGTGGGTGATGGACGTTGGACGGAGATCCGACGGTCCAGGATGCCTGATGGCAGGCACACGAACATCACCAATTGACATGTTTATACAGTAGTCATAATGATAGTGAACATAAATCAATTCACAATAAAATAAATAATTATTTTAATAAAATAAATAATCAAAGAGAAGTTTGAAAATATAAAACGAAACACATTTTGAGACAAAGAGAGTAGAATACAAGGCGCAATAACAAAACCACAAAGGCTCAAACAGGTCCGCCCTCCAGGCCCAGTTGCCTGATCCAAACTCACCGTTTCAGGCACAACATTTCACCTGTGAGCACGGCCTGGAGCCCTCATGAATCACCGGCCTGGCTCCAGACATAATTAATACAAGACAAGCAAAATCACGAACAAAGAGTAATAGAAATATTGACCCAATCATTTTCACCCAAAATATTTTCACTTCAACACCACAGTTGTTCGGTTAATCACCATTTGGGTCTCTAACACATCACATAACCACCATTCGTAAACTGCTCTAGAGAACAAAGTCCATTACACATAGCTTCCCTCTTCTTTTTATGA
The DNA here is from genome assembly GCA_001602275.1 of Zoysia japonica. Classification (NCBI taxonomy): domain Eukaryota; kingdom Viridiplantae; phylum Streptophyta; class Magnoliopsida; order Poales; family Poaceae; genus Zoysia; species Zoysia japonica. The sequence continues at coordinate 7,135 of BCLF01000027.1, read as the reverse complement.
CTTGAAAGAGCATGCTAGCTGATAGGGTCCCTCAATGCTTCTTCGCCTTCTTGTGATCTTGCAGAGCCATTTCACTGTTGAATGTCCTAAACAAACCAGAAGCCAGAAACCTCACATTAGATTTCAATAACTGTGCTCACTGGAGAAATTTTTTGCATCAACCTACTTGCTGCATGAATTGCATGACATCGACCCTCCAGATTTTGGTGTCTTACTTGAATGCTTTGCTGGGTGTGGAGTCGCCACGTGGGTGTTCTTGCTACCTGCTCAACAAAATGTGCATTACAAATTCATATCACCACACAAAACAAATAATTCTTGCTGTTAGCCAGATCCACAACTACCCACCTGTTTTCTGGCCTGATAGTGTCGCAACCTTAGCCTTCTTATCAGAAGCAGGTGTTTTCAAAGCATTTTCAGCCACTCTCTTCTTGCCTGCCTCTGGCTGCGCAACATTGTATTGCTTCCCGATGAGAATACATTGAAATGAAGCAAACATAGTAACTATTACAAGCGCATACCTTCTTAGGAGTTTCTTCTTCATCATCCTCATCACTCTCATCATCTTTACTGGAATCATCCTCATCACTCGAACCCTAAGTCAATTCAAAGGTCATCAGAATGGGACAGTTCCACTCTAATCACATAAACTATTGTTTATCATGCAACTCACATCCTCCTCCTCCTCAGAGGATAAATCATCATCATCATCAGTCTCATCCTCATCGCTGTCATCATTGTTTCTTTTCTTTTCTACATCTAATGCAACAGCATTTGCTTTTGAAACTGCAGCACTTGGCCTCCCAACTTTAGCCTCTTCCTTTCCTTGAGCTTTGCCTTGAAAAACAAGTTGATATGATCAGACACTACCGCATGAACTAAAGAATGATATCTGCAGCAGAGTAACAATTATTGAGCAAAGCTAATAAAAGACAATACCATTTTTCATGACTACTGGGTTGTTTATCTCTTCCTCTTCTTCTTCATCTGAAATCACAAAGATGATCTAAGTCTTTGTCTCAGTGCAGAAACATAAAACCTTCACGAGGTTTGACTTTAATATGCAGTACCTTCATCTTCTTCAGAATCAAGATCCATTGTGGAACAAGGGAAGAAAGCAAGTCAAGGAAACATATACTCAACAGAGAACAAGTTAACACAACAAACATCATGAAACTATTAATCCAAAAATATGAAGGATATTCATCTCCCTCAACTGGCTGGAGAACCTTGTATCCAGAGAAGAACACACTGGCAGCTTTTGAGGTGTGTGACAATTCAAACTCTTTTTCAAAGACCAAATCAAATTGGATTTGGGGGTACTTGTCAGCTGAGAGGGTGCCAATGGCTAGCTTCTGATCATCAACTTTGACGTACATAATTGCATTATCATTTGCTTTCTTTGATTCACCAAGAGCAGCCTGCAGAAATTGAGTAGCATATGATAGATAAGCAACTAAAGAGCAAGGATTTCTAGGGAAAGAGGTGAATGATGATAGGCGCAAACCTGAGAAAGATGCAGGATGTAGTCATCTCCAGGCACACACTTCACAGCCATTCCAGGCTTGACTTCTAGACCTGCACAAGACTTGATCCTTCAATTAGAGAATCCAACGTTTTATCGGTAGTAGCAATTACAGGAGCCAAAACAAAACCCACACAGAACATAATTCGAGTATGATGGCTATCAACATCAACGAGCGATGTTAAGCAATGGTAAAGAAGACTGCCATAATAATCACAGGTAGATTCTTCCAATATTATAGGACGTATGCAGCCATTATATGTCCCATCCATATATTTTTTGAGATGGATCTGGATGGGATGATCCATTTTTGTGGATATGTGTCTGGATAAGGATAGTCAACTATTATCTCCGTCCCAATTTACTTGTCATTTTGGACCTGGACACAAATTTTTAAATACAAATCTAATTATATGATTTGTATTTATGATACATATCTAATTTTATGAAAGTACTTTTAAATACAAATCTAATTATATGATTTTCACATTTCTAAACTTGACAAATTTTAAAAATTTTGTGCCAAAAACACTGTTCAAAACAACTTATTTTTTGACACCAGAGGATATATTAAGAATAGAGAAAGGTGTATTAGAAACCGAGGATGAGTAAATTGGGAAAAATTAAAGATTCTACAATGATTAAGTAATATATTTGACAGAGAGAGTACTTATTAGCAATAAAATAAAAGTATAATTTTTATCATGTCCTGACATTTATCAATATTAATTCTATTGTAGAAATGAATAATAATAAAAATTATGTTAATATATCACTAATATACTTTAATCTTATCAATTAAATAAAGATAGATCTATTATTAATACAAATATAATCTTCTGTTACAATAAAACAAGTTAATTATTATTAATGATATTCGTAACACACATATTTAGACAATGTGGATAGGTTCATACAATCAAGAAACCTAGACAACTCAATTCATCATTTAGCGAAATATTCTTCGAAGTCAGCTTGTGAACCAAATAGTTCAAAATCTAGGCTACCAAACACAAACTAGATTTTACAAAGCCTGGTGGACAAGAAAGGTGCTCATTGGAAATGCTGGTCTGATCTTACAAAGCCGAATATGAGTGGAGGTATTGGCTTCAGAGATATCAAACTTTTTAATATTGCAATGTTGGGGAAGCAAGGTTGGCGTCTAATAACATCACTTTGTGCCAGAGTTCTGAAAGGTAAATATTTACCCAAATGGTGATTTCCTGACTGCAAGAAAGAAAAATCATAGCTCCAATACTTGGCGTGCAATTCTAGCAGGTCGTCAAGCTCTAAATATTGGTATGATTAAAAGAGTTGGAAATGGAAACAATATTAACATATCGGAAGATAGATGGATACCGAGTGGTATTGGAAATAAACCGATCTGCAGGAAAGCATCAACTACAGCAACAAAAGTTCATGAACTGATCAATGCCGATGGACTCTCTTGGAATATAGCTGCACTAGACTCTAATCTTGTATTGGCTGATGTTGAGGCAGTTCTCCAGATTCCTCTAGGGAGAAACATGGATGATGAGTGGGCCTGGATAGCTGAGAAACATGGTGAATATTCAGTGCGCTCTGCATATAGGTTGTTAGCTTCCATGGATTCCCAAACCAGAGACAACAAGGATTCGGTCACTTCTACCTCTTATGCTCATAATGACCCAATTTGGCAGATGCTTTGGAAATTGAAAGTCCCACTTAAAGTGAGAGTTTTTTGGTGGTGAGTTGTCAATGATTATATCCCTTGCCGTGCTAATTTATTAAATTGTCACATTGAGCAGCTAAGTCAGTGTGATACATGTGGAGCTGGTCTAGAAACAACTTATCACACTTTGATACAGTGTTCCTTGGCAAAACTATTCTTGAAAGAGATGAGGAGAATGACCAACATAAAGGTACCGGTGCTGCATCCGACCTCATGGGCTCGAGATCTGCTGGATAACTCGATTAACTCGATATGCAGCAATGATTCAGTCTCAGTCATCATCTGTGGCATGTGGTCGCTCTGGAGCTCAAGGAATGATCGTAAGCAAGGTAATGGTGTAATATCGACTAAGAAGGCAAAAGACTGGGCCATAGACACTACAGCTCATCTGTTACATGTGAGGGGGAAATCTGACAGTGAGTCCCGATGCCAAGTCTCTTCTGTCAACGGACGGAATCAAGCAATGTGGCAGCCTCCAGAATCAGATAATATCAAAGTTAACACAGATGGAGCATTCTCGGCAAAAGAACATCGCGTATGCAGCTATCATGCGTAACTCGAAGGGAAATTTTCTAAGAGGAGTAGCAAGTTGGATGCCCAGTGTTCAATCGCCTGTGATTGCAGAAGCCGAAGCTTTAAGGGCTGGTGTTAAAATGATTGAAGGATTTAATGGAATGAAGGTAGTCCTTGAAACTGATTCGCATGTGCTCGTTGACCTGTGGAACTCTAAGAACTTTGCTAGATCGGAGGTGGATACGGTTATGGCTGATATTCAGGACATAGTTTCATGCTTCACTTCTTTTACTTTGTCCTTTGTTTACCAGGAAGGAAACTGGGCAGCTCATCTGGCAGCCCAGGAAGCAACACGGTATAGGGCTTCGTTCTGTTGGCAACAAACTCCAAGCTTTTTGCTGAGTTGTTTGCAACATGATTATAATTTCATAACTTAATGAAGTGTTAGCAGTTCCCTTCTCAAAAAAAAAAACACAAACTAGATTTTTTTTTGTGAAGAAAACAGCACCGCCACCGCGAGAGAGACCCCGCGGTGCACTTTATTGAACCAAAGGGGAAATAGATACTTACAAAAAGGAGCTGATAGCACATGATGAGGCAAAAAAGGGAAAGAAATGAAGCTAAACAAAGACAAGTCAATCACAAACAACCTACATGAAGAGAACCCAACATATAACAAGATGAAAACGAATGTTACTCTAAGCGCCACAGGACCGCGTCAGATCGTATGTGCTTGCAAGAGAGTAGATGAAGAGGGCGGAAGGGACGGTGAGAGAGGTCACCCCAGAACTCCATCGGCGGAGGATGAGAGGCGTGGAGCCGTCGACGGCAGCGGCGGCGGCGTAGCAGACGCGGCGACGGAGAGTGGGTTAGGGACTAGGGTTTAAGCCAGCCAGCCAGGCGCTCGGCTTGGCTTTTAAATAGCGACAGGCGCAGCCAAATGGGCTGAAAGCCCATCCAAAATCCTTCCTTGGGCCGTGGATAAGTGGGCGGCCGTTAATTTCTCTGCGCGCTCTTATTTGCGAAGGGGATTGTATCATTAACTTTTCGTGAGTTTTGCACTGACACAAATTTCTATTCTTGGGGCGAAAAAAATACACTAAAAATTGTGAGGACCGAATTAAATTAGAATCAAATCAAAATTCTATTCATTTTGAACTAAAATTTAGTAAAAACTAAAATAAATTGTGCAAGGATCAGCTCTTTTTTAACACCTCTATTCCTTACTCGTAGTCTCTTACTCAAATCTTTTGCAGCAAATGGACGAACCTTTTGATGTGTTAGAAGAGAGCCCCTCATGAGACGTTTGAGTTTGGGCAGAAACTTTATTCTTTGTCTCATTATACATTACTGCATGCTCATGGCAGTTGCTTTCCCTATCGTTAACCAGCTGTGGAATGAACTCGTTGCAAATTGAACCATCCCCTCCAACACCCCCATGTGTCGAACGTACTTGCCATATATCATTTTGGGTATTGACGTGTCACATGATCAACCGAGCAATCTGATAGACCTTCCATTGCTACGGTAAGGTGGTTAAACCTTTTTTTATAGCATATAAGTATGACTCTCCTAATTTAATTATCCATGCCTTCTTCACAAATAAAAGATAATTTTTAAGTCCGCGCTCTATGTATAGAAAAGGAACACGGATATAGTAGAACCATATTTTAAGAGGGACTAGAGCTATAGCAACTATGTATAGAAAAGAGGAAATTAGGCACGGTGTGGCACACGTACAAGCCTACAGCTAGCCACGGAGGGTTATGCTTATGCATGCATGAAAACTTCTATGTTTAGGAGGGACGAGTGCTGTTTTTGTGCAAATACCACAGAGAGCCAGGACTCGCAATGCTATAAGACCTTCCTCAAGAATGAACAGAAACCGACCAAAAGGAACAAGGAAGAAGAACACAGAATAGAACAAGAAGAAGGCAATGAAGAAAGGTAGCGCGACCATGGTTAGCCTGGCCCTGGTAGGGCTAATTTTCTTTGCTACCACAGCTTCGGCCAAAAACAACCTTCTCGTCAATAGCGCTGGCATGGGCGAGGAGTCTGAAGGTCGTGTTGTCTACGCCGACATGAAGATAGCTAAGACCTCCGATGCACCGGCGCCGACATTGGCACCAGCTCCAGCACCGTCGACTACCTCGAGCGATGATGGCGGCGAAAATTGATTAATTTGCAAATATTTATTGTGTCTTCATTTTTCGCAGTCCAGATTGTTTTTTTACCATATATTCTGTTGTTTTCTTCAATGGTTATACTTTCCTTAATGGAGAATTTACGGTGGCTGTTTTTTACTAACATTGTATATAACATCTCCTAGCACAATACATGCCCAATTTCTAGTTATATATCAACGTGCTCCCGCCGCTTCACTCCGTTCACTCTGCGCTTCCAAAATGAAACGCTGCCCTTCCTTTCAGTTCCGCATCGCACATTCGCACGTAGGCCCGAGAACAGTTTTGTGGGAGGTGGAAAGCCAACAGGCCTCGTGTCCTCTTGTTGTCTCTTGCCATCCAACCGTTCCATCTCCCTCGTGTTCCATCCATCGCTGACGAATCCATAGTCATATCTAAACAATGAATATATGGTTCTCAAGATAGCATCGCCGTTCTCTTTCTACATAATTGTATTCTATGAAGGAGTAAATTTTATAAAACTATAGATATTTTATCTATATTATCACAAAATTATAGATTTAAGTTCTAGTTTTAGAAAACTCTAGATTTGCTACAATATTTTGAGAAACATTGCATAAAGTGTGTACTCGCTCCGTCCATATAAAATCTTAAGTGTGTAGTTTTGTGATAATATTTTTAAAATACATATAGTTTTTTGTCTGTAAAATTACTTAGTCCCGTACCATCAAACATCACAATGTTTAATGACACCCTTGCTGTACCATTTTATCGGGTAATACAATTTTTAAGTAGCAAATTAAACGGGACAGAGTATGCTCGCTTTCACTACTAGAGTACCCTTAGAAATGAATTTGTTCCCATGAATCTAATTCCATGAATTGATTTGTCTATAATTGAATTGGCTGGAAACAAATTCATTTCCAATTTTTTTTGTTTGGTTGGACCTAGAATTGGATTCTTAGAATTCAATTCAAAATCCTGTTTGACTTTCATGCGAAAATAGAAAAATCGAGTCCAAAACCCGGTTTTACATTAGGACAGGTATAGAATGACAATAATCTGCATAAACTCTTCTAAAAAAAACTGATTCTGTAATGCTTATCAGAATGACAAAAACTGAGTCCAGAATGACAAAAATTGAGTCCATAGTGCTTACAATTGAGTTCACAACTCACGATATTATGAATATTGGTTCAGAGAACATAGTCATTAACTCGGGCTCATGGTTGTCCGTCAACA
>BCLF01000026.1:2843646-2854505 GCA_001602275.1 Zoysia japonica | reverse complement strand
AGGACATATTCGCCACAACAAGTAGTATTTCTACCAAATTCATCAATCCTAGAGCATCGATTCACCTAAACCGAACCTAGCTTAGCTAAAATGCGAATAATTATAAACAGTAGCACGCCGCTAGCAATAAACAGATAAACCGAGAGGGGGGGGGGGGGTGGAGGGGGCAGCAGAGGAGAGGAATTACGTACGATGGGGAAATCGAGGGGCGAGCGCCGCGTAATCTTTTCCTCGTCAGGGGCCATGCACACCACCAGCGCGTCCCACCTGCGCCGCGTCCTCACGGGCGCGGCCCCCCGCGCAAGAGCAACCGGCCCGGAGGCGCACGAGACACCGAGGGCGCCGGGCGCCGCCGCCACCGCCGGGGCCGAGAAGCACCACGGGGACGCCATGGATGGGGGTAGCTCAGGGATGGTCTTTCTCGGGCTCAGGCTCTCGATCCGCTCGGGTCCCCGGGAGGAGGAGATGGAGAAGCGAAGTCGGGGTGGAATTTGGGTCCGTGCGGCGTCTAGTGAAGCACCGGCGGCTCTACGAGGAGACCGCCTCGTTTCTCCGGTCGGGGACGATAAGAATGCTGGTGGAGAAATCGGGGTTGGAATGGTAAACTCGCACCAAAGAACAAGGTCGGTGTGCTTAGGCCCCCGGCAAGTTAGGCCCGACCCAACAAGCGAGCGAGGTCGGCACGCACGCGTTGCCCAGGGCCGGCACACTCGACATCGACGTTGGCCCACTTGGGATGTTCTAAAACCATCAAGTCCAAGTCGTGAACGTTCCTCCACTTCCAATCCGCAGAATGCACTTGCAGATTCCCCCCGGCAGGCCGCAGGGCGGCTGCTCCTACGGCCTGCCACCTGCTGGCCATGCAGGCGGCGCCGCGGCGAAAACCGGTCTCACCTCAATAAAGTTACGTAGTCGGCCGAAGCCCCCTGCCCAGCCAACTGCGGACCCGAGTTAACTAATCGCCTGAGGACATAAACTAACCCCGGGGAGCCACTGACTGACCGAACAACCTAGCTAACCCACCGCGCGACGCGTGCGGCGAGGAAACGCGAGTGCGTGCACACGTACGCGCGCGGCAGTCCGTCCACGGCCACGCGAGACGACGGGCTTGTCGCCAGCACCGGCCACTTGTTGAATACAGTATGCAGGTCCTCGGCACCGAGCAGCAGAGGCGGTCGTGGTCAGTGGTCACTGCTCCTTCTCACCTTTTTGTCTCGCCTTCCTGGACGGGGCTACGACGACTAGGAGTAGAGAACCCGATCGAGCAAGACCGGCGATCCCTGGCCGCATTTTTTAACCCGTTCGTACGTGCACGACCGGCGAAACCGAGGGAGAGTTAAACCTGTTCGTTCGTCGTCTGAATCGGAGAGATTTTACCCTCCCGTTCAACGCAGGGCTAGGCATGCATGTGCCTCGCTCGCCTTTTCACCGCTCCTTTTCACTCAAGTTTTACCTGGCTGCCCGGCCGGCCTCCCTCCTGCCTTTGACGGTCAAAGCAAGCCGAGGCAGGGAGCGCGGGAACCGAGCGGCAGGACCGGTCCGGACGCCAATATTCTACCGCAGGACCGATACGCCGCTCGTGGCCTGGCCGCCCATCGATCGTCGACGCCGAGGAGGATCCCATGTAAGAGTAGCCAAGCGCGCGAATGAGTATACGAGACACGCTGCTGAGCCGGTGGTGGTGGTGGTAGTGGTGCCAGCTGCATGGGGAAGCTAGCTACACGGCGGGCGCCGTGGAAAACACCAACGGCGCCGCGTGTGGCCGTGTGGATGCGCTCGCTACCGGTCGCGACTGGCCAGGAGAGCTAACGAACGACCGACATTTTCGGACGGGGGCAGCAGCATTCTGCAGGGGTGCACTTGGTCAAGTCGGAAGCTAATTAGCTATTAGGAGGCCCCTGCCTGGCACAAGTTGCTCGTTCGTGACCCAGGTATCCACGTGGAATGCGCTGTGCGAGATCTCAGTGAGAAGATACGTGGAAGCATGTCTGGCGCAGGTGTTGCGCGTAGATTTAGATACCAGACTACTAGCTAGATAGCTCATGGTTATTCGAGAAAAGAAGGGTGATCCTTCTGATCCGTATGTTTAGCAAGTGGATCATCGATTGAACTGCAAATTGCAACGTACGCATGCCCTGTCACCAACTGTAACAGATCGCAAAAATCTTTCATATAGATCCTGATGAGTACATATACACGTACAAATCGGAATAATATAACGCCAGTGGTACATTGCTGCGACTTGCGTAGATTTTTCTTACTATTAACATATTGTTCGTCATCGGTGTGAGGCTGGGCGGCCGTGAAACCTGCTCAGCGCTATAGCCACACTTGGATGCTCATGATGGCGCGACACAGGCGGTAGCGTTCGTTCGTTTCACCCTAACTTGTACTCAAAGCCTTGTTATAGCTCTCCCTCTAGTACACGTATAGTGAGTTGTAGGAAGCTCCAACGTACGTACGCCCGTCCTGATCAAGAAGTTGCTATACCTTTGTTATAAGGGTATAGCACATGCGTGGTCCGCGGTGGAGGACGGTCCTGGGGTCTCGACTAGCTAGGCATGCATGTTCGCGGAGGCGTTTGGGGCACTCCTCGAGTGCGTGCGGCACTGTTCATGGCTCCCCGCCCCCTAGTGTGCCCGGAAGACAAGGGTGTGTGTCCTTGCGGAGGGCACAGCTTGCAACCCCAGCGCCTCTACTTTATTCCGAGTCACCGTGAGCTTTCTTTAGGGCTAACCTTTCTCGCTCTTTGGGGTTGGATGGGCGCTTCTCGATACGGAGAGAGACTGAGAGACCGGCTGATGCGGAGGAAGACAGTGGGTTTGGATCATTTGATTATAGTCCCAAGGAATGATCAAGAAAAACTAACAGGACGACGGATTAGATTAGAATATGATGATCGGAGTGAACTTCACCCTACGCTGCCACTTTCAGTCCCGCATGCATTTTCAGAATACGGCAAGTAGGTTTTGACGTACCGGATGGCAAAAATGGCCATAGCCTTCAGTAGCCCCCCCGTCTCCTGCTATACGCTCAATATCGATGGGGAACGCGCATTTCTTCTGGCACAAAGACAACAAAAGACGAATGATCTCTCCTCGTCCAAACAAGTTATCGCAGAACATTCACATATGCTCTGGTGGACTGGCTGCTAAAAACCGGAAATTGATGCGCCATTTCCAGAGGCCAGAGCTCAGCGCGCGGGGAGGACAGTCCGTCAGTCAGTCCGAGCGGGTCATACCAGTCCAATCCAGCGATTCACCTCGAAAGCAGGACGCCGAATATATTACAGCGAGCAGGCCTAGGCTGCCGCCGCTCCTCGCGTAGCCTTGTGCCCTATTACCGGCGGGGGTTGGAACTCGGACGGTTGCGCACGCGCGGGCCGGCGGACGGGCGTGCATGGCGCGGCTCGACATGTCAGAGCGCACGCAAAGGGTAGAATCGATCAGCTGGCTTCGTTCCGCCCTTCCCTTCCCTTCCACAGGTGTGCGTGCGCGGCGAGCTAGGGGGTTTGACCGCCGCGGCGAGCGCGCGCACGGGAATCTTTCGCTGGATTCGCCGGCGTTGGACGGGACGAACCGTCCGCACAGTAACCTGCCCGCACAGGTGCGTGCGTGCATGCACAGCCGGTGCGCGCGGGCACGCCTTATCGGATGGGATTCTTCTTCTTCTCTCCCGATTGATTGAGATCCAAGGAAATGTTCTGCTCGTTTTTAAAACGGTTCCGTATCGATCAGCTTCCACACACTGGCACTGGCCTGGCCCCCCGTTTGGTATGTTCGGAGTCAGCTTTGTTTTGCAAGTCGCTTTTGCACACTGGTTGCTGGGTAGCTAGAGTTGCGAAATGGATACAATATGGGTGTGAGGTTAAAACCAGTAGACTGATGGGTTACTTCAAAATCTGAAGGGCAGATCAATAGCCACCCCGGTTAACCATTCAGTTTTCTACCGGCGATTAATTGGTGGTTGCCTGATTGTTTCCATGACGTTTTTCAGTGTGAAACAGATCAATGTCGAAACTGATCATATACCGCCCTAAGCAAAAAATAAATATGATGGACACGTACCTTCTTAAGAAGAAAAAAGTCATCTAGACCCTATAATCACAATATATGTGGCCTCCTGGAGAAAGTTAAGGTCAAACTCTATAACGCTTAGTTTTAAAAATATTTAATTAGGCTCGAAATGTGGAAAATTCATATGTATATTAGTGTTGAGAATATACCCCCAGAACAACTATTTATACACGAGATTTTATCAATAAATCGCGAAATGAGAAAGGTGGTGAAAATGTACGTGTCATCATCCAAAACTTCATGTATTTGCTTGTGATTCATGAGAGTATGTGTAGTAAACTTTTTATTGAAAGGATCTCCAGCTCCATCAAACCAACATCCTAGAACCCTTATGATTTGGCTATAGCAAAGGATTGAACCTCTGTCCATGTGCCCTAATAAGACCACAGTTTAGTTTCTTTTGGCAAAGATCTAATACTTCTCTTTTCTTGAGTTGTTTATCCTTGGAAGTAAAAAACAGAGCTACTATGCTATACTTATATATACTGACCTTCTACAACACTTTCACCTCCTCTCAGGTGGTCAGGATATTTTTCTGGCCTCGTCCTGCCCTATTCACATTGACCCAAAATGTAGAGCTGCCCCTAAGCTATACTACATCGATCCCCCTATCAGCTTCTCCTTGACAGCCTCTTCTCCTCGCCAATGCACTCGCAGCTCTGAACCATCCCTCACGGACTGTCCTAAGAGCTTCCCTAGATGGCTTCGGCGAACAACTGGCTGGGCTTCTCTCTCTCCGGCCAGGAAAACGCGCAGCCTAATCAGGATACCTCGTCTGCTATCGACATCTCTGGTGGCAGCGACTTCTATGGCCTGCCGGCGCAGCAAGCCTCCGATGGGCACATCGGCGTTGATCATGCTTCTTATGGCATCATGGAGGCCTTCAACAGAGGCCCCCAAGAAACCCAAGGTGAAGAGACTGCAGCCCGGCAGCCCCTTTATCGCCTCATGATCTGCAGTGCGTATGGTGCACACTACTATTAATCCATGATTTTTCTCATGGTGCCTTGGTATTTGATGTGGGTGCAGATTGGAATCTGAGGGGCATGGACTACAACGGCGGCGCTTCGGAGCTCTCGATGCTCGTCGGGTCAAGCGGCGGTGGCGGTAGCGGCAAGAGGGCCGTCGAAGAGAGCGAGCCCAAGCTGGAGGACTTCCTTGGCGGTAACTCGTTCGTCTCCGAGCAGGATCAATCCGGCGGCTACCTGTTTTCCGGAATTCCGATGGCCAGCAGCACCAACAGCAATAGTGGGAGCAACACCATGGAGCTTTCCATGATCAAGACCTGGCTTCGGAACAATCAGGTTCCCCAGCCGCAGCCGCCAGCTCCGCATCAGCCGCAGCCCGAGGAGATGAGCACCGACGCGAGTGCGAACAGCTTTGGATGCTCTGATTCGCAGGGAAGGAATGGCACGGTGGCGACCGGGAGCTCGCAAAGTTTGGCCCTCTCGATGAGCACGGGCTCACACCTGCCCATGGTCGTGGGCGGGGGCACCGCCAGTGGAGCGGCCTCGGAGAGCACGTCGTCAGAGAACAAGCGGGCGAACGGCGCCATGGATTCGCCTGGTGGCGCGGTTGAAGCCGTGCCGAGGAAGTCCATCGACACGTTTGGGCAAAGGACCTCTATCTATCGAGGTGTAACAAGGTTAGATCATTGTTTGGTTTGTGTCTTCGGTACAGATTCGTGTTAATGTGTTCTTGGTCCATTTCATATCGATCTAGTATTCTAGTACTAGTCTGCAGTTAGTTAGAAAACGAGGGCCTTGTTTAGCGGGATCAATCTATCGAAAACATGAACTATCATCAGATCTAAACTGCCTAGCAAATATTAATAGTGCAATCTTTCGAGGTAGCAACTGCCTCGAAAGATTGATCCCGCTAAACAAGGCCATGCTGATGCTATTTTGCTTTTGCTCTAGCAGGTCATATATATGATAGATGGAAAGTAGCTAAATATTTTATTAGCATATAGTTCTATTTCAAATAAAGTGGATGCATATCGAAAATACCTTTTCATATGCCGGGGCTGGAGTACCATTGACCACACTAAGGTGATACAAAATGATAAACAATAATCACTTGACTAACGACTGAATATATTAAAAGCTGTATATATGTATGCAATTGTAGTTCTGCTTAATTAGTTTTTGGAACTATACACATAGACTTGCATATCAAGATAAAATTGTGCTCCAAGTATACTATATATATCTTAGTATTTTTCCATGCTTGCGTGTTCATGGTTTTTTTTTTTTTTTTGCATGCAGGCATAGATGGACAGGGCGTTATGAGGCTCATCTATGGGATAATAGTTGCAGAAGAGAGGGGCAGAGTCGCAAGGGTAGGCAAGGTAACGAAATGTGGATCAATAGTCACTTATCCCCAGCTCCATGTCATAGCACAATATAAACGTCTTTAGATTACTAATTAAGCAATATGTCTTCTATTCCATAAACACAACTACTGCTTCGTTCATGCGCTGTATGCCTACGGGATGACAAATCGACAACGTGCAGTTTATCTTGGTACGTAGGCATTGACCTTATACTGTGTCTTACCTTCACATTTCCATTATGACGATCGATGTTCCTATTTTTGTAATTATAAAATGTCATTTGTGTCCATGAATACAGGTGGCTATGATAAGGAGGACAAAGCAGCAAGAGCTTATGATTTGGCAGCTCTCAAGTATTGGGGAACTACTACAACAACAAATTTCCCAGTATGGGTTTTAATTTTTAAATTTCCTGCCACGAGCAATGTTTGTATTATATTTTATTTAATATCTAATGTTGATCCATTCATGTGAACTCTTCTTTAATAAACATGTTATTGTGCCAAAAAAATGTTACAGATAAGTAACTACGAAAAGGAGCTAGACGAAATGAAACATATGACTAGACAGGAGTATATTGCATACCTAAGGAGGTAAAATTTGATGTTCATTTTCGTATGCTAATGCATCACGTGGACGTGTGGATGCTTCACTTTGGATAATACTGATATGTTCCACTACATGCAGGAATAGCAGTGGATTTTCTCGTGGAGCGTCAAAGTACCGAGGAGTAACTAGGTAATTTCGCTGAATAGCATTTTCCATCTTAATTATGCACGCATAAATCAGCAATGTATATATATGATGGCATTAACATAATAGATATCCTCCATGCTGTTCACAAATTGTTATTAGATTATATGTGTGATGTTGAAAGCTCAAATTAGTTTTGTTAGCAATAATTTTGTGCTATAGTAATGTTTATACCTTATATTGAAATCAGTATTGCATCGCGCAGACACCACCAGCATGGGAGATGGCAAGCAAGGATAGGGAGAGTTGCAGGAAACAAGGATCTCTACTTGGGCACATTCAGTAAGCTATTTTTTTCTCTTCATAACTTACTCGTATGATCGTTTCATGAAACCAAATTTTTTGATCCTAATAAAACTAGAGTACTTAGTTAATGACTATTCAGTGTTATATCCCCAAGATCTAAGTCATCGACTCGTACTTGTTTAGTCAGATTTCTTGAAATCTTCGTCTCGTGAAACTGAAGATTAGATATTCTTTATGTTGCCCTATGGAGGCATAAAATAATGATGAGAGCATTAACTATGTCCCAAATGAACCTTTCCAAGTTTTTGTCTCAAAGTTGTCTGAGAAAATCAGGGCATGGAGTCAAAGGGCCGAGTAGAGAACCTTAGTGCTTTGAATCACCCAGTTTGCACCCCTGCATGCAATATGCAACATACAGGGGAAGCCACATGCATCGGGAAGCAACCCTAATCATGCGTCTTAATCATGCGCATTTCCTCGTACGTAGGCACCGAGGAGGAGGCCGCGGAGGCCTACGACATCGCCGCAATCAAGTTCCGCGGGCTAAACGCCGTCACCAACTTCGACATGAGCCGCTACGACGTCAAGAGCATCCTTGAGAGCAGCACGCTGCCGGTCGGCGGAGCCGCCAGGCGCCTGAAGGACGCCGTCGATCATCCGGAGGCCGGCGCGACCATCTGGCGCGCCGGCATGGACGGCGGCGTGATCTCGCAGCTGACCGACGCTGGCTTGGGCAGCTACGCCTCGTACCATCACCACGGCTGGCCGACCATCGCGTTCCAGCAGCCATCCCCGCTGTCCGTGCACTACCCCTACGGCCAGCCGTCCCGCGGGTGGTGCAAGCCCGAGCAGGATGCCGCCGTCGCGGCCGCCGCGCACAGCCTGCAGGACCTCCAGCAGATACACCTCGGCAGCACCGCCCACAACTTCTTCCAGGCGTCGTCGAGTTCGACAGTCTACAACGGCGGTGGCGCCACCGGGTACCAGGGCCTTGGTGGCAGCTCTTTCCTGATGCCGTCGAGCACCGTCGTGGCGGACCAGGGCCACAGCAGCACGGCCAATCAGGGAAGCACGTGCAACTACGGCGACGAGGAGGGTAGGCTCATCAGTTACGACGCCATGGTGGCAAGTGCCGGTGGCGACCCGTACGCGGCGGCGAGGGGCGGGTACCAGTTCTCGACTTCACAGGGCTCGGCGGCATCGACGGTGAGCATCGCGAGGGCGAACGGGTACGCCAACAACTGGAGCTCTTCCTTCAATGCCAATGGCATGGGCTGATCGAGACGTCGTCCATCGACGAGAAGAGGGCAGAAGCTAGTGGTAGGGGATTAGCTAGCTAGAAAAGTCAAGTTTAGGGTAGAGTCGTTTCGTCGTCGCCGTGTTTCAACTCAGGTTCTTTCAATTCAGCTTGTTCTGCAAAATTAACCCATGCATGCACGTAAGGTGCTGCCTTCTGGAAGCTGGTAACGGCAGGTCAGGGTAAGTAAAGTTAGCCGTCGTAAGTCATCCTGACCAGCTGTTAGTTTTGGGTAGTTTCGGAAGGTCCAGTTAATCTTCAGAGGACACAATGATCTCAGCGTGCTATGAGAATAAATTCCATCATAATTTTTTTGTTCGATCAAAATTTATTTTTTGCTACGACTAATTCTACTTCACATATTGTTCCTACCTTGTTATTTGATAAAAACTTTATAATAACATGCTTCAAAATTGAAAAACATGAGGATGTTGCTTTTTTACTACAAGAGCAACACAGCGTTGCCGTGAAATGATGCCAGCCCAGAACAGAGAAGATGGACACTGCTACAAAGCAGTGTTAGAATAAGGAAATGATGAACCCAAGTCAATGGGATAAAATTATACGTAGTATCAAGCGGACCAACCTATCAGCAACGTATTCGTAGGGAGCCGAACACTTCTACTAGACTGCTAAGCTTGCCATAGCTGCACCCCAGCACCGCATGCATCATGCCGGCGTGACGGGAGGCAATGCGGCCTCCATTGCCGGGCCTCTGCGTGGCTCACGCTCGAAAATGACAGTCTTGCGATGGCTTGTGCATCGATCCATCCGTAGGCCTTACAGCCTAGACAAATGTATCTTGCGCTCTTCTATAACAAACCATATATGCGTATATCCCTTAATTAGCCGATATTCATCTCACTGTGTAGCCAGTTGAGTATCAGCGTAGTTACGCTAGTACATGGCCGGCCAACATGCACTCTATCATCTCAAATATGATGCTTCCTTGACTTATTAAAAAAAGAACTATCTCAATAGGTACGGTAGGTACCTCTGTAACGACCGGGATTTCACTTACCTTTCGATAAGGCCCGATCTCACGTGATATTGCCAATCCTAGGAGTTTGGCAATCACGATTTCACAAGCGATCAATCAAGAAACCATAACAGGAATATTAAACAAGAAACAGATTAGAAAATAGTAGATCAGAGTGAAATCTTTAGAATAAAATCCTCCAAAGGGGGTTCCATCGGCACGCAGGCCAGAAATATCTCAAGCAGATATATCTCTATCGTGAATCCGACAAAAGCAACAGCGGAAGCATCAATACGGCAGCGGTAGCGAACCTCCTCCACACAGGCTAGCTTGAGCGCGGGAGCGGGCGTCACGGGCCGTCGGAGACGTAGTCGAAGTCGAAACTGAGAGAATCCTCTGAAACAACAAATTAGAAAGCCGTGAGTACGAATACTCAGCAAACCGCGTACTACCTAACAACAATGTATGCATGCAAAAGGTTTCAAGGGTAAAGGCATGGCTCAAGTGCTAAATGCAAGTTTTAAACATTTTATTTTATTTTAAGTATGCAATAAAGCTTTATTTTCAAACTTGTCAAATTTTATTATCTTGCCCCGTAGAGATCTCCGTTATCTCGGACGAGGGTTCATTTTAATGCCGATGTAATCTCCACACTCGGCCACAGCTCAAAGGCCGGAGTCAAAAATATTTGAAAAAGGAGAGGAGGAAGAAAAACAAAACTACTCAACGAGGAGCACAACTCAGGGTGGTGTCCTTCTAAAAGGACTTGGCAATGCGCATCGGCTAAAACTCTGCAGAGGGTATGCACCTGGACCCACGGGATGCGTCAACGGGAACTACCGTCGTAGCCCCGACAAACACACAAGACCCGTCCACAAGCTTTAACTGGCGTCATCCGTCCTCCAGGATAGGGATCCCAAAAGCCTACGCAATCGGGTCCTGAAGTTGTGAAGAGCCTACCACTGATCAGGTGAGGTATCTCGATCTCATGTGGGGAGTCAAAGCTCTACACCACACTAACACTACACCGCCAACCCACGGGTAAACAACCAGTCTCAGCAAGCTTCAAGATCAAGCCAACTGCCCATACAGGGTAACGTGGTGTGCATGGTTGTCAACTGAGCGTACAAGGCTCGAAGGACTCGGTCCTTAATTGCCGGGGCAGGCCATCTC
>BCLF01000026.1:2803224-2835943 GCA_001602275.1 Zoysia japonica | reverse complement strand
GGCTAAGCATAAAAGTAAAATAAATGTACTAAAGCAATCCTAGAGTTAATATTTGTGGAACAGTAAATTGGCACGGCTTAGGAATGTTGCTAGCACCTTTTAAAATAGTTGGCATGCAAATTAAGGTTGCAAACAAAACATGCAGTTTAAAAATACTGGGAACAAAGTGATCAAGGAACGCGGCTTGCCTGGCAAGTCGAGATCGAAGTCGGGATCCGGATCGGCAAACTGATCGGGCTCGCAGAACTCCTCCTCAGGGACAGCAGCTAAATCACCACACAACAACAGGGATTAGACACTAATTACGCGACAAAGATAGAACTGGAATTAGAATCTAAATCGGAATTACTAGACTAAATGCGCGCAAAACATTCCCCGAAACAATCCTATACAATAATCGCGACGGGAGAAATAACGGAACAATTTCGGGATTAATCGGAGACCAAACGGAGTTTCTCGGGATTTGCAACAATCACGATCACAAGGATTTAAATTGATTGCAGAATAATTAATCACAGAACAAATTAGCAATTAATCGGAACGGAAAATGAATTTAGGAGGAGAGAAATCGTTCTCACCGAGATCTGAAATTCGGAGACGAAATCGGAGGTTGGAAACTCGGAAAACGGAGAAGAGGTTTTCCGCGCGGCGCTGTACTGGCACGGTCGGCGAGCGACCTCGAAAACAGGCGCTGGACTGGAGCGGTGACGATGCACAGCTCGGGCGACAGCGACGGCTTGGACCGGCGTCGGGAACACGCGGGCTGCCTACGGTCCGGTGGACGTCGCGCGGAAATCCAGGGGCTGTTCGGCGCAGCGAGTTGGCTCCAGCGGACGACGTGCGCTGCAGAGGTGGGGACAGCAACACGGCTCGCGGACGACAGCGATGCGGGGAGGGGGCCTGCCTTCGGTCCGGAGGACGGTGCTGGCTGACGAGGTCCACAGCAGAAATCGAGGCTTGCGGCGAGCGCGCGCGCGGTGCAGGCGACAGCGACAGGCGGCGGTGCGGTCGGCCGAAGAGCGGCTCGACACAGACGGCGGTAATCAAGGGCGGCGCGGGGATCAAGGCTGCGAGAGATGAGCGGAGAGAACGGCGGCGCGAGGGAGAAAGGCGGTTGAAAAAGAATTTCTGGGGAAAGAAGGAGGTGGGGGAAAAAGATTAGGGTTGAGGGTATTTATAGGAGGGTGAAAAATAGGGGAGGTTAGAAATAATTCTAGAAAATGATTGAAAAACGTGAAGCAGTTAGGAAGGCTGCAGAAATTAATTTGGAGAATTATTTAGAGATTCGAAAATTTTATTACGGAGTTTTTGAGAAACAATTTTAGTCAACGTAAAAATTACGCGGACTAAATTATTTCGAGACTTAATTATTTCAGCGCCAGTTTAATGTAGACGAACGGATTTCGGATTTGAACGAAACGAAATTTGATACGAAAGATTTTTGATCGGGACGAAATATTGGAAATGACAGTTAATTGGAGTGAAAATTGGGGAAAGATGTCACTTTATTAAATTCAAGAATTTCGGGATGTTACAACCTCCTCTTTCTCAATTAGTCTCAATCATTGATTTTTAAAAAATAATACCAAACCTATCATTTTTAGTACTGAGCACAACTTTGGCACCTCTTTTAACTTTA
Organism: Zoysia japonica; assembly: GCA_001602275.1. Lineage (NCBI taxonomy): Eukaryota > Viridiplantae > Streptophyta > Magnoliopsida > Poales > Poaceae > Zoysia > Zoysia japonica. The sequence goes on along the minus strand of BCLF01000026.1, from coordinate 2,834,304 downwards.
ACTATTAGATTTAATAAATAAAAAATTATTGTATACTCTCTCCAGTTCACAAAGAAAGTGATTTTAGATAATGAAACAATCATCAAAGCATAACTTTAACTTCTATTTTTTATAAAAAATGTTTATTAAAAAGTAACATATTTATACTTTTATGAAAATACTTTATAAGACAAATCTAATCATATGTTTTTTATAATTCTAAAATTAATATGTTAAAAGTTATTTATAGTTTATATTCTCAACGTTTGACTAAAACTTTACTTTGTGAACCGAAAAGAGTATTAACTCCAAGCACCCTAACAAACCTCTTCCATGTAAGGAAGCTTCGATCATGGATACCTTCCTCAAGCTTGGGTGAAAGTTTGGCAATAACTACTCCATCCCAAAATAAGTTTAGGTTTGAGTTCCATGCCACCTAGCTTTGACTAATAATATTTTGCTATCTTTTTAGAGCTATAATAATATTCAGTTTATTTCAGCGCGTGCATGTAGATTGCACAAGCAGTTTCCGTGAAACTGTCAATAGTTCTCATGAGTGCGCCTTCTTGGCTTGACGTGCCGCTCCAAGCATCATAACGTGAACGGTAGTGGGGATCATGGCTTACTGTTTGTGCTATTATACATGGGAAATGAATGAAGCAGCCTAATTTCTGTGCCCTGTGACGCGGACATACGGAGTAGGCGCTGAGTATTACATTTAAGTTTCTGTTGGCGTGTTCCGCAAAAGTGAAGCCATGGGCGTTTTGCCCAGGTACCCTCTTTCTGCTATGGCCTACAATTCTATAGAAACATATCCATCATATCGTATAGAAAAGAATTAATTAGATTAACCGAAGCTATATAAACACTGTCTTCTCATTTCAGACCTTCTGATCAAGCTCAGACTGCGACGACCGTGCTTTTGAGTTTTCCTCACTCGGTGCTGAGTAAAACGGGCGCTCTTTACCTCCTGGTTTTGACGACGCGTTCCCGTACCAAATCATGCCAATCACAGCGAGGGCCATGCCGAAGGCAACATGGAAATTGAGGCCCTCCTTACCAAAGAAAAGGAAGCCCAAGGTCAACACAAGAATTGTCTTCATGTGGCCCAGAACTTGGCATGAGACGGCTGTGAATCTTCCAATGCATATGAATTGGCTCAGGTTGGTCCCAACAGCAATTACGCACGATAACACAATGAAGAACTGAGAAAAACAAATACGTCAGATGGAAATGTGAATTAGTATTGTGATTATCTTGTCGACATCAAAAGAAAAACTCATTAAAACTGTAAAGATCTAAATCAACATAAAGCAATTGCACATCATTGAACAAATTAATGACAAAACTTGATACTGAATTAAACAGAGTATTTCATCCATGTATGTAAAGAAACATGTTTCTTTGGGATTGAAGGCGTTGTTGTTGTTAATAAGAAGAACCCAATTGAGTAAATATGATGTTTCTTTCGGTAGTATTGCCAATGAACCCCAGCAATATGTGATCAGAAGAGAAAGGTATTAGTGGTCAACTTGCTTGTTACTGAATTAAACAAAAGGATTATTTAATGTACTTGTAAGTAGCACCTATGCAAAGAAATATACTTCACTGGTACTGCAGGGTGAAGGCTTTGTTATTATTGCTAAGAAGAGCCCAAATGAGGAGAATATGGCGTATCTTTTGGTAAGTATGGTGAACATTAAACCCCATGAATATACAGTCAATACAGCAAGGCACAAATTGGTCTTATATAATCAAGTAACCCGTACATAAAAATTCTGTAAGAGATTTAGGCACCAAGTTGGATAAGAATAAGCATCCCATACCGTGACTATTGGTGTATAGTTAAAAGTATCAACTCTTTTATTGGTCAGCCAGAAGTCCACAAAAGGACCCAATATTAACAATGATGCTGCTTGACCTGGAGCAGTATGACCTAAGAGGTTGAATGAGCCAAGAGAGTACTTCCGTTGAAGATGATGAACATACTGCAGCATGAGAGAAATGAATAAAACAAGTGATAATACCTTATGTTATGTTAGTAAGACACAGAAATTTCAATTTTTATCTTTTCAGTTATTACTAACTTCTCTTTCCACTTGAGCAGTCAATGCATCAGAGAAGCATAGCACTGGATTTTTGCCGATAGAAGCTCAAAGATATACTTCTTTTTGTTGGAATTACATGAGAAATTTCAAGATTTTGTAGATGCAAAAGAAATCATACATATCTAGTGCCATTGAAAGATCAGGAAAAAAAAACTGCTATAGCGATGACATGCTATAAAAAGAGTAAAATCAGGATTGGGGAAGCATGAGATGTGAAGAAATATGCCCAATAAAAGAATACTAGGTCCCAATTTCCACAAAATACTCACATGCTGTTGAAGTGCTGTGCTCCAAACTGCTATTACTGCAGCTAACAACCCTTGGGAGTTCACGCTAACATCGGTCACAGTACAGACGGCAACTCCTATTAGGACAAGTACTATGCTGAGCTTTGTACCTCTTGAATATCGGACTTTGTCAAAAAGGATTTCCAAAACGCACAACACTGGAATGATGCACAACTTTGCAATCTGAAAATGGAAGACAAACGGATTACCAATGAACGTGCCATTCCAATAATAGAAGATGAATAAAAAATCTTGTAATTTCAATCCTCACCTGATAGAATCCAACAGAGTTCCACATTAAACTGACATTCATCCCAACAATTGATAGGTTTGCGAAGAAGACAAACTTTACTAGTTCTGGTAACGGTAAATAGGATGGCTGAATGTATCCCAGCCATTTCATTACAGCTGTCATCAATGTCGTGGTCGCAAAATGTAGTCCCGTCAATGTTGTAGCTGCAAAGGAGAAAAACATTAGTACATGATATCTGACAGATTTGCTGCATAAAGATGTTAATTCTAGATAGAACACAAATGTGGTTGATTTGCACATAATGACAGTTTACAATTCTGACAGAAGTGATACAAGACATCATTACAGAGTTGTCTTACCAAAACTAAAACCATGTGTAGCCATTAAGGCTTTATTGACCATGATGATTCCAACAGACGTCACAACGTTGAACATCCATGCTCCAGCATCTACTGCTGCTTTTCTCTCCGCTTTGCTTCCTGGTGCCATACTTTCTGGACATGTAGAGTCTACTCCAATTTCTTAAGTAGCCGATCACAATAACTACCTTCAGGACACAGTGAAGTTGAGGTTAGTTGATAATCACATAAGTCGTTCACGTACAAATAAACAAACAAGTGACATCATACATCCCAAAAGGAACTAGAATATCCCATTTTTGTGTCGGCTGATTTTACAGCTAAAAAAACCGGTCGATGCAAAATGGAATTGACGAATTGTAAAGCGGACGCACTCCAGAGGCATATACAACCTAGGTATGTGAATATGGCCGAGCCTCAGAAGTCAGATCCGAATACCAAGCTTACACTAGGGTTTGGAAGCTTCGTTTCGTGCAGCAGAGAGGGAAGAGAAGGGGCGGGGATACCTAATGGGTGCTCGTCGCCGGCGAAGGGTCCGAACAATTGTGGGGAAGGGCGTCGCCGCTAGTAGAGTCTGGCGGCAGCAGAGCATAGAAGGGCGGGCAATGGCGAGAGGTAGGGGCCGCCAGCCTCCGCTCGCCTGGAGAGCCGACGTGCAGGAGCGGCGGTGTGAGGCGCCTGCTCTGGATCGGTGACGGGGGACGGGCGTGTGCTGTGGTCGCAGAGTACACGGACATTGTCAAGCGTGAGACTGAGGTGCACCCGGTATGCAAATCTGGATGGCCCTGATTTGGGCCGCAAAGCATGAATCAAGTGGCCAGGGATTCAAAAATAATTAAAAAAAATTCAGGTGACCAAAGTCTTGACGCCATTCCAGAGGAAATAAGATATGTATTGGATCGTAAACCCATTCCTACCCATCGCCAAAAAGAGAAGATTCAGATGTATCGTATGGCCGGTCTGAAGTAGCGAAGATGGTGGGAGATCTGATTGAGAGATTGGCTTTCAGTGATTGCCGCATCGGCACAAGAAAAATGCTTCAGGATCCACAGCACTATTGTTAACTGACAAGTCACCTTCAGCACCTGGTTCAGGCTTTATGACTTGCTGCACGGCAAAGTGAACCTTGAAAAGTTCATTGATGAGGTTTGCCTGATCCTGAAGTACACACCGATGAGCTACTTCTCAGACCGACCAATCCTACACTGTCCACAGTGATACAATAATTCTGATAGCGGTAAGTTGCCGGTAAGACGCTAAATGCGATCAGTGCAGAGGGTCTAACACTGACGCTCATAGTGCAAAACCACCATCAGCTCTCGATATCGAGAAAGAAGCACACGAGGAACCAATTCGGTTAGCGGAAGGCCAGCTTATGGCCAGTGACCAAGAAAAGCTGAACCAACATGGTGGATGCACTGCTGCTGGTGCTAGACATGTGCCCTCTGACTACTGCTAGAGCTGTCAAATGAAGCTCGAGCTCCCGAGCTACTCAAGTTCGGCTCGTGAAAATTTTGATTCGAGCTCGGCTCAAAAGTTAAATGAGCCGAACTCGAGCTCAGCATAAAGATCGCGAGCCTACCGAACTCGAGTTCGATCAAACTCGACAAAGCTCGTTAGAGAAAATAATAATTATTGTGTATATTTTAATCTCTAATTTATCAATTTTATATTTAAAATAATCTTTTATAATTTATTTTTAATAATATATATATATATTTTTTGTTATCGAGCTTAAATTGAGCCGAGCTCGAGGAAAATCGAAGTTCAAATCAGACTCGCTCGAGCTCGTCTCGAGTTGAACTCGAGCTCGAGCCTAGGCCATTCAGGCTCGCTCGAGTTCGGCTTGTTGACAGCCCTAACTACTGCTCCTACGTTGTGACCAGTAATTTTGAGCTTTTTCTGTTTGTTCGTTCCTTGAGTTCCTACTCCAAGTGAACAACTTTCATTGTTGCCACACCCTCGGTTCTAGAACATGATACTTCAACTGATGTCAACAGGCTCTGGCACATGGCGCGAGCAAGGAGTATCTATTTTCCTTGGCGTACATGGACTTATTTTCTTTGTGTATTTATGGGTCACGTGGGTGTATAAATGTTAATTTAATGAACGAAAAGGCAGTATTTTCCCTACCCGTATTAGTATTGTACTAGGAGTAGAACAGGGTTGTATTTTCTGAGCTGTTCAGCTGTTCTGAACTTTGACTATAGGAGTATACACTTCGCTGCTGTATTTATTAAGAGAGGAATTTAGCCTCAGGCAGTGGCAAATCAAAAGTGCGAAACGAAAGGAGTACTCGTAAGTCATTTTACTAGCAAGTACCGTAAATTTCCACATTATAGTTACTCCAGTACAGTACGAGTACTAAGTCTAGAAGAAAACAGTAGAGTCTGGAGACCCGTGGGCTCTAGGCAAGCTTGCGCAGTTCTTGTAGTAGGAGTACAGTGCAAATCCGTTAAGCCTTTTTAATTTGGTTGGATCACATGCCGTGCCCTGTGGGCAGGCATTTGAATGCAGGATGTACAGTACACTGCAAGATTCTCTAGGACGGCTTCAGAATTCTGATTGCTAGAAGCGCACATCTCGAGAACGATTCTCCAGCCGCAGTCGATCATCTGACTTCATTTCTTTAAGCAATCGACAATACTGACGATAACCCGTGCAAACTGGTTGGAAACAAGGTTTATTAAAATAGTGAATCCATCGGACGATTAATTTTGATTTAAAATTTAAATAAGATATTGTAGCAAAACAGTAAACTAATTAATTTTACTCACTTGCGGATCAATTTTCTGCAACCGATCGGAACAGGTGATGCACATAAAGAAGAGAAGCAGAACAAGTCCAAAACGGACGTCCATAATCAACAGCAGGCGGAATTGACAGGAGCCAACACCTTGAAGCCACTGGGGGCTTCAGATGCCGATCGCTCGCTGCAGGAAAACATGCAAAAAAAAAATGTCTGTACTCCGTAGGGACGTTAGGCGGCGTAGTAGAATACTCCAAAGAACAACGGTGCGTGCGACTCCAAACCTGCACCACCAATAATAAAACCTTGAGGCTAAGGGAGACACCTGTGTGCCGTCCCGATCCAATGATAAGATTATCATTCAGTCCGCAGCAGGCAGTGACGCGATGGACGGCACGGGCGTCTACCTGCGTTTTGTTACTAATGGGCTGACGGCAACTGTTCGTCACTTCCCCAGTTCTGTACTCGCGACTCCATTGCAGATAACGTTATTCGGTACGAGTAGCGTGGCAGCTGGCGAAGCCTGGGGTATCGCATCCCGTAGGGTTTAGGTGGAGTTCGGCCAAATGGCAGCATGGAGAACGGTTCGGTACGGAGAAGATGCTTTCCGTTGCGTACGCCGTATGGTCTGATGCGGGCTCCTGTGGTGTGTGTCCTCCGTATCACCAGTTCAGGCCACTGCTTGCTTCGGACGCCACTTATCTGAATTCCATATTCTTTTCCTTGCGTACATCTATGTAGAGTAAAATCATGAGATTTCAACGACCTATGTGTGATAGTTGCATTTTTTTTCTCCGCTGCACAATCCATGGCACCCAACTTTGGAGCTGATTAGCAGTGCGTGTCGTTGAACAACGTGTCATTTGGATTCTAATATTGAGACAGTGCCTTTTTTTTCCTTATCAATAAATACATGAGGTATAATAATGGAAGTATTACAAAGAGAAAGCACTAAACTAAAATATCTAATAAAAGGAGACCCAATGACACAAGTATAAAGTTGCACAGACTTTGTAAATAACAACTAAAATGTGAATCACAGGGAGAGATCCATCTCTTTCGACTGTGGCACATCTTTTTCCCTCTGTATTCGAAATTCTGGTTCCAGAATCTATCTCAATCTGACATCTTTACATCCTCATATTGGAAGCAGGAAAGATAGGGGGAAAAAAAAGAAAGAGAGCACAGAAGCGAATCGCTCACTGCATAAGACAAGCTTTCAATCCTTTTAACCAATTGCAACACTTATTCACATCTAGATAACAGCATCTAGAATGCTATTAGTATTAGGTGAGTAACAACAAGAAGGGGCCAAATTAATCTGCAGTGCCCTAACTTCTAAGCATGTGTCAGTATCAGCATGACTATTTGCCATTACTACAACTAATTCCTGTTTGACAATCGGACCACCTGTCGGTCTCCGTGGCAGTCTTAGTCTCGCAACGAGATCTCGAAGAGGTCGGACTCGGCCTCCAGGTCGCCGGACGGCACCGCGCCGCCGCCGATGCTTTCCTTCCTGCTCTTGCTTATCCGCGAGACGTCCATCCACCCGGAGTCCACGCGGCCCATGGAGAAGAGGTCGCCGCTGTCGTCGAAGTCGAGGCCCAGGGAGCCGCTGCCGCGGCCGTCGCCTCCCGACGCGGTGCGCACGAAGCAGGGGTTGGCCGTGCGCCGAGCGTTCGCCGGCGCGTACCGGAACTTGCCCTGCCCGAGGTTGACCAGCGCCATCACGTCGAAGCTGGAGGCCAGCACCGGGTACAGCGGGCTGGAGAACGCCTCCGCGTTGCAGCTCACGGCGTGGACCAGTTGCCCGTCCACCGTGAAGAACACCTTCCGTTTCGCCGGCTCGAAGCCGCAGCCGACCACCTTGTCCACTCCCGCCCAGGACGACTTGTCCGATTCGTACACCAGCTTCATCCCTGAAACAACCCGTCAAAACTCATTCAGGTCATGCCATGCGTTGCACCAAAGAATTCGTGAAGCAGAGTGTTTGCGGTTTGTTGATTACCGTCAAGGTAAACCGCGCCGTTGGAGTGAAAGCCGATGGACGACGCGTACGTTCCGGACAGCGAAGGCCGTGGCGGAGCGGCGGCGAGGCCCATCGACATGACCTGGTGCCTCTGCTTGTCCTGCTGATCGTCTTTGGCGGCTGTGTTTTCTTGGACTGGGTCCGTAACTTGCGGTGCGAAGCTGATGAGCTTGACGCGGTCGCTCTCGCTGGAGCCGTCCTTCCCTCGCCTGGTCGCCCTCGACGCCGACCACTCCGGCTGCTTCGTGTTCAGGTAGATGATGGTGATCTCGAAGTAGGCGTCCTGCGGGAACGGCGTGCCGGCGAGTGGCGGTCCAGGAAGCGGCAAGCTCATCCTGGCGACGCACAGAGCGCTGGGGTTCCCCGCGTCCGTGTCCCCGCGGAGGGGGCTCGCGATGCTCCCCGGGAGCCACTTCCTGCTGGACGCAGCCGCGGCCGCCGGGTTGAGCCGCACCGCCTGCATCCGCTCGGACGATCCCGCCGGTACCTCCCACTCCGCCTGCGCCATGTCGCTGCTCGTCCCGGCGTCGCAGGCCGGACATGTCCCCCACAGCGGCGACGACGAGGCCGACCTCGCCCGCGGTGGCGCGACCGCGAACACGAACTGCGCCCACCCGTTCTCCGCCGCCTCCGTCACTAGCCGCGGGTGGTCCGCCCACTGGAACGGCCCCTGCTGCGCGCCGCCGCCGCCTGGGCCACGTTGGTGCCTCACGTGGCCGTGGTGGTGGTGGTGCAACTGCTGGAACCGGAGCCCCGCGCGGCCGCTGGCGGCGCTGTACCTCATGCTGAGCTTCGCGAGCCCGGGACTCGCCGCCGGCCCCCTGTCACCAACGGGAGAAGCGGAGTCCGGCAGCTCCGGCGGCGCGTTGCGAGGAGTGCTTCGCCGTCGGTACACCAGGAAAACCACGGCGACCAGCGCCGCGACGGGGAGTCCGACGCCGAGCAGCAGCCTGAGCAACAGCGCCATGCTGCACGATCGATCTTGCTGCCGGTGATGACTAGTCACCACGACAACCGGTGGTGCGTGGACGGGGAGGCGGACACGGACATGGTCACGATGCTCTTTGGGGTTTGCGTCGCCATTGTTGATCCTTTTTGTGCGTGTTGTTGAGTTCTTGGCCGCTTGGCTCTGGACTTGGTTCCGGTTCGGTGGAGGGTCTAGGAAGGCTGGCGCGGGACGGGATGCTGACTGCCTCAACGTAAACAGGCAAACGACGGGCGGTTGGAGCCGGAGCCGTTTTTAATTCGGCGAAAGCGGCACGCATCTGGCCATCTGGGTGTGCGATGTGGCGGATGTGTCGATTTTGCCGGACCGGGGCCTAATTGTAACGGGGACACCAGCACGTCGCACGGCGCGAGGGTTATGTTGGAGACGAGACATGTGAAGGCTTTTAACGTGGGAGCTTACTTGCAAATTTCGTGAAAAATCGTATGTGGATGTTTTGAAAATTTGCGGACTGCATGCCTTCATGTAGAGGAGTAATTTTGGACCATGCTGAGCTCACTTGACATTTTTTTTTTTTTGCATCTCTAAAACGGAATTTGAAGCGAGATATACTCTGTCCTGAATTCAGAGTAGGCACCAATCGTGGATGAAATGTAACCCTTGGATCACCTGCTATTGCTTGTCCTTAAACACACACAAAGATTCTTGAACATTTATATCTTTAACTTTGACTATTAATAATAGAGAATTAATAATATTTTACCATACATAAAATTATATTATTATATTAATCATAAAATAAAATTTTATAATATATAATTATTTATACTAAAATTTATTTAATATTCTAAATATTATTAGTCAAATTATAAGAATTTGACTTTGATTAAACCTAAAAATTCTTATATATTAAAACAGCGGTAGTATTGTATTCTACATAATTATTTGCCAAAAAAAAAGAACATAATTATTTGCCAAAAAAATAAATGACTACTCATTTAATCCCTACCAGGGAACTATGGCCACGCTTACATCACCCACCAGAATTTTGTACCATATCAGTGGTACATTACATATGGTACTGATCAACGAGACTGTGGGAATTAACAGTAGTTCATCAGTTACTATCACCCTGGTACCCACTAAGTTAAACAAAACGATATGATCTACTACCCTGTTGCATGCACCTACTCCTGATAAACTTAAGAATGCACTCGTTATCAACCATCTATAAATGTATTAAAAATTCAGAATATAATCGCGTTTCGTTACTTTTTTTCAGCCGCCAATTGGAACACTGACGCCGGATTTTCCAGTACCATCACTTCCAAGTTAGAACCCATTGCAGGTAAACTTTCAACGGTTTTCACTCTGCACTTTTGGCCTTGATTCCGTATGACATGAGTTAAGGAATGCAGATGACGGTGGAGGAAAGGTCGAGGGCACACGAAAGACTTTTTGGAATACCAAAATCATAAGAAAAGTATTGGTTCTTTTCTCTGACTTCTGCATTCCGGTGCAGCCCACGTCAGGTATTGTTAAATCTGTCGATGGTTCGGGTCCGAACCGGTTTTAATAGTTGGGTTTCTTTACGGTTTTTTTTTGGGTTGGTTGAAAATAGTTCAGAATATCAAAGGGATCGGTTTGGTTTGGTTGGACAATGAAATCAGTTTGGATTGGATAAATTTCAGTTCCAGATTTTCGATTCCAAAAATTTTAACCCAAACCGATTCGCGGGTTCGAGCAGCTGTCGATTAGGTCCCGCAAGCTGCAAGCGCCGGAACCGATGTGCCTCGCCTGTGGAGGCGCTCTTCGGGAACGCGCGCGCGGCGCCCAGGCGAGGGCAGCGCCATAGATGCCAGGCGAGGGCAGCCAAAACTCAGGTACATGCGTGCATGACGTCTTCGAGAACGCGCGCGCGGGCGACGTCGAGAGCTCACAGCCTCGGCGTCACTGCTTCTCACAGCCTCCGCGCCGCCGCGCCCTCCGCCTCGTGGCTGCCGCGCTCCTCCGCCTCGAGCGAGCGCTCACCGTAGAAGACGCGTACCGGTCGTCCACACGCCGTGTCTTGCTGCCGCCGTCTACCTAGGTGAACCTAGAGGTGGACATGGTGAACCGCGAGATCTGCAACATGCTCGACGCAAGACGCAGTACGCATACCTCGCTGTGGCCGCATTCACCAAGGTGGACCTGCAGATGGAAGAGCTAACCAAGTTCTTTTACGATGAGGGACGGTCCAACGAACGGGCCTGCTTCGTGCCCACCAAGGCGCGCCCACCCACGTTGAGGACGACCGCTGATGATTGGAAAGTAGATGCTCCATTTCTCAAATCCCATGCGCAACTATTTTTCTTGAGAAACCTAAAACGTTTACATTTTATTGAACTGGGAACCATTTCCTGCTAACGGTGTCAAACCGGTTTCAATTTTGCAGTTTGAGGAGTGGATCGGTGTGGATTGGGTTTATTTTTTATTTGGTTCAGTTTGGTTTGAGTTATTCATGTGAAATGATAGATTGGTGTGGGTTAAACTAAATGTTACTGCCGTAACTAAATGATAGATTGGTATTGTAGGCCTGACGCCCTGATCCTTGTGTTATTCTGATCAGAATACCTTCATCCTTTCTGTTCCCCTCCCAAATTGGTCTGGAAGGATAATTGACCCTTCAACGTCACTCAAGCATGTTGTGTTGTGTTTATTTTCAGTCTCCTCTATTCGGTCCTTCCTTTTTTTTAATATATTGGACCATTGGGAGTGCTCCTCTCCATGGCTTCCACGCAATGAATTTCATCTTTTGCTTTCTATATGTTCACTTCTTTCTTTCTAATAAATGCTCTGTTGTCGCCTCAGATACGACCCTGTTAAAGTCATTCAGATCATCAGCTGTAACTTTTTACCACCTCACACACATAATTCAAACCCAAAAGTTCGTATTATTTTGTAAGGAATCTCACCAGGTGCCTTTGGTAGCATGGTAAAGCTTCCAAGGGTAGTCATCGACGGGCTTCATTCGGGCTTGGTCTGCTGGACCTGGCTTTCACTCGAAATGCCACCTACCGTGCGTCCCCTTGCAGTAGAGTTACCCGCGACGAGTGGCAAAGTTGGCCCAACAAATAAATTGCCCTCGCACGAATATTTAACGGACTGCACAGAGTCCACCCAAGCCCAAGTAGTACTAAAGGCCCATGACCAAGCCTGAAGAGTACTAAAGTGACAGGGGTTGTGGCGGATTCGGAGGAACAGTGAGGTTTATTTTAGAGGAATTATATGCCATTGGAATTTTTTTAAAAACTAATATGGCATCAGTGTGTCCATGACATGTAGGACTCACATCAGTCGCTTTTAATACTACGACTTTGTAAGGCGTCGAGCCCATACTTCCATTGAACCAGTGAAATTGTTGTTACTCATGTCCAGAGTATTAAACCTACAAGATTATGCTGCGAGGAAGGAGTATGGTTTAGGGTATGGTGTCTTCAAATCCATTTTGAGATAGAGAAGGATTTGCCAATGTTCGAATATTACCTACGGCAAGTGGAATCAACCCAAGGAAGTTGTTATTACTCAGGTCTAGATTATTTAAACCTACAAGATCTCCTATGCTGAGGGAAGTGGCCCTGATAATTTGTTTGTACTTAAGTGCAATCTTCGGAGACTTTTGGGCAGCTTACCTAGTGAATCAGGTACGACTCCTTGTAACTGGTTGTTGGATAGTGACAGTGTGCCTAGAAATTTGCAATTGCTGTGTCTCTAAGAATTTCCAGTTTCCTTTACCTTCTGCCCCAAGTTCATTTGTCTGAAGATTTAGATAATTCAGCTCTTGAAGCTTGCCAAAAGAACCAGGAATTTTGCCTGTCAAATAATTTTCTGATAAATCTATCAGCTGCAGGTTTGTAGCATTGCCGAGTGAAGTAGGGATGTGACCTTCAAACATTCATTGTATGTCAACAACTACAAGACTAGAGAGGGTGTCACATTTGGAATGCTACCTTCAAGGTTATTTTCTGCCAAATCGAGTAATCTCAAGTCTATAATGTTTTTGAGACTTGATGGTATAGTTCCAGTGAAGTTATTTGAGCCAAGGCTTAAAAATCGAAGATTGGAGTGGAGGCCTATTTTTGGGGGGATAGCACCCACAAGCATGTTTTCCAGAGAGGTCCAACTTCACAAGATTAGAGCAATTTGCAAGTGTATCAGGAATACCCCCCCCTCAGGGAGTTATTTTCTAGATAAAAGATTTGCAACTGTTGGAGATGATGAAGAGGGGGGTATCTGACCCGAGAAGCTGTTCAACGAGAGATCGAGTGTATTAAGGGATGTTAAGTTTCCTAAGGAGGTGGTGATTGAGCCAGACAAGCTTTGACCGGTGAGATTGAGCCCGGAGACGCGCCATGGCCGCGTCTGGGTGCATGTAAACATACCTCCACCGACAATAGTGAATGCTGGGGTTCCAAGAGCTCAAAGGTCCATTAGGATCACTGATGACACCCTTTTTGAAATCAAGCAATGCGTGCAGATCTGTGATAGTCTCATGAAGACAATGGACGTTTCTAACTCCATTAGACAGGAGCATTAGCACTGCAAATAGTACCAGCATAGTGGATGCCGTCAGCAGCTTAGAGAAACACATTGTAAGGCAAACCTGCAAAATTTATGACATAAAACTTGGTGGCATGCATGTACACGCGTTGACTATTGGAACTATTTTCTGTTCAAATTATGATCTAACCTAGTACTAAAAGAGGCTTCAAATTTTTTTCTTGAATATATAAAGTTTTCTACTCATTTATACTTAAAGATGGAAGCATGAATTCTGAAAGAAAAAAAACACACTTCTTTTTGTATGACATCAAGCATGACTGAGCGGCAGTAGGTACTCTTCCGTCCCATAAAAAATTATTTTTAACTTTTGTTGACTACGATTTTGGTCAATAATTTTGATAAATTTAATTTATTTAATAATATAAATTATATATATTATAGATTAATTTTATTGATAAATTTAAAATTATAAATACTAAATTTTTAAATTTAACTGAATCTATAAAAATAACTGATTAAAATATCAGTCAACAAAAATTAAAAATAGGTTTCTACTGGAATGAAGGTAGAACCTCTGCTTCCCGGGGAGAGAGAGAGAGAGAGAGAGAGAGAGAGAGAGCGGTGAAAGCTTTGGTCTGCTTGGCTTAGGCCCCAGGAGTCTTAAAGCGTTTTACAGTAGCATTGCAGCCACACACATGCTTGTCTTTTCATGCCATGCCTTATCTTGCCACGACCGGCGTTGGAGAAGAGCAGAAGACCCCGAGTCCGTCAAACTCACCATTTATGGGCCGCTCTTTCAGCTTCATCTCCTATCGCCCACTGAAGTCTTTATTTACACTGGACAGGACTGTGGCCGCATGTCCAGCCTTGAAATTTTCAGCAGGAACTAAACAGAGAAATTACGTTAAAAGATTCTCGTTACCAAATGGGATTTGATTTTAGTATGATGGAGCTTCCAGAAAATTACTGTGTGGGCATTATTCATCCATAGTCTTTCTTTGAGAGGGTAGCGCGTCTAGTGAACTTGTAATATGTAGTATCCGATATGGACATGAATAGTCTTAGTCAATGCCGTGCTCCACAGGGTGTTGCAAATGGTTAGCATTGTTGGGATTGGAAAAATATCTAGGAAAATGTATTTAACTTTAACTATTAATTATAGCAATGAATTTATAATGTTATATCGTATATAAATGATGCTACTAGATTCATCGGAAAACAAGCATTCATATTATGTAACTCTTTATATTAAAAATTATTTAATTTTTTAAATATAGTATTAATTAAAGTTTAAATAATATGACTTCGATAAAATCTAGAAATACGTACATTTTGTGATTGAATGAATCATGGCCAAAACTTAATGGGTCAACACCGGTCAAGATAAGATACACAAGGAGTGTGGCCGCGTGTTTGGATGTAACGTCTCTGTAAAAGTGTTTTTAAACACCTTCGGGCGTCCCTGTGACTTCACACACACCAGTACACACCACGGTGGCAAGCCAAGCAGAAAAGGTTGCCCTGTAACCCTGTTGTTTATGCTCCGGCTGAGAGGTGCGCTATTCTTTCTCCCTCGTTTACGTTACTTGCAGTTAACGTGTTTATACAGCTCCGCAAACAGGCCATGATGTTCAACGTAAATCAAAATCATCGACAGTTGACTGTCGGTCGCTGCCGCGTGAGCCGCACGCGCTTGGTCAGCGTGCAGTGACGATAGTCCACGACAGTTGACTGCCTAGGATTCGTGTCCCTCGTTTACGTTACTTGGAGTTGATGTTCAACGTGGATTAGGATCACCCACGGCAGTCGACTGCCTAGGATTCGTGTCCATTCAACGTGTTTATACAACTAGCAAACAGTTTATGTTCTTCAAATAGGCCATGATATTCAATGTGTTTATACAGCTCTGCACTTTGCTAGTACTGCTGTTTACTGGAGTCCGTAACATTTGCTGTGAAAATGTAATGGTGAATAGCACGGATATGCTATCTCTGCTCGATATCAAGCAGTCCATCATCAATCTAGGAGGCATCTTCAATAACTGAAACAAAAGTACCAGTTTGTGCCAGTGGAACGGCGTCCAATGCAGCTCGAAGTACCCCGGACGAGTAACGGGGCTGAACCTGTCCGACCAAGACTTGTCTGGTCCAATCGCGGCCTCTATTGGAAATCTAACATCTCTTCGTACACTGGACTTGTCCAATAATCAATTCTCTGGTCATATTCCCAATCTCAGTAATCTATACAAAACTTGCAATTCCTTGATCTAAGCTCTAATTTGCTGAGCGGACCGATTCCTGATACACTGATAAACTGCTCAAAGTTAACCCAAATAGATTTCCATAATAACTCCATTGAAGGCGAAATTCCTCTCAGACTAGATCTCCTCCCCAACCTCTTTGATCTAAGGTTTTCTCACAACAATCTCACGGGAACCTTCCCTCTGACCCTAGGCAACATCTCACATGCAGAAATAATCACTCTTTCATACAATGTCCTAACCGGGAGCATTCCGCAAGGCCTTTGGAGATTACCAATTTGTCGGTTCTTGTCCTAAACGGAAATAACTTGTCTGGTGAAATCCCACAAGTCCTGTTCAATCAGTCTTCTCTTTTGGAGCTAGGATTGGAGTCAAATCACCTAAGCGGCGTATTGCCATCTAACATTGGAGTTGCCTTCTCTAAGCTCCAATGGCTACTTTTGAGAGGCAATACGTTCCAGGGTCACATTCCAGCATCCCTAGGCAATGTTTCGGAGCTACTCGTGTTAGATGTTTCAATAAACAATTTCACCGGCGCGATTCCTAGTTCTTTCGGAAAGCTTTCAAATATTAATATTCTAAACTTTGAGAATAACAGTCTTGAAGCAACGGACAGCCAAAGCTGTGAATTCTTCCCTGCGCTAACGAACTGCACTAAATTAAATGCACTCGTACTGCCCAGAAACCAGCTAGCTGGAGTTATTCCAGATTCTGTAGGAAACTTGTCCACTAATCTTCAATATCTACTTCTTGGTGGAAATAAGCTATCAGGGATAGTTTCCCCAAGCGTGGGAAACCTTCAATCCTTAATTGAACTATTACTGGATGATAACAATTTGAGTGGTACAATTGAAAATTGGATTGGAAGGCTTACACAACTACCAAAGTTACATCTTCAAATGAATAGTTTCACCGGACTATAACAGAGCAAAGATCCCTTGTGTGCAACTCTTGTGGGACAATTACTATCATAATAAGGTTACCTGGCCAGCAAGTTAAGTATCCTTTTCGGTGGAGGGACCTAGTGAAGTTAATTGATCAGAATAAAGGGTTAATTACTCGTCGTATCGAGGATGGGCCATCAGTTCTTTTATGGAAAGATTCAATCAATGGGGCTGCTTGACATCATGCATATTAGCAACTGTTTTCCTTTGCCAAAAATGAGAATTTACCTCTGCGCACAGCGGTACAGCATCAGAAAGTGGCCGCAGTGGTGATCGTGGTGCAACTGCTGGAACCGGAGCCCCACGCGGCCGCTGGCGGCGCTGTACCTCATGCTGAGCTTCGCGAGCCCGGGGCTCGCCGTCGGCTCCCCGTCACCAACGGGAGGAGCGGAGTCCGGCAGCTCCGGCGGCGCCTTGCTTGGAGAGCTTCGCCGTCGGTACACCAGGAAAACCACGGCGACCAGCGCCGCGACGGGGAGCCCGACGCCGAGCAGCAGCCTGAGCAACAGCGCCATGCTGCACGATCGATCTTGCTGCCGGTGATGACTAGTCACCACGACAACCGGTGGTGCGTGGCCGGGTAGGCGGACACGGACATGGTCACGATGCTCTTTGGGGTTTGCGTGGCCTTTGATGATCCTTTTTGTGCGTGTTGTTGAGTTCTTGGCCGCTTGGGACTGGACTTGGTTCCGGTTCGGTGGCGGGTCTAGGAAGGCTGGCTCCTGGCGCGGGACGGGATGCTGAGCAAAAACTACGTTCTAATAATAGCTTTCGTGCATACGGTGGTCGTGTACAGGAAACAATTGTGCCCGCCTCCCAAAACGTAGCCGCGTTCTTGTACCCGAGTCCCAGCACACCGAACAGCGCTGCCGATGGTGTTTTGGCGGTCAAGTTTCAGCTGGACATTTTCTTTGGGCAGTCAAGATCCATGGAGCAAAGTTGTATTTTGTGTCTTTGGGTTTAGAATTTACGTTGACAGAACAATTAATGGAAGAACTTTAAAATATATTAGAAACTAATAGAAAATTTTAGGAAACTTCTAAGTATAATTTGAAGAGCACATAAACAAAAAGCTCGATAAAATGAATCTAACAAAACAATTTTGAAAAACTTTAAGAACTAACAGAACAACTTTAGATCTTACGAACTAATGGAATAACTTTAGGAACTAATGAAACAATTTTAAAAAAATTTAGAAATAATTCGAAATGCACTTACACGAGCCGATGAGATGAATCTAACGAACAACTTTGAGAAACTTTTAGAACTAACAAAACAGTTTTAGAAAAAAAAAACTCGAAGGACACCTAAATAAAGAGCTCAAAGAGACGAATCTAATGAACAACTTAGAGAAACTTTAACTAACAGAATAACTTTAGAAAATTTTATAAACTAACAGAATTAAAAAAAAAACTCAAATGCTAATTCCATTCATTCGTTTATAGATCATCCAGAGTAGTATTCAACTGATACAATTTAACATTTTTCCATGTGTTTGTTATGAACAAAGATTACGGAACTATATCCAATATCCAACATATTGAAGATTTTGTCTCATTTGTGAATATAAAGAAAAAAACAGCCATCAGGAAGCCAAGATTTTGACAAGCCAAACAAAATCCAAATAACAAGGTGGTTACATCTCGATACAAAGTTCGACCAGTATATAGACCTGACTCAAAATCTGAGCCACGACGTCAACCAACCACCAAGATACAGCTACGACCAAGAGTTTTAACTAACATAATTAGGTACAAAAAAGGTTTATCTCAGAAGTGGTCCTATATACTCCGGGGCAAAATAGATCGCCAGTATCCTTAGCTTATTTAGTTGGTGCTGTGCATGTGGCAGATCAGGCCGACCACACGCAAGCTGAGAAAGAATGAAAAGGAGAATTTAGCATTGGAAGTGCACATGTAAGTGCTTCTTAAATTTTTCACTGGTAAGTCTTGTGGTGGATAAAGATAATAATAATGCTAGCAATGGGTATTGTATTTGTAAAAAATACCAAATCTATTTGCCAACCTCAAAACTCTGATTTAATCTTTCTTTGATAAAAATAAATATTAGTAATATATTTAGTACAACAGAGAACAATTCATGCAAAACTACGATATCCATTCCACAATAATTTGAATGTGAATGTCAGAAGAAAATCACAGAATAGAAGCCCAGACTAGGGATAATCAACAATACAGGGGAAAGGAGGACAAACTTATGTTAGTAAATGATATTTGATGAACTGAATCAAATTGTTTTTGGACACCCTAATTCAGCAGAAATTTAGTTGTGCTTTCAACTCATCCATGAGTAAATTTGCATCTCTCATAATCCCCTGAGTCAGTACCTTATAGGGAGAGTACATTGTCAGGAAAATGACTACCTTGCGCTCCAATAACACTAATTTACAGAGAAATAACTGGAAGCCAGTAATGAGTTTAATCTCACTTTAATGAAAAATAAAAGAGTTTAACCACTGTCAGTAAGCACTAGGTCATAAAAAGATTAGTAATGAACATGCAAGCGTAGATGAAGCATATTGTTCTATGTAAACTATATAAGGCATTTTACAGGCATCATATTGAACTATAGGATGAACGATCCATCATCAAGGGATACAATCAATGAAGTTTTCCCTTACCACATTATTTCTTGTTATATAGTTTTTCAAGCACTGCTTCTAAAATAAATTCCGTACTGATAAATCAGGATACCAATTGTATAAAGTCCCATCTTTTCAGGAAGTCTAATTTTTTTCACGCCCAAAATATCCCATGAGTATTATCAATGTTTTTTCTGGATCATCACCACTGGTGTGGAAAAAAAGGGTGGTCTGTTAAGCCCATGCGGTGAGGAAAAGTTCAAGAAAGAGGTAATACCTCAACCTGGTGCGCGTTTCATGACATCGGTAGTTAGGATGAAAGCTTTTCCGAGTTCACACCCTTGTTCCAAAGCCTTATTCTGTTCACTGAAGAGGAAAAGCTAGTTACGTTTACCATGGATATAGGATTAAAAAAAAAGGTACCAAAGCATTTGATTTATCATCATTGTTTAACCTGAGACTACTTTAGCAATTTAAAAGTCTTCTGCTATAGCTACTGGAGGGATTACAGTAAGATCTGCAGACACAAAGGAGAAGGAGCAAATCAAGCACCTTTTTTAATCCATGAGCAAAAAGCGTACCAATCACTTTTTTTAGACCATACTTCTTTTTTTTATTGAACGAAATAAGACTGTATTGTAACTTACAAATAGGACTCTATGTAGGCTCAAGTAATCAGTTTAGATTGGTTTCTACCTGAAAGCAATAACGTGAAATCAACCTAAAAAATTAAAAACAATAAAAATCATGAGCAACTGACACTATGTTTTTCAAATATGCAAAATAAAGAATCATTACATCTCATTACATAATCATTACAATAATACAGTAGAAACTCACATTTAAAGCAGCCATTGCCGACAGGGCCGCCTGATGCGTAAAGAATGACACAAATGCAACTGCCTGCAGAGGAATAGGGATCAGAAAAGAAAAAGGTTGAAATATGATGCTTCGAGATTTCAATGGAAAGATTCACGCACGATAGATTTGGACTGCAGAAAAGTACAAACTTGCAATGAAAGTCACGACTTTATATATAATTTAATTTGGATGTTTAAATACATTCTGAAAAGCTTATAAAGTCTACTTTCGAATGGATCTAGTCTCACCTTTATACCATATCGGAGTCTATGTTAATCGTCATTTTTATATAGAAAGTGCTGCATCACCTCAACTTGGACCGTTGCCCGTGTATCAAGTTGAGCCTAGTAGGGGCGTGTTTTAGAGTTTGAGGACGACCCCAGCACCCTCTGATTGTTCTCTATCCTATTTAAAGATCTTAACTGCCACTAGGAATACTAGGATTTTTTTTGTTATAATTTAGCTCTTATGCAAACTTTCTGATCTTCAGTTGTGTCCAACGACCACCTGTTAGACAGCTTTTGAGAACCTCACCTTTGAGAGATTTTGATTTGTCACATCTTGTTCTTACTTGTTCTTCGATTGCTTGCAAGAATTAATCTTCGTGATCAGATTAATATTGCTGTGTCGACGAGGTCAATAACCATTCGAAGTTGGTTCTGTGATTGTTAAGGCGTACACGACCAGTTCGTTTGTAGTCGGATTGTGAGGGTCGACTCCACCAAATCGATAGTTATCACCTCATCGAAAAATCGGGCACCTCAATTCCTATCAAGTGGTCGATGATGAGATCACGTATATACCCCGTGGCCTCTAACTTTCATGATTTCAGAAGGACATGTTGGAGTGGTGGTTTTTGTAATCTGAATTTGAGTTGAGTACGACTCTAATTCAAGTGAGGGAGGATGCTGTGGACATCATAACTTCTGATGAGAAATTCAATAGAAAGATTCAGACACGGTAGATTTAGACCGCAGAAAAGTATAAACTTGCAACGGAAGCCACGATTTTATATGAAATTCAATTTGGGTGTTTAAATATATTTTGAAAAGCTTATGAAGTCTACTTTCGAATGGATCTAGCCCCACCTTTGTACCATGTCAAAGTCTGTGCCAATCATCATTTTTATATAGAAGGTGCTGCGTCATCCCAACTTAAGCTGTTGACCCGTGTATCAAGTTGAGCCCATTAAAGGTGCGTACTAGGGTTTGAGGACGACCCTAGCACTCTTGGTCGTCCTCTACCCTATTTAAAGATCCCAGCCACCACTAGAAACACTGGAGTTTTTTTTATAGTTTAGCTCTTATGTAAACTTTTTGATTTTCAGTTGTGTTCAACGACCACCTGTTAGACAGCTTTTGAGAACCCCCACCTTTGAGAGATTTTGGTTTGTTACATCTTGTTTTTGCTTTTTTTTATTGCTTGCAAAAATTAATCTTCGTGATCAAGTTGATCTTGCTGTGTCGGTGAGATCAATAACCATTCAGAGTTGGTTTGCTAAAACGCACATGACCTGTTTGTTTGTAGTCGAATCATGAGAGTCGACTATATCAAATTGATAGTTATCACCTCATCGAAAGATCAGACACCTCAACTCCTATCAAAATACCTATTACTTTTGATGTACGCATCTCTTCTATTCGCCGTATCAACACGAGAATTTTGGATTACTCGCTGCACTACAATTAAGTCTTAGACAAAGTCATAAGCTTACAGCGGAGAAACCTTGGATGTATGAGTGCGTGCCACTCAATGGTTTAGCAGCACATCAGAGCATTGAAAATGAACATAGTCGGATGAGGAGGGCGCAGACCTGATTGCTGTGGCCGGTGTACTCCAGGAGGCAGTGGTCGAAGCCGGGGTGGTGGGAGAAAAGGTTGTGGATCTCTCGGGGCTTCACGTCGTCGGGGAGGCCGGCAACGAAGAGCGTGAGGACGCCCTGCCGCTGCGGGCCCGAGTGCGGCGGCGGTGGCACGTACACGTAGCAGGGGTCCCCAGCCGCGTCGGTGGTGGGAAGGCGATGAGAGAGGCTCATATCGGCGTGCCGCCGCGGAGCAGGGCTGCTCGGTGCAGCCTGGCCTTGATACGGGCGGCAACAGTGTTTCCGGGAGTCGATTTAATGGTGTTCCAGCAACGTGGACGGTGGATCAGGTCGCGGACGGCTGACGACGGCGGGGGTGCAGATCTGGAGTTGGGGATGGAGACTTCACGGCGAGGAGCTGGGGAGGGAGATGGCCAAGGCGGCGGCCGCGCCAGGCAGAGGAGGTGGCGGTGCCCGCGCCGATAAAGGGGCGGAGTGACGGGCTAGCCGGCGGATCTGGAGGCGAGGATTGGGACGTCAGGGCGAGGAGATAGCGGTGGCCGCCTGCCGCGCCGCCCGAGGAGGAGAAGGTCGGGGCAGCGGCCGTGCTAGGCCAACGAAGGGGTGGAGCGACCCGCGACGTCGCCCGTTGATCGGCGGGGCAGCGGCCAAGGACTGTCGGGGTGTGCTGGCGGCGGTTTGGGGGGGAGGGCGTGGGCGGCGAATAAAAATGTCTCCGTGGTTCAAAATTTTTGTTCCACTCATGTGTGAAGGAACATCTCTGTGCGCTCATGTGCCATTTCACAAAAATACCCTGTTCATGGAACATCATTGCACAAATCACGGTGCATGAATGGACGATGGATGCTCTCACCGTATGTGTCGGGATGCTGAGTTGCTGTCGCTGACTGCCTCAACGTAAACAGGCAAACGATGGGCGGTTGCAGCCGGAGACATTTTTAATTCGGTGAAAGCGGCACGCATCTGGCCATCTGGGTGCGATGTGGCGGAGGGGTTGATTTTGCCGGACCGACGCCTATTTGCAACGGGGATGACATGTGAATGCTTTCAACGTGAGAGCTTATTAGCAAATTCGTGAACAATTGTATGTGGATGTTTTGTAAATTTTCGGACAGTACTGCATGCTTTCATGTAGAGGAGCAATTTTGGACCATGCTGAACTCGATTCTTTTTTCGCATCTCTAAAACGGAATTTGAAGCGGGACATACTCTGTCCTGAATTCATAGTGGGCACCAACCTTGGATGAAATGTAACCCTCAGATCACCTACTATTGCTTGTCCTTAAATACAGTTGTTCACACAATAATAATGCTTGTCCTGAATATTTATACACCATCCATTTTAAAATATAAACATTTTTAGATTTAGTTAAAGTCAAACTTCTTTAATTTTAATTATTAATAATAGAGAACTGGTAATATTTTATTATATATAAAATATATTATTATATTTTTTATAAAATAAACTTTTGTAATATGTAATTATTTATATTAGAAATTGTTTAATATTTTATATATTATTAGTCAAAGTTAAAAAAAATGATTTTGACTAAACTTATAAATGCTTATATATTATATCAGAGTTAGTATTGTTTTCTACATAATTATTTGCCAAAAAGAAGAACATAATTATTTGGAAAAAAAAAGAATCCACTCATTTAATCCCTACCATTGAACTAGGAGAAAATTCTTTATTTGAATCTAAAAAAGTCATGGCTTCCTTTCTTAGCCCTTTTTAATTTGAACTTTTTTATATGGTCAAAATTCATTTTTGGTTTCTTATTTAGCCCTTCGTTAGTTTTGACCCCTTAACGCTTACATCATCCGCCATAATTTGTACCATATCAATGGTACATATGGTACTGATCAATGAGAGTTTGTGTGAATTAACAGTAGTTCATCAGTTACTATCATCCTTGTACCCACTATGCTAACCAAAACAATATGATCTGCTACCCTACTGCCTGCACCCACTCCTGATAAACTTAAGAACGCACTCGTTATCAACCATCTATAAATGTACCAAAAATTCAGAATAAATCGCGTTTCATTGCTTCTTTTCAGCCGCCAATTGGAACACTGACGCCGGATTTGTCCAGTACCATCAGTTACAAGTTACAACCCATAGCAGGTATACTTTCAACGGTTCTCACTCTCTGCCCCTTTGGCCTTGATTCCGTATGACACGAGTTGAGGAATGCACATAACGATGGAGGAATGGCCCACGGCACGTGAAAGACTTTTGAAAAACTTTTTCGAATACCAAAATCATAAGAAAAGTATTGGTTCTTTTCGCTGACGTCGGCCATCCAGTGCAGCCCACGTCAGGTATTGTAGGCCTGACGCACTGATTCTTGTGTTATTCTGATTAGAATTGCTTCATCTCTTCTGTTCCCTTCCTTCTCTCTTTCCAGGGGCTCTCACGTGCGAAAAGGTAAAGCTTCCAAGGGGAGGTCATGGGCTTCATTCGGGCTTGGTCTGCGGGAATGCCACCTTCCGTGTGTCGCCTTGCAGAGTACTAGCAAAGTTGGCCCAACAAATAAATTGCCCTCGCACGAATATTTAACGGGCTGAACAGAGTCCGCCCAAGCCCAAGTAGTACTAAATTCTCAAAATGGACCGAGACCCTCGTCGGCTCGTCGTACTCTTGGACGCGGCTGCGCCGTCACTCCAAAGTCCAGACGCCGGCGAAAGAGACCGCAACAAGCGGCCAGGTAGAGGGCATCCATAGGCAGCTTCCTAGAAGAGGAGGTTGAAGATGAAGAACGAGGCCTCCTTGAAAAGCCCAGGCCGGCACAAGATATTGTAACAATGCTGCCAGCGTGCATATGGTATGTAGACCCCGAGTGTTTCGATGACGCGCGGCCGCGGAAATTTGATATGGAGTCGCTGATGTCGAGGGCGGCGCCGTTAGAGTGCTTGCGTGGTAGTGCGTAGTCATTGCGTAGAGGATGGGGGGTAGATGGGTGTGCACAATGGAGGAGAAGCAGGACATTGGTCCAGCATCATCGGCAACAAATCTGGTGAGCTGAAATCGATCCTCAGTCATACAACAGGTCGTCAGGTAAGGTGGAAATGGAGGACACGACAACGCTGTGGATTAGGAGGAACAGGCCGGAGATTTCCCTTTTCTGCCATCGAAACAACTTTTAATACATAATGAGCCATCAATGTCTATGACATGTGAGACCCACCGCAACCATGTTTAATACTACTACGGTTTTGTACGGCGTCCAGCCCATTCTTCTGGAGTATATTGAACCAGTGAAGTTGTTATTACTCAGGTCCAGTTTTGTTAAACATACAAGATTTCCAATTTGTACAGGTATGTTACCTTCCAATTTGTTATGACTAAGGTATGGTGCCTTCAAATCCATTTTGAGACAGAGTAGGCTTTCTCAATTTTCGAAGATTACCTATGGCAGGTGGAATCAACCCAATGAAGTTGTTTGCGTGAAGCTTTAAACCTTGTAAGTTTGTAAGGCGTCCAGCCCATTCTTCTATTGAACCATTGAAATTGTTATTACTCATGTCCAGATCATTTAAACCTACAAGATTTCCTATGCTCGAGGGAAGTGTCTCTGATAAGTTGTTTGTACTTAAGTCCAATATTCGAAGACTTTTGGTAGCTTACCTAGTGAATCAGGTACGACTCCTTGTAAATGGTTGTCGAACAGTGAGTGCCCAGAAGTTTGCAATTGCTCAATATCTCTAGGAATTCCCAGTTTTCATTATCTTCTGCCTCAAGTTCGTTTATCTGAAGATTTAGATAAGCCAGCTCTAGAAGCTTGCCAAAAGAATTAGGAATTTGGCCAGCGAAATAGTTTTCAGATAAATCTATCAGCTGCAGGTTTGTAGCATTGCCGAGCGAAGTAGGGATGTGACCTTCAAACATGTTTCAGTGTATGTCAACCGCTTCAAGACTAGAGAGGGCGTCACCGATATTAGATGGTAATTCTTTGAATAACATATTCGAGTGCAGGTCTAGAAATATCAGAGAAGTCTGATTAGACAGAGCTGATAGGAGTGTACCTGAAAGTTTATTTTCATTAAGGAACAATGCAGTCATATTGGGGAGTTGCCAAAGTTCATATGGAATGCTGCCTTCAAGGTTATTTTGGTACAAATAGAGAAATCTCAAGTCTGTAATGTTTTTGAGAGTTGGCGGTATAGTTCCAGTGATATTATTTGAGCCAAGGTTTAACAATCAAAGATTGGAAAGGAGGCCTATTTTGGGGAGGGGGGGGGGGGGATGGCACCCACTAGCATGTTTCCAGCGAGGTCCAATGCTTGAAGATTAGAACAACTTGGAAGCGTATCAGGTATAACCCCCGTCAGTGAGTTATTTCCTAGAAGAAGGGTTTGCAATTGTTGGAGATGATGAAGAGAGGGTATCTGGCCCGAGAAGCTGTTAGATGAGAGATCGACTGTATTAAGGGATGTTAAGTCTCCTAGGGAGGTGGTGATTGAGCCAGACAAGCTTTGGTCGGGAGGTTGAGCTCGGAGACGCACCATGGTCGCGTCTGGGTGCATGTCACATACCTCCACTAACAATAGTGGATGCTGGGGTTCCAAGAGCTCAAGGCTCTGTAAGGATCGCTGATGACGGCCTTTTTGAAATTAAGCAATGCTTGCAGATCTGTGCTATTCTCATGAACACAATGGATGTTTCTAACTCTATAAGACAGGAGCATTAGCAATGCAAACAATACTAGCATGGTGGATGTCGTCAGCAGCTTGAAGAAACACATAGTAAGGTACACCTGCAAAATGTATGACATAAACTTTTTTTTAGCCTCTTCTTACTGAATACAGCTGTAGTATCTGATCTTTGTACGCACACGCACACCAACTCACACCACAACACACACTAACACAACTATAGCGTACAAAGTTAGATCTATAACTACACTCAATAAAGTCCACGTCTTAAAGAGATCATCGCAATCTATCAGACTCTGGTGTGCGACGAGAAGCGTTGTCTTCTCTTTGTAGCGTCATGCGAAGAGAGATAATACCTGAAATTTATTCGAAAGGTGAGGTAACCCAGTGTTGATCCAGAGATCGAACGCTGGGCGGCAGGCTGCCAGCCACATGCCTTGCCACTCGAGCTGAAGCTCATCCTCGACATAAACTTGGTGGCATGCTTATTCACAAGTTGACTACTGAAACTACTTCCTCTTCCTGCTCAGATTGTGATCTAACCTAATAAAAGAGGCTTCAAGTTTCTTTCCTGAATATATAAGGTTTTCTACTCATTTATACTTAAAGATGAAAGCATGAACTCTGAAAGAAAAATCCGCGCTTTATCGCAGCTGTTAGCTTGTTTTTTGACGATTGCAAGCATGACTCAGTTGCGGCAGGTTAACATTCCAATACTACTAGTAGTACTACTCAGTAGGAGAGAGAATTGGGTACCTCTGCTTGCCGGAGCGAGAGAACACGACAGGGAGCTGTGAACTACTATGAGCTTTGGCCTGCTTGGCTTAGGCCCCAAGGATCTTAAAAACGTTTGACAGCAGCATCGCAGCGACACACATGCTCGTCTTTTCATGCCGTGCCACGACCGGCATCGGAGAAGAGCGGAAGACCCCGAGTCCGTCAAACTCCCTAGTTGCTGCCGCTCTTTCCGCTTCCATCTCATCGCCAATCGCCCGCTCAATTTTAAAATATTAGTACCATTAATTTATAATATTATTTTTAATTTTATTTAAAAAATTATTTAAATGTATAAAATTTTATTATTATTTGCTTTATTATTAGTGAAATTTAAATCACAACTAATAATTTTATATATTGAGATAATTTTTTTAATAAAATAATTGATCATAATTGATGTTAAAAATTAACAGTGTCAATAATAATTTAAAGTAGTAGAAGCTATTTACGCTGGACAGGACTCCTGCCGCATGTCCAGGCAGGCTTGAGCAAAAAGAGAAATTATGGGCTGATGTAACACTTGTCCGTGCCGTTTCGACGCTGATAAAACGATGCTCGTGGAATTGTCTAACGGTATAAAATTCTCGCTAATACCAATTAAATTGGATTTGGTTTTATTATGATGGAGCTTCCAGAAAATATTGTGTGGGCATTCATCCATAGTCTTTCTTTTGACAGGGTAGCGCGTCCAGGCAACTTGTATGTATACGATATGGACATGAATAGTCTTATACAATGCCTTGCTCCAATGGGTGTTGCAAGTGGTGAGCATTGTTCCAACTGGAAAAATATCTTGAGAAACATATTGTAGTTCAACGAAGATTGATCCAAACGTGCAGTTTCCAAGAACCGTTTCTTCCGCACGATATGCTATTATCGAAGAGACAAATACCTGGCCTTTGGGATTAAACCCAAACTCGACTAATTCTTCATGACTTACTTCATTCTTACTACCTACTTTCTAAAATATAAATATTTTTAAGTTGGTCAAAATTAAACTTATTTAACTTTAATTATTAATAATAGAGAATTTATAATATTTTATCATATATAAATTGTGTTACTAGATTAAACATGAAACAAACTTTTATATTATGCAACTCTTTATATTAAAAATTATTTAAATTTTTTAAATATTGTTAATCAAAGTTAAAATAATTTAACTTCGACCAAATTCAAAAATACATATATTTTGCGATGGAACGGGTCCCGGCCAAAACTTGACGGATCTGGGTTCTTCGCTCAGCAGCGGTAAAGATAAGATACATAAGGGGCATGTCTGCGTGTTTAATGTAACGTCTCTGTAAAAGTGTTTTTAAACGCCTTCCCTAAGACTTCACACACACACCAGTACACACCACTGTGTGCATCGGCCTGAAAACGGTCGGAAACGGTCGGAAAACTATCTATCCTGTTTCTATTTTCACATTTTCGCACCGGACGAAAACGAAAACGGGAAACTTCGAAACGGAAACGGACGGGATGAATATGAAACTTCGGAAACGAATCAATTCGGACGAAATTTATCGGAAACGATCGATAACCGGAATTAAATCGAAAATATCCACATATAACTTAGAACATAACTATAACAAACAAATATACCATATCTCAAGTTCACAACCAATATAATAAGAAAAAAAGATTATAAAGTCTCAAGTCACGGTTCACAAATATAACAAGTCTTAAAAAGTCTTCAAACCAACATAATAAGAGCCAATCTTACAACTAACATAATAAGCAAATATAAATTACAGCTCCATACAATCACAACTCCATACAATCACTCATTTATCTCAAGTTCACAGCCAACATAATAAGCAAACAAACATTACAAAGTCTCAAGTCATGGCTCACAAACATAACAAGTCTTAAATAGTCTTCAAACCAACATAATAAAGACCAAGCTTACAACCAACATAATAAACAAATATAAATTACAGCTCCATACAATCATAACTCCATACAATCTTCATCAAGATCAAGGTCACAACGTGTTGCACCTTCATTTTGAGGGGCATTTATCCCATCTTCAGCCTCCTTTGGTTCTCAAGCAAAACAGTGAGCAAGTTGGTGAGAAATATAGCAAGTTAGTGTGTAGAAATATAAAATACAGCAACAGCAAATATCTCACTGCAAAGAAGTGTAGCATACCGCGATCTCAATCTTCATGATGGCAGCAAGGGCCTCCAACAGCTCAAGATCAACCAACATCGATGGAAGTTTCTTAGAATCTTCAAAAGCAAAGAGAAAGTGTTAAACATCAACATATCAAGACTAGACTAGGCCATCATAACAGCAGCAAGCAATGGTACCTTTTCTTTCTGCAGCTATCCAATCCTTAGTACATATCAAAGCTTCAACCATGTCGGGACTAAGACTGCTCCGATAAGGGTCAATTACACGACCACCAGCACTAAAGGCTGACTCTGAAGCTACTGTGGACACTTGTATTGCCAAAACATCTCGAGCAATATGTGAGAGAATAGGATACTCTTTTGTCTTGCCTCTCCACCAAGATAAAATATCAAACTGACCACTAAACTTCAACAAAGGCTCAGACATGTACTTATCCAACTCATCTAAGCCATCTAGATCATTAAAATTAGTGTCATACAAGAAACTTTCAAGTTCATCATTCTAACTCTCCATTAAAATATCTTCAGTTGCACTACTTCTTGCTGCATCACTTTTGTTCTTTGAAGGTGAAGGTGTTGAAGCAGCATAAAATTGATATAACTTTTTTATAAGACTAAGAAACTCTTCTAGCTGAATGTGGTACAAATCACCATAAAATTTTTTCAAATAGAATTCTATGAGTCTTTTCTTGTACCGAGGGTCAAGGAAACATGCAACAGCTAGAGCACTACTAGACTTATTCCAATATTTTTCAAATTTGGCACTCATTGCAACATCCATACTCCTAATAGTGAAATCTTCACTAACACACCATTTATCAATGAGCTCCTTTATCTCACAGAAACCTCTATAAAATAAATTTGCAGTGGGATAAGAAGTACCAGACAATATCTCTGTGAGGTCATAAAATTTTTTCAAGCACGGAAATAGTGTCAATGCCATGCTCCACTCACTAGCACTTGGACATATGTGATCGTACCTGCAAAAATCAGCAAAGGTGTACAAATTATAACAACAAATATGTGAAAATTTTGCAACAACAAAGGTGTTAAAATTCATAACAGAACTGACCTACGACGATCTGAGGACTTGAGCCTTAAAAAAGCGGGCTTGTAATACAATGCATCCCTCAACATTAGATAAGTTGAATTCCACCTAGTTGAAACATCAAGTGACAACCCTTTTGTTGTATCTAGCCCACACTCAGTAGCACGTTTCATGAGTTCTTCCCATTGCAAAGGAGACCCCTTGACAGCCAAGACAATAAATTTAATCTTTTCAATGGTCTGTCCAATTACTCCCAAACCATCTCTGGCAACTAGATTTAGTATGTGACAAGCACACCTCACATGAAAGAAGATGCCATCACAAACCAAATTGCCATTACTTTCCTTAAGATCAGAAATTATATCTTTGACAGCCACTTCATTTGCACTAGCATTATCCAAAGTTAAAGAAAGCATTCTCTTCTCAATATACCACTTAACCATAACTTCAAAAAATGTTTGTGATAACTTTTGACCGGTGTGACGTCCTTCAACATTTAAGAAACCAATAATCCTCTTTTGCATGCACCACTCTTCATCAACCCAATGGATAGTAACACACATGTATGACTTGTTTTGACATGAAGTCCACATATCCATTGTAACACTAAATCGGCATTTAACAGTTCTCAAGTATGCATATAATTTATCTTTTTGTTCCAAAAAGATATCCATGATATCTTTTCTAACAGTGATCCTTGACTTGATTGGAAAA
>BCLF01000026.1:2761980-2802059 GCA_001602275.1 Zoysia japonica | reverse complement strand
GGCTCGGGCGGCTGCGCGGTGCGAGTCGCCGAGTCGGGCGGCTGCGACTGGACGGAGTGGTTAGGGTTAGGGTTGGCCGCCCGCCCGCCCCCGCCTGCTTGCCTACTTGAAAACATTGAAAATGGGCCGATCAAACATTGAAAACGGGAATTGGGCGATATTTTTTTGCCCAATACGGGATCCCGAGTAAACGGACGAAAAATAACTGAACCGTTTCCGATCCCGTTTCCGTTTTATTTTTTTCTGTTTTCGTCCGTTTCCGTTTTCATCCCGACCATTTTCGTCCACACTGAAAAAAAAACAGAAACGAAGAGGAAACGGGACAGGATTTTCCCGTCCTGTTTTCAGACCTATGTGTGCAAGACAAGCGGAAAAAGCTGTCCTGTTGTTCGTGCTCCGGCACGCACGCGACTTTTGAAAAACTTTTTCAAACACCAAAATCATAAGAAAAGTATATTGGTTCTTTTCTCTGACGTCCGCCAGCCGGTGTAGGCCACGTCAGGCCTACACGTCAGGTATTGTAGGCCTGACGCCCTGATCCTTTGTTATTCTGATCAGAATTGCTTCATCTCTTCTGTGCCCCTCCCTATTCTCTCTTCTTGGGCACTAATCAACAGCACGTGGTGTGATCGTGTGAGCGGGGGGTCTCACGTGCGAAGGGGTCCGGGGTCCTTTACTTGATCCGACAGTGAAAAAAACTGGTCTGCTAGTGATGCTTTTGGATCATTGGCCCTTCACCGTCTCCAAGCATGTTATATTCTGTTTGTTTTCAGTCTCGTCTGTTCGCCTGTTCGCTCCTTCATTTTGTCTACAGGACACAGGTTTAAAAATCCTTCTTTGTTTAATTTTTTTCTTTCTAATTTTTCTTTCTTTATTTTTAATTTTTAAAATTGCTTTTATAGTTTTATTTTATATTCTCCTTTTCCATCAAAATATTTAGAATAATTTATTTTTATTACTAGAACATTTAATTTTACTAATAGAACAATTAACATTTACTGCTGGAACAATTTTTTTATTTTCTGAAACAATTGAATCTTACTATTAAAACATTCAATTTATTGAGATGAAACATTCAAATTTTTTTGTTAAATATTTGAATATTGTGGTATAGTTCTTTAGTTGTTATATCAAAGCATTACATTTAATATCATCTTTCAAATACTTCATTCTGTATTCACATTTGGTGATGTCAAGTTATACTTGATCTCTTAACGTAAACTTTGGTATAACAAATACTTGATCTCTTAAGGTGCTGCAGGGTGGTCGGAGGAGGGTAAGATTCCCGCTTCAGCCTTCACCCTTCATCCCATCGTCTGATGACCGTAAAAAAGACAGCTCTTGACTGACAGGCGGGCCTATCCCTGCTTGTCCATCGGTCAGCTGTCCCTTTTACGCTCGTGAACCGGTTCCCGGCCGGGCGAGCGTGACTTTCATGTTCGAAATTTCACTGGCCGTAACAGTCTAGTCCAGCTAACTCAGAAAGCGACCCGCGAATAGACTCGGTGCAACGAGTCAACGAACCTGTATAAGCGGTCAGGCTAAGGGCAAAGACATCAGCAGGCAGGAGCAGGACAACTGCGGGACGAAACGTGTGGTTCATTTTAAGCCCGCGAGCTCAGGAGCACAAGCACACACCAAGCAGAGAGAAGGCCCTGTCCTGTCCTGTTGCACGGAAGCACTGGGAGGAGCACTCTCAGTTCATTAAGAAAAAGAAGGGTGACCACCTGTGCCGATGAGGAATCGAACTCAGAGTATAAAATTTGTACGGCAATTGACGCATTTTTTGCGTATATTTTTATTATGCACATCTAATTAAAGCGGTATATTTTAAATTTATTATTTAACAAATAGAAGTATAGTTGTTTTGATATAAATGACAAAGTTTCATAAACATATACTTCGGTCTAAAAAAAAAGTTATCGATATGGTCTTCAAAGCATAAGTGTGACCTATATTATCTATAAAATATTTAATAAAAAGTAGCATCGGTACACTTTTAAAAAAGTATTTTTAAAGTAAATTATTTTTAATTTTATAACTTAATAAATTTAAAATTATTTCTAATTTATGTTGGGCAATTTTTAATTAAAATATTGCGTCCAAAGCTACTATTTTTTTTAAACCGAAGTTGTAAGCGAAAAAAAGATTGAATCTTAATTCTCATAGTAATCAAAAGAACATTTTAGAAGATAAAACAATTTAAATTATCTAAATATACATTTTTATAACATATAAAGGTCTTTAATTGTAGCATATATTTGCAAGATATAAAAAGTAGAATAAATTTATAAGAACTTCTTTTATATCTTTTGAAAGAGTTCTATTGAATCTATAGCATAGTAATTAAAGAGCATTTTTAAGAGATAAAACAATTTAGGTTATCTAAATATATATTTTTATAATATATAAAGGTCTTTAATTGTAGCATATACTTACAAGATATAGAAGTAGAAGAAATTTATAAGAACTTATCTTATATCGGCACGGCCGTTCATGTCTACTCTCACTGAGTAGAAGCACACTCCTACTTTAACTAGAAAAATGATCTTTTTCTTCTTTCTAATATCTATTTTTTTTCTCTTTTCTAAAATCTACGGTTATATTTTAATTCTACGCTTAATATTTTTTAGGGTGACGTGGTGCAACGAGCTATCAGAAAATACTTACGCTTTAATATATTGCGATGACACGGCCGTTCATATCTGCTCTCGTTAAGTAGAAGCACGCTCCTACGTTGACTGGGAAAAGATTTTTTGTCCTTCCTAATATCTATTTTTTTCTTTTTTTAATATATATCGTTAGATTTTAATTTGACGGTTAATATTTTTTAAAGTGACGTGGCGTAACAAGGGTTGAGACGTTTGTACTTTAATATATTACGATGGTACGAGCTTTCATGCCTACTTTCGTCGAGTAGAAGCACGCTCTTACGTTGACTGAGAAAGTATTTTTTTCTTTTTTCTCTGATATCTATTTTTTTTCTTATCTAATATTCACCGTTAGATTTTAATTCGACGGTTAATAATTTTTAAGTGATGTGACATTACTGAGAGTTGAGAAAATACACGACGTTTAATATATAAAGATGGGTTCAAACACACAACAGCATCTCAACCAAGTGAGCTCAACTATGTAGCAGCTTTCACCGGCTGAGGAAGCAAAACTTTTATCAAAATTATCCACGTTGCCATCGGTTACGAAGCTAACCGCTTTGAAGGCAGCGTCCTGTCTCGAGTCGCCAGCGCCCTCCATCTTCAACCCCTGCCCGCTCCGTCACCCCACCCCCAGCGGCGGCTCGTCCACCGCCCAACAGCCCCTCCGTCTCCACCGCCCAACCTGACGGGCGCGCCTGCCCCCGGCGTCCCGGTCTCCACTGCCCCTGGCTCTGCTCTCTCGCGCTCCTAATCGATTCGCACCTGGCGCTGCCGGCTCCCTCAGCATGACAGAACGGTTGTAGATGCCTGTTGTTTATCCTTCTCATCCATGTAATCCTTCTCTTTGTAACTCTCGAGATGACACTCTCTGAACTGCCATGTCGCAGTTCCCTGTGTATTTGTACTTTGGCTTTCAAGCCTTTCCATTTTAATGGAATTTCAGGTGGAGACTCCTCCTCCCCCGTTGACATTAAAAAAAAACCTATTCGCACCAAGAACAGGACGTTCAAAGCCGGTGGTCCATCCCCCAGAAGAGGCGACTGATGCCGCAGACTCACCGGCAGAGTTCAGTAGCGCGATGTCTGCACTGGCGCAGACGAGAACTCGGAGGCAGTCCTCGCGCTTGTGGCGCAAACAGAGTATGGCAGAGTTATCGCCGCCCTCCGCTCTCGCGTTCACGTGGCAGCCCCTGTCAACTAGGATCTCGGCCTGGCCGAGGCGTGTGGCAGGAGAGCTGGTGGCTGAGGATGATGGAAGCAAGAGAGAGAGCGCGCGCCTGTTATAGACCAGGGCTGTCTCTCTGTATTTTGAGCCCCGTACGAAAAATGAGGCTCTAATATTTGAAAGTTTGCATAACTAAAATATGATTATATATCTCCAATGCTATCTTTTCAAAATAGTTAGGAATATAGTATTAAATATTGATGTTGAAAGAGTGGATAATACTCCATAAATAATCAGGCTTTATATTCTAAGTAAAAAAACAAACAGCATCCTACTAGTATTTCTTGAGGTGAAATCTTTAATTATATCTTCGTGTTGGCATCAAAAAATAGCATCATCGAAGTGCCCGGTGCAATGGTGAAGTCTCTGTCAAGCTCTCTCGGGTCTGAACACTTCACCTACCAGAGTGTCCGGCACAGTGCTGGACTGTACGATAAACACTCTTAGGTTCGGTGTTTTGTACACCGGAGTGTCTGGCACATCATCGAAGTGTTCGGCAGGTCCTCTCGAGTTCCCCGGATTTACACGACGGATCCTTCAGCGTCATACCAAAGATTTCGGTCACCGGAGTGTCCGGCACTTTATCGGAGACTCCGGTGGTGTCGATTTAAAAAGTTTTCAGCAGATCAATTTCAAATTATTTTTTAACTTAAGGATCTATTGCCCTACGAGATAAGACCATCTCACCTCTATAAAACAGATACCCATGACTGATTAAAGGGATCTCAATCCATCAAAACAATTTGTCTTTACATTTTGTTCTTCTTCAAACCTTAATCTTTTTACTCGATCATCGTGCTATTCTTCCTTCGTCACGACGACATTTGAAGGCGATCCAACTGGCCTGACCGAGCCCGGATCATTCGTCCTCCGAAGAGTCCCTCCTGAGACGAGATTGTCTAGGTGCTGCCCAAACCTAGCGTTGAAAAAATGTCGACATTCACGCACACGAACGTTCATGCGGTGCGTTGGCTCGAACCGGATTTCGATGTCAACAGTTCGTAACTAAAATTTGTCTAAATTTATAATTTTACTAACTCAAAAATTCTAACAGATTTTCAAAATTTAAAATCTGACTAAAACAAAATTTTGCTAATTTGGAAATTTTATAAAGTTATAAAATTTGGAGATTTATCAAATGTGTGATTTATATTAATTTGAATTTTTCGTTAGAGTTTATTTTAATTCAATTTGTATTTAAATCTTTTCAATTAAACCAAAAAATTCAGAAAATGGTCAGACTTATTTTTCTCAATGTGGGCCACCCTCTTCATTCTTTTTCCCGCACAGCACCCCTCACTCTTGCGCCAGCCCAGCCGCACTCAATGACCTTTCCTGTTCATCTTCTTCCTCCCTCCATCTCTCCTTCTCTCTCCTGCAAATGGCACTTGCTCCATGCCCCACTTTACTCGCACAAGAATTGCACCTAGCCCCCTGTTCCTCGCTGCTGTCGTGTCTCGGTATCTACATGCGTGCGCTCTTCGCCCGGCCACCACTATCGGCCCGAGCTGTAAAATGGCCGCGCGCCTCCCTTCCTCCACCGGCCATTTCTCGCTGGAAATCGGTGAATTGGGGCCCAAAGATTTTGAGGGCATGTTCCCTTGCCCATCCTGCCCCTGCTAAGCGACGGCCTCTATAGATCAACAGAGGGTATTGTGGGTAGGGCTGAAAACAATTGGGATCGATTGGGTGTTTTCGTTTTCATATTTAAAGATCGGACGGAAACAAAAATAAAAAATTCAAAAACAAAAACGAAAATGAAAAAGAATGGGATTAATTCTAACTTTCGAAAACGAATAAATCCAGACGACAATATATAGGAACCTGTCGTAACTGATATTAAGTCAGGAATAAACGAATACGTTTATACAGCACATAATAATTACCTAAACTAAGCTTCTTGAACCATGGTAGCAGTAAATTCAAGTGCGGGCCGAAAATTGATCCACCGGCCGGCCCAAAACGTTGCAGCAGACTCTCGAATCTCGATGCAATACAAACTGGTCAACTCGATTCCTTGGCCCACGAGGACACGATCAACTGAGAACCTCCTCCTGACCCTAGCGCTTGCGCCGCCGCTCAGCTCCTCGCAGCGCGAGTGTCGCCACCCCAGCGCAGGATGCCTTATGGGGCTGGGATGAGGCCTGCCGAGCAGCTCTTCAAGTGGCGACAGTGGCTCCTCCAACGCCTGCACTCTCAGCTCCACGCACAGCCCTGGTAGTGGTAGCGTCGCAGATCTATGGGTGCCAGGGATAGAACCTCCGGCGGCGCGGCTCCTCTGGTGGGGAGTCTGGATTCTGGAACACACTCGATCTAGCACTAGAGCAACTCCTCCGACAGCACCAGGTACCACTCGACGTGTTGCCGGCTTCCTTCTCTCGCCTCTCGAGTCCTCAGATCTCTTCATCCCATCCCCGTTCCCGTATCCTAGAAAACGGGATGAATCCGGGAAATTCCCGAATAAAAACGGGAAACCATGAAAACGGACGGGAAAAATGTCTAACCGTTTTCGATCTCGTTACCCGTTTTTAAATTCCCGTTTTCATCCGTTACCGTTTTATTCCGGAAATTCGAAAACGGAAGAGATTTTCAGCCCTAATTGTGGGACGGAAGGACGACAAATAAATTGTAATGACATACATCAAATTAATCTAATAAATTAAGATACAAGGATCTTCATTGAGAAAGCAAACTATAACATGGAGTAGTACTAACTTAATGCCCGCACTACGCTATGAAAAGGCAATGTGAGGCAATCAGCTGCATGGGACTTTATCGAACTAAAAACAAATAGAAGAAATAAGAGCACATCATCGGGCTTCACCGAATCGTTTCTGCGGTGGGTCGATCGGAGCAATGTGCTATCGTCGTGTTGTGCACATAGGCGCACGGAAGATCGAGGTGCCAAAAAGTTTGTCTTCAGACGACAACACAAAACTATTGTCACCGGAAAAAAAAAGGGCAAAAACAAAGAGTCGGTGACAAAGATGAGTAATTATCTCTAATTTTTTAGGGGGTAAGTGGTAGCATGTCCTTTGTCAAAAATAAAGTGGCATAATATAGGATGAACTATATTGGTTTATAATAAACTGGTAATTTGGTTTCTATAAACTGGGATAAAACAACCTTGTTTGGAGGTATTTTGATTTATGAAAATTGTTCTATTAAAAATGACTGGATCCAAACAGATCCGAACATAAAAGCATTTGACACTAAAGCCCCATTTGGAAGGAATTACGTGGTTGCTTTTCAAAGTGATAATAGTATATTATATTATAATGTCTACTTAAACACCTAAAACTTCGAAAGTGATTATATCCATAATCACATCACTTTTTATATTTTATATTAGCATCTATAACATGTAAATAGTAGTTTTTTACCAATTCTCTCTTCTCACCGCCTATAATCCATATTGGATAAAAGTGTTTTACCACATAATTTTGACATAAGAAAGCAAATTGTGCAGATAAATTAGATACACAATTTTCATGAATAATCAAAGCATAATCTATTTTTAATATCATAATCTCTACCAAACGCTCCCTAAAGTTCACAAGGAAGGCCACACTTCACTTTTTAAACCTGCCATATATTGCCTCGATTTCATGCATCTTCACAGCCACTTCACTCATGTTGATTCGGTTGCTTGGGGATTTATACGTACAGGAAAGTCCCACTTGTAGTAGAGATGTCAAGCATTGGTGAATTGCATTTTCCCGCAATTGAGGACAGACATTATATTCTTCGTGAAGAGAAGCGTCGAGGGCATGTAATATCTGTTCTGAGTAGCACCTTTGCACGAAGCTCACAATATTGAATCCATCGGTGAACATAGGATCCGTTGGTCTTTTGCCAGTTGACATCTCTAAAAGTAACACTCCAAAACTGTAGACATCCCCACAAGTCGTTGCATGGCGACTTTCGGCATACTCTAAAGATAAGATATATGAACGCTAGTGAAACAGTAGACATACTCCCTGTCTTTTGCAATTGTTATCTATGTTGACTTTTAAAGTTATCTTTGATTATTCCTCTTATTTAAAAATTAGTTCAAATGTATAAATTATAGGACAAGCTTTGCTTCCAATACTTTTAGTAATAAAATAAATTATAATAAAATATATTGTATTTATCATATTTTTTGAATAAACAAATGATCAAGCCAATGGTAACAACAATTACAAAATGGAGGAAGTAGTTACTAATATATATGGCAGAAAGAAAACATTACAATATATGGAGCAATACATACCTGGAGCTATATAGCCTATAGTTCCCTTCAAACCAATGGTACGTGAACCTTGAGCTGCTGACAAGTTAGAATCAAGGTAGAACCTTGCAATACCGAAGTCTCCTAAATGAGCAATCATGTCTGCATCTAGTAGGACGTTACTTGGCTTCACGTCACAATGGACAATGGGCCTACCACTATGATGGTGCAAATACTCCAGTGCGTCAGCTATGTTAACAGCAATGCTTACTCTTTGAGATAAGCTTAAATTCTTAGCATCATTCCTGTCCCTGTTGTGATGCAGCCATGTGTCCAAGTTTCCATTAGGCATGTACTCGTAAATCAGAGCCTTGAAAGGGTTGCCTTGGGCGTCTATGCTAGAACATACTGTTATGATGTCAAGAAGATTTCGATGTTGAATGCCCCTCAATGCTTCGCATTCAGCTGAGAAACTTCTCTTTGCACCTCGTATCTCAAGGTCAAGGACCTTCACAGCCACTTCCAATCTTGATGGGGCTAACTTCCCTCTATACACAGAACCATAGTTTCCTCTTCCAACTAGGTTGTACTCAGAGAAGTTCCCTGTGGCTTGAACTAAATCTCTGTAAGAAACTTTTGGAAAGTGCTTAAACAAAGATAGTACTCGCACATGCCTTCCTCGTGGGTTCTTCTTTTCAACGATTATAAAATATATCAACAATATCAGTGACATGAAGCCAAATATGGGGATAAATACTCTGATCAAGTAGTATTGCGTTCTTGCTCGCTGAAGAACACGAGGGCATGGGGGCATGTGTAGATATGATTCTCCTCCACAGAGGTCCAAATTGTCATTGAGGGAGACAACAGCAGTAGCATTTTTAAACGCTCCACCCCATGGAACTTCTCCTTCGAGATGATTATATGACAGGTCGAGCTGAGTGAGGTATTGCAGGTTACCAAGTTCTGTTGGGATGAAACCTGATAAATTGTTATGTGATAGATTCAGCAAGACAAGGCTCTTTATTTTCCCAAAAGACTTTGGAATGTTTCCCGTAAGAAGGTTATTATCTATTTTGACGGTTTGCAAGTCTTGGCATTCGCCAATAGAAACAGGAATTTCTCCTGAAAGCTTGTTTGATGAAAGATGTAGTTCAGTTAGCTGTTTGAGATTACTGACCTCTGAAGGTATTGTACCATCCAAATTATTGTAAGATAATGCACATGTGGTCATTGTAGTGGCACTGAAAACATATACAGGTATTTTCCCTTTCAATTTGTTATGGCTAAGGTTTAAATGCAGAAGAATTGGAAGGTTTCCAATGCTGGGGGGGATGTGTCCTTCAAATCCATTTTGAGACAGAGAAAGTTCTGTCAATTTTCGAAGATTACCTATGGAAGGTGGAATCAACCCAATGAAGTTGTTTGCGTGAAGCTTTAAACCTTGTAAGTTTGTAAGGCGTCCAGCCCATTCTTCTATTGAACCATTGAAATTGTTATTACTCAAGTCCAGATCATATAAACCTACAAGATTTCCTATGCTCGAGGGTAGTGGCCCTGATAAGTTGTTTGTACTTAAGCTCAATATTCCAAGACTTTTGGGAAGCTTACCTAGTGAATCAGGTACGATTCCTTGTAACTGGTTGTCTAACAGTGACAGCGTGTCCAGAAGTTTGCAATTGCTCAATGTGTCTAGGAATTCCCAGTTTTCTTTATCTTCTGCCCCAAGTTTGTTTATTTGAAGATTTAGATAAGTCAGCTCTTGAAGCTTGCCAAAAGAACCAGGAATTTGGCCAGTGAAATAATTTTCCGATAAATCTATCACTTTGAGGATTGTAGCATTGCCGAGTGAAGCAGGGATGTGACCTTCAAACATGTTTTGGTGTATGTCAAGCGCTTGAAGACTAGAGAGGGCATCACCAATATTAGATGGTAATTCTTTGGATAACAGATTCGAGTGCAGGTCTAGTACACCAAGAGAAGTCTGATTAGGCAGAGCTGATGGGAGCGTACCTGAAAGTTTATTTTCATTAAGTAACAATGCAGTCATATTGGGGAGTTGCCAAAGCTCATCTGGAATGCTGCCTTCAAGGTTATTTTGGTACAAATAGAGATCTGTCAAGTACGTAATGTTTTTTAAAATTGGCGGTATAGTTCTAGTGAGATTATTTGAGCCAAGATTTAACCTTTGAAGATTGGAAAGGAGGCCTAATTTTTGGGGGATAGCACCCACAAGCATGTTTCTAGAGAGGTCCAACTCCAGAAGATTAGAACAATTTGTAAGAGTATCAGGAATAACCCCAGTCAGTGAGTTATATCTCAGATAAAGGATTTGCAACTGTTGGAGATGATGAAGATGAGGTATTTGGCCGAAGAAGCTGTTAAATGAGAGATCGAGCTTATGAAGGGATGTCAAGTTTCCTAGGGAGGTGGTGATTGAGCCAGACAAGCTTTGGCCGGTAAGATTGAGCCTGGAGACGCGCCATGGTCGCGTCTGGGTGCATATCACATACCTCCACTGACAGTAGTGGATGCAGGGGTTCCAAGAGCTCAAGGCTCCGTTAGGATCGCTGCTGACGCCTTTTTTGAAATCGAGCAATGCGTGCAGATCTGTGATATTCTCATGAAGACAATGGACGTTTCTAACTCCATAAGACAGGAGTATTAGCACTGCAAACAGTACTAGCATGGTGGATGTCGTCAGCAGCTTGGAGAAACACATAGTAAGGCAAACCTGCAAAATATATGACATAAACTTGGTGACATGCTTGTACGCGCGTTGACTACTGGAACTAGTTCCTGCTCATATTATAATCTAATTGACCTAGGCGTAAAAGAGGCTTCAAGTTTCTTTCCTGAATATGTGAAGTTTTCTACTCATTAATTGATACTTAAAGATGAAAGCATGAAATCTGAAAGAAAAAAAAATACATTTCATAGCAGCAGTTAGCTTCTTTTTGTATGACATCAAGCATGATTGAGCTGCAGTAGGTAAACATTCCATGACTACTGGTAGTACTACTCGGTGGGAGAGAGAATTGGGTACCTCTGCTTGCCGGAGCGAGAGAACACGACAGAGAGCGGTGAACTAGCTTTGAACTTTGGTGTGCTTATCTTAGGACTCAGGGGTCTTAAAACGTTCTACAGCAGCATTACAACCACACATATGCTTACCATTTCATGCCTTGGCACGACCGGCATTAGAGAGAGCGAAGACCCCGAGTCCGTCAAACTCACCAGTTGCTGCCACTCTTTCCGCTTCCATCAGCCGCACGCTGAAGTCGCTGTTTACTAAACAGGACTATTGCCGCATGTCCAGGGCCCGGGCTTGATCTTTTCAGCAGGAATCAAACTGATGTGACACTTGTCCGGGCGTTTTGGACGCTGAGAAAACGATGCCCGTGGAGTAGTCCAATGGATTCTAAACAAAATTGGATCTGGTTTTATTATGATGGAGCTTCAAGAAAATATTGTGTGGGCATTAGTCACGCGCGTCTCGTCAACTTGTATGTACCCAATATGGACTTGAACAGGGTTTAATA
Organism: Zoysia japonica; assembly: GCA_001602275.1. Lineage (NCBI taxonomy): Eukaryota > Viridiplantae > Streptophyta > Magnoliopsida > Poales > Poaceae > Zoysia > Zoysia japonica. The sequence continues at coordinate 2,790,423 of BCLF01000026.1, read as the reverse complement.
TTTCGTTTAAACTGCTAAAATCGGTCAGGATCGGTTTAACGAAAACTGCGAAAATCGGAAAAATCGATTAAAAACCGCTCTAAATCAAAAATTCATAATTTGAACAGTTTGCTACAGTAAACCAGTCGATTTCACGGGTAAGCCGGCCGTTTTCACCGGTTTGCTACAGTAACACATTTCAAAATTTGAAATCCACCGATTTTACCGGTTAGCCGACCGGTTTTACCGATTTCGGTATTTCGAATTTTTTCAATTTTTCAAATTTTTAAAAATTTTTAAAATAAAAACTGGTCGGTTTGTAAAACTAATCCGGACCGATTTCACCGAAAACCGCGAAAACCGATCAGTTTTGAGCGGTTTTGTGAAACCTGGACTTGAATAGTCTTAGTCAATGCCGTGCTCCACAGGGTGTTGCAAATGGTGAGCATTGTTCGAATTGGAAAAATATCTATGGAAACTTATTTAATTTTGATTATTAATAATAAAGAATTTATCATATTTTATCATATATAAATTACGTTACTAGATTCATTGTGAGACAAACTTTCATACTTATGTAACTTTTTATATTAGAAATTATTTCATTTTTTATATTATTAGTTAAAGTTAAAATAATATGACTTCGATAAAACCTAGAAATATACGTACATTTTGCGATGGAATAAGTCGTGGCCAAAACTTGACGAACTTGGGGTCAACACCGGTCAAAATAAGATATACAAGGAGGGTGTCCGCTTGTTTGGATGTAACGTCTCAGTAAAAGTGTTTTTAAACGCCTTTGGGCGTCCCTGTGACTTCACACACACCAGTACACACCACGGTTGCAAGCCAAGCAAAAAAAGCTGCCCTGTTATTCGTGCTCCGGCTGAGAGGTGCACTATTCTTTCTCCCTCGTTCTTACTTGCGGTTATACAGCTCTGCAACACAAGCATGATGTTCAACATGTTTATACAGCTAACGAGCCCTTTATGTTCTCCAAACAGGCCATGATATTCAACGTGTTTATACAGCTCTGCACCCTGCTATTGCTGTTTTCTGGAGTTCGTAACATCTGCTGCGAAAATGTAATGGTGAATAGCACGGATGTGCTCTCTCTGCCAATGTTCAAAAAACCGGCCAAACCGGACCGGTTTTCGTGAAAACCGGTCAAACCGGTCCGGTCCGGTTTGGCCCGTAGACCGGTTTTCGTTTTCAAATTTTTTTTGAATTTTGAAAATTTGACGGATTTTGAAATAAAAAATATGTAAAAAATACTAGACGAAAAATGCGACATTATGGTGGAATCCATTTTTGAAAATATGACGATATAGGGCAAAAAAAAAAATCACAAAAGACTGAATGGAGAAAATAAGATGAAACTTTATCTTCACCCGTGACCTCAGACGCGCCCGGGAGCCACTCACTTTACCCATCCGCTCCATAAGCCGACGAAACCATCGCACCGACGCTCCATCCGTCGCCGCTCCACTGAAAGCCGCGCGATAAGGCCGGCAAGCCGAGCGACAGAAGCGGCTAGCCGCCCGCGCACCTGCAGCTCGCCTTCGCGCCGGTAAGCGCCGGTTGTAGCGGCTAACCGGACGGTATTCCTGACTAACTGGTCGCTTGAGCAGAGAAGCCGACCCAACCGGCTAGCCGAGCGCACATAGCGGTTAGCCGCTCAGTTTGAGCGAAAAGCCGACCGATCTGGTCGGTTTTTGCCAGGGAGGTGAGTTGCTTGTTTTCCTTTTTTTTTTTGAAATATTGGTTCTTTTTTGTCAAAGTTAAAGTTTAGTTGATTTTTCTCAAATGTTGGGTCATTTGGTTCATAGCTGTACAAAATAGTTGCTTATTTTTATTGTATTTGCACCACTGTGATATTGATTGATGTCATGTTCATTTGCAGAAAATGAATAAAGTGTGCATTAATATTGGTTCAGAGCATATTGTCCAGATTATTATAGATAATGGTTCGAACTACAAGAAAACGTGCAAACACCTAAGGAACAAGTACAATCATATTGTCTGGCAACCGTGTATGGCACATACAACCAATTTGATGCTAAAGACCATTGGTGACTTTGCAGAACACAAAGCTGTGATATAATTTGCTCGCAGAGTTTCTCGTTGGTTATACAATCATAATCAGCTGTACTCCGTGATGACGAATGTTATTGGTGGTGAGTTGGTGAGATAAAATGCAACTTGTTTTGACAGCAACTATATGTTTCTTGAGAGTATGCATCGTCGAAAAGACAAATTCATGGCATGAATAGGTTCTAAAAGTTTCTTTGAGAGTCGATAGTCTAACACTGATGAGGAAAGATATACACACTCATGCCTAGCTAGCATGTCATGGTGATACACTCATGTATGTATTCCTTTGATTTTCCCAAACTTAAGTGAAGTTCTTATGAGGTATCATCTGTTAAAAAGTGAGTATTAAACTCTTTTTCACAATAATGATGAAGAGTATAAGAGGTACATGGAGGTTATTAATCGTCGGATGCATGATATTTGTAATGACACATTTGTGAATACAGATAAAATGCGTTGACCAACATGACCACTAATGCATTTTATTAAGAATTATTACGTATCTAATTATTGCTATACTTGCAGCTGGAGCGTTGAACTCAAGACGCACTATTCATATGGGTTCAATGCAAATATGTTGCACGATATTCGAGACGTATTTTCGTGTATAGCACCCACCGATATGTGTGTTCAGGCACTGCAGGAGGCGAAAATTTGGAGAAGAAAACAAGGTGAATTCGCTATTGAGTTGGCCAGCAGGATGGCAGTGGATGCGAAAACTTCATTTGCTCAATGGTGACACATGTTTGGTGGTGAGACGTCAAATCTTCAAAAGCTTGCTTTGCGCTTAGTGTCGTAGTGCGCATCATTTAGTAGATGCGAGTGTAATTAGAGTACATTCGCATTGGTTCACACAAAGATGCGCAACAGACTCTCTCATACCAAATTGCATAAGTTGGTATATGTCAACTACAATCTAAAAAAAAGATGCGAGATGCTGAATTCACATATAAACCACCAGAAAACTGATCCTTTTGATCGTCTTATGGAGCTATTCTTGTATGATTCTTCTAATCCAATGAGAGATTAAATGGAACATAGAAGATCAAATGCATCTTCTTCTTGATGAAGAGAACACAGAGAGTGGCACTCCTCTGCCATCCCGTCTAGTGAGCACTGATAAAGCTAGTAGGCAGTTGCTACGATTGTTTCGTGCTGTAACGATGTCTGAATAGACAAAATAAAATGTGGTGACACTCACATAGAAAAAAGAAAGCACCAGCGTCAAAGAAAAAAGACGAGTGCTAAAAAAAAAGGAATACGAGTAAAGGCAAAGGTAAAGGGAAACAGAAAGGTACGGAAATAGGCAGCGACGACTCCACAGATTCTGGAGATGCTAGACAAAGCCCACCTTACCAGCAGTCCAATGACAGCAGCTCCCGAACAAATTCTAGAGACGCATCAAGCAATGCGTACATGGTTCCTAACTCCCAGTCACCATCAACTACGTATCATTTCACAAGTAATCATATCTTCGCATCATATGAGCAATTTTAACTCTTTTCTCTTACACTTAACTTTTTTTGCAGGTGAGACAAATTTCACCCATGCTACACAAGATCAAAACTATGGCGCTCTACAGTCACAGAGAACCACAATAAAAGGTAGACAGCATCCATATGGTGCTTACTACTCGATGACAGACAGTGATATCTCCTACAACTAAAATCTTGAGTACTGCAATTATCCTTTGGTGATCATAGCTCACAACCAACGACCACATAAGTGTACCAATGGCAGAATTTTAAATTTTATCACATGTTACGCTCACAATGGGAGACAACTTTCTCTTGAACGGGTCAAACTTGGAATGAATTCAAAGCGGAGTTGCCCGCCACTAGAGGAATTCAAATAATGTCAAGTGATGAGTGCGACATGACTTATTTTAATTGAAATACAATTCTAATGTAAAGTGTGAACTTTATGTATGAACTTTGTGTATGAACTTGTATGACTTTATGTATAAAATATGGATTTTATTGGTACAGATATATTTTGAAGTTGTGTGTTTATTATCCATTGATAAAGTATATATTATGTAAATGTATTGCAAGAATTTAGAAAAAATCATACAAAAATTTTTTGAATTTTTTCTATTTTTTTTCTTATTTTACAATATTTTTTCGATTTTTTATTTTGTCATCCGATTTTTCACTCAAATCGGCCGATTTATCGTCTAAACCGACCGGTTTACCGAAACCTTGCTCCCTGCTCGATTTCAAGCAGTCCATGACAGATCCAGGAGGCATCTTCAGTAACTGGAACAAAAGTACCAGTTTGTGCCCGTGGAACGGCGTCATATGCAGCCTGAAGCACCCAGGCCAAGTAACGGGCTCAACCTGTCCGGCCAACTCTTGTCAGGTCCAATCGCTGCCTCTATTGGAAACCTAACGGCTCTTCGTACGCTGAACTTGTCCAATAATAACTTCTCTGGTCAAATTCCCCATCTCAACAATCTCCAACACTTGCGATTCCTTGATCTGAGCCGTAATTTACTATTCGAGCCGATTCCTGATACACTTATAAACTGCTCAAAGTTAACCCAAATAGACTTCAGGTACAACTCCATGGAAGGCAAAATTCCGCCCAGACTATATCTCCTCCCCAACCTAGTCGATCTAGTGCTTTCTGGCAACAGTCTCACGGGAATCATCCCTTCGACCCTCGGCAACATCACCCATGCACAAAGAATCGATCTTACAGCCAACGACCTAACCGGGAGCATTCCGCGTGGCCTTTGGAAATTACCAAATTTGTCGGTTCTTGTCCTAGGTGGAAATAACTTGCCTGGTGAAATCCCACAACTCCTGTTCAATAAGTCTTCTCTTTGGGAACTAGGATTGGAGTTCAATATGCTAAGCGGCGTATTGCCATCTAACATTGGAGATGCTTCCCTAATCTCCAAAATCTATATTTGGGAGACAACGCGTCCCGGGGGCGCATTCCAGCATCCCTAGGGAATGCTTCGAAGCTACTAGATTTAGATTTATCAACAAACAATCTCACAGGCGAGATTCCTAGTTCTTTCGGTAAGCTTCCAAACATTTCTATTCTAGACTTTGGGAACAACAGTCTTGAAGCAACGGGCAGCCAAAGCTGGAAATTCTTCTCTGCGTTAACGAATTGCACTCAACTAAAAGCATTCGCAATGGCCCGAAACCAGCTAGCTGGAGTTATTCCAGATTCTGTAGGAAACTTGTCCACTAATCTTCAATATCTACTTCTTGGTCGAAATAAGCTATCAGGGACAGTCCCCCCACGCGTGGGAAACCTTCAATCCTTAATCGATCTAGGACTGGAGTATAACAATTTGAATGGTACAATTGAAAACTGGATTGGAAAGCTTACACAGCTACAATCATTACGTCTTATCGTGAATAGTTTCACCGGAATAATTCCATCGTCCATCGGTTCTCTGACTCAACTGTCTGAACTTAATCTAGAAAGCAATCGGTATGAAGGTTCCATACCACTGAGCTTAGGGAAACCTTGAACAGCCCGTGAAGTTGGATCTTAGCAATAACAATCTCCAAGGAAATATACCTTAGAGATTACTAGTAAACTTGTACATGTCCCGCTCCTAAATCTAGATGATGTTCAAATGTGTTTGGATGAACCTTCCACAACACTCGTGTTTGGATCTTCCCGACAATGAACTTGTACATATCGCACTACTAAATCTATATGAAGTTCAATTATATGTTTGGATGAACCTTCCATAACTCTCGTGTTTGGATCGGTAACCTACCTCCATATGTTTTCACATTATCTCAACATTAGCAACATGTGTACTCTCTTACAACATATAATATATTAGAGGGTCCTATGCCTTCAGTAATTTGCCACCTTAAACAAATCACTGAACTATGTTTTTCAGTAATTTGCCACCTTATAAAAATAAAACAACAGTTTAACATTCTGGTTCTCATAGTTCAGTCACTGTGAGAGGAACTGTAGGATATACACATCATCCACGTAAACATCTCTGCCACACCCTATGTATAAGGCAACATGTCATGCAACAATTTTTAAAATTTATAGTATAGGAACCAGTGCCTTCTTTGTCTGTTCTTTTCAGCATACGCTCAAAGTGCTCATGCATCGACCTGAGGGGATGTTTACACAGTTGTGGAATGGTACTTTTGAAGTTGCTTATAGGCACAAGGCCGACAGACTCTGATGACGGTGGATTCAGCTTTGCTAGCTTCGTGGGAAGGAACTTTTTCCAGATCAGATTTTCCAAATTATTGATGCTAATCTTCAAGAAGAATGCAGGGGTTTCCTACAAACAATATCGGAAATACAAATTGAGGGTTATCTTCCTAAGGGAAAGACAGATCATGAGAGAAGTGGCCGTCAACTTGCATCCAATCAGAAGGTCATATGTTGCAGTGATTAAGGGACAGCAAGTCATGCTTCTCTGGAGGTTGAATACAATAGGCCTAATGATGGTAAATTACACACGGCCGGTACATGCTGAGCTATCCTGCTTGAAAGCTGTATGTGGCGGGCAGGCAACGCAAGTTGTGAGCACGTCTATCTCCTAGTATTAAAATTTGGTTTGTAGCCGTTCAGAAATGGGTTTGGTAAAGATCAATGGCTATATTTGAAGGGCAGTGTCTTGCATATGTGACTGTAATACTAACATCTTTGAACCACTGCTCATGTCGATTACCGCACATAATCCGCGTTCAGAACTGAGCGCCACGCCTAATTGGGCTGCAAATATGCACCCTATCTAAATCGGCTCAGACCCCTCAATTTCCAAAACTGTAATCACCAGCAAACAAACTATAATCACTTAAAAAAGTAAGGGTTACTCAGATCGTGCACATACCGCTGAAAAAGCTGTGCTGGGTCGTTCCGCACCGCTGCGATCCGCCCTCAGGTGACGCGGCCGCCCTCAGGTGACGCGCCGCCGCTTGCCGCTTGCCGCTTGCCGCCAGCCGCGCCGGCACCGGGGGAGTGGCCGAGGGAGGGACTCGGCGAGTCGGCCCCTCGCACTCAGTGCGGTGGGAGTCACGTCGCCACTGCGGGCCTGCGGCCCTGTGGCAGAACAAAGGCCGAGCACGCCCTGATGGTTGGGCCGTTCGTTTTGGGCCATATGACGCTCAGACAACCTGCGGGTGGTCTGCGTGGTATATGGGCTGCACGATGGCGAACAGAAACAGGTAACGTAAGCCCAGGTCTGAAGTCTAAACATGACGGGCTTCTTTGACAGATTATTTGGCTCGAGCCACCATTCATTCCGACTTCCGCATGCGATATGTATGTACGTACGAGTGTCAGAAATTGGGCATGGAGTCTCCTAAACAATGAGCATCTTAAATCAGTCGATAAACAAAATGTATCGTAAGTGACATAACTTGTACTACTCTCCTCATCAGGTTTAAAGGCAAGTGTTTTTCTCGGCTTAATCGTTTGTCGGTAGCAGTGTTATTTCCCTGGCATGAACAACGAACACCGCCACCAAAATCGTGAGAAACATTCTTACCCATATCGAATGACTTGCTGCTAGTCTATGGGAAACCCAACGAACAATTCAGTCCACACGCCACATTCTGGAATCAAGAACATCCGAAAATACAAAGATGGAATTGGATACGAGAATCCTGTACCAAGTAAAAAATTTCCGTGAGCTGGATTTTGCCGCAATGATCTTATCCAGATCAAACATCGACGGCCCTGAATACTGACAGTAACCGGTAGTTTGGCTGACTCAATGCGGTCAAGCTCAGGTAAGGTGTACATCTGTTTCATTCCTCGAGATCTGTATATAAACGGTTCACGTTCGTTTAGATTTACCTTAAAATTTTTCTTTTAAAATGTTAAACCTGTGACCTTAGACAGCTGAGAATCCCACCCAGAAATTACAGTTCGAGCCCAGGTTCAACCAAAACCAAGCAGAGATTATGGGCTCCGGCAAAGCAGATATATGCACTGCTCCTTATTCAATCGTTTCATCAATGTAGATGAATTCTTTTATCTGATGAACTACCACTGTAGAAAATCCACCCGAAACAACGCGATTTCTCATCATCGCCTAAGAAAGAAACATAGCACCGATTGGCTATCGTCCGCTCATTTTGATTCCGGTGGTTGTGACGACGCTTTCGAGCCCTGAATGACAGATGAATGGACAGAGCTATAAATACGGAAACTTGGTGACGAACAACTATTATTGAGCCAGACAGTCGTTCTCGTTCTGGCTATTTCGAGCCGACCCAAACCGTTTGGTCACTTGGCGAGGAGCCGAAGGACAGAACGAACACGGATCGAACAAAGATGGTGGTGCTGCGCTGCGCCACGGAAATGATCGCTGCCGCCCACCTGCTCCCACGCCACCGGAGCCCCGTGAAGGACCGTGTCGCGAACACGAGAGCCTTGGCCGCCAGCTAGCGTTTCGTGGATGCGTTCTCGTGCGCGTACAGGTCCGGTGGCCGGCTGCGGGGCGACGAGGAATCGATGGTACGGTGTCCAGCGCGCATAGGTTTTTTCTTCTGAGCGACGGTTTCTGCGATTTTGGGAGATTTGTACAGTGTGCGGCTGATGCAACCTCTACTCAGCTGATTGGCACTAGCCACTAGGTGTGATGAGATTCCAAATTTTGGTGCACCAGAAAGCAAAGCTGTAAGTACTATTTTGATAGCGCACCGGGTCCGGGATCCTGATGCAAGCATCGATTCATGTTGTCGGGCGTGCAGTTTAGACTATAAAAATGAAATTTCATGGCACGAAAACCACAGGGAGGAGCACTCCCAGATTATTAAGAAAGGAGAGTGAGCACATGTGCCGATGGGGAATCGAACTCAGGTGGATTCAGACGCACAACAGGCGCCCCAACCAACTAAGCTATTGCCCAGTGCTCCGCAGTTTATACTATACTTACACGAGTTTAGCAAGGGATTCATGATTGTCGAATGTTTTTGACACCTCAGTAACAAATTCAGGCTCGAAATTACTTAATATGGTCACCGAAATCAAGCAATAAAAATGCCTATAAATTTTAGTGGAGTTTGATGATACATTGAAAAGTTAAGAATGAATATGGAGTTGGAACCATGCATATACTGTGATCTATGTGTTTGACAACAGGAGGAAACTTTGTCACATCTCTTCATGCAATGCTATTGTGCAAAGGCGTGGTGGGTGTCAGTTGGAATTTCAGTCCCAGCAATAAAGAAGACCCACAAATGGATAAATGCAATGGTCGATTCATCATGAGTATGCTCTGTTGCTGCACAGAGCAAGAAGAAAGTCAGGACTGACACAGTAGCATTGTATAGCTTTGCTTTTCTTTACTTTGTCTCCTGTTTTCCTCAGCTTGTATTTTTGAAATTTTCGATTATTAATATAGTGTAATCAGTAGGGGCTTACCTCTCCTGTTCATTCAAGTAAAAATAATTTAAAAGTTATCTCTGTCCATTATGCATGCTAATAAAGGGCTTCTCAAACCTAGAGTACTAATCGAAAATCTATGGAACAATTGCCGCGTTTTTTGTTTATGTTTTCGTTGTGCACCCGCATCGGTACACTTTTAAGAAAAAGTATTTTTAAAACAAATTATTTCTAATTTTGTACTTAATAAATTTAAAATTATTTTTAATTTATATTGGCAATGTTTAATTAAAACATTGTGTTTAAAGTTACTATTTTTTTTAAGACCGAAGTTGTAAGCGAGAAAAAGATTGAATCTTAGTTCTCATAGTAATTAAGGAGTATTTTTAGGAGATAAAACAATTTGAGTTATCTAAATATACATTTTTATAATATATAAAAGTTTTTAATTGTAGCATATACTTGCAAGACATAGAAGTAGAATAAATTTATAAAAACTTCTTTTATATATTTTGAAATAGTTCTATTGAATCTATATCAAAAGTAAATTTGATTTAACAAAACAGTTATAGTTAATTTTTTATATTTATGCTATTGTCCATATGTACTACCACATACTTTCTCTATTCTTAAATTATTGTTTACTTTTGATTTTTAATATAATTTTTGACTATTCAACTTATCTAACAAATTAATTTAAATATATAAAATTTTAAGTTGTTTAATGATAAAGCAAATTATAATATATGAAATTTATAAAAAATTAAATATGACCATAGTCAAAATTTATGTTAAACCTAGAAAAGCTAGGACAATAGCACAGTCGTTCATACCTGCTCTCGCCGATTACTTACTGTTGATTTTTAATATCATCACTATTCAACTTATCTAAAAAATTATTTCAAATATGTAAAATTTTAAGTTTTGATTCAAATAATTTTAATGATAAAGTAAATTATAATATATAAAATTTATAAAAAAATTAAATATGACCATAATCACTTGTGGTATATAGTGAATGACGTTCTAAAGTGTTTGTACTCTTCCTGTTCAGTGGAAGATACCGTCACAATTCATGTTTTAAAATACGTAAAATTATAAATTATATTTTAAATAAATAAAAATATAAGAAAATATATGATATTTATTTTACTTTATTGAATAAGATGAAATTAACTGTGACAGCATAACGTGTGCACCTGGAAAAGCTAGGACGATGACACGGCCGTTTATGCCTGCTCCTATCGAGTAGAAGCACACTCTTACGTTGACAGAGGAAATGATTTTTTTCTCTATTTTAATATTCACTGTTAGATTTTAATTCGACGGTTAATATTTTTTAAAGTGACGTGGCGCAACGGGGGTTGAGAGAACGCATGAGGTTTAATATATAAAGATTTTCATCTTTCTCAACTCCTACGCAAACGATGAACTGAAGGAACTTCCTTAAGCCTACCAAATCGTACACTAAGTTAGTACTACTAACTACTAACAGGTCCTTCCATGTATGAGTGATCAGGATCGGTTTCGGTCGGTCATATGAAAATGGACCTTAGAGCTAAATTAAAGTTTTTGCGCTTGCGGAGTAGTATATCCATCAGCACTACTACGTACACAAGGGCGAATTATGTCCCGCCTATTTCTATACAGAAAGAGGTCAACATCTTCAAGATTATGTCTCAGCACTGGTGCACGAAACTGATACTAATAAGAATTAACATGAATTCAAACTTTTAAATTTTAGAAAAATCAACACGAAGACTATCTTTTTGACTCTTGAGAATATCTTATATCTATCTCGTGCACAAACAAGCGTTTCTGGGAAACTACATACTCCCTCATTTCTTTAAGTGTTATCACTGCTCTTTTAATCTCAACGTTGACTATTCATTTTATTTAAAAAATAAATTTAAATTAATAAAATTATAAAGTGTGATTAAAATACCTATATTAATAAAGTAAATTATAATAAAATATATAATATTTATCAAATTTTTTTAATAAAACGAACAATTAAAGTTAAAATTAAAAGTCAATAGCAATACCAAATAAAAAACAAAGGGAGTACAGTGATGGTATCACTGTTCGTAGGATTCATATATATCCCAAGATATTTCTCCGATTGGAGTAACATTCACCATCAGCAACGTCGTGTGATGCCCGGCAAGTTGCAGTCTACTATTATTGTCCCGATCGAATACGAACATGTTGACTTGACCGGCGACCCTGTCAAAGATAACCTATGAACACAAATGGATCATACCCACATAACACATTCTGGAAGCCTGATCATCACAAACAAAACCTGTCCCGATCTGGGAACGAGAATATTATACCGGTAGACCATTCCACGATCTCAGTTTTTGTCAACATGAATACCGTAAGTGAAAAGTAGAGAGCGATGGACCCGCAGTGGAAGTTTGGGATTCAAGGCTGGACCACCTGGACGCCTGGGCATGCCGTAACAATCTGGTCTAGCTCAAACAGCGACGGCAACGCTAGGGGCGACGGTGGAAGCTGAAAAGCGGCGGGAATTAAGTTGCTAGTAAGAATGAAATAAGTTATGAAGAATTATTAGTCGAGTTTGGGTTTAATCCCAAAGACCAGGTATTTGTCTCTTCGTGCTGAAAGAGGCGGTTCTGGGAAACTGCACGTATTGATAACTCTTCGTTGAACTACAATACGTTTCGCTAGATATTTCTCCAATTCGAACGATACTCATGACCATTTGCATCACCCTGTGGAGCACGGCATCGTATAAGACAGACTATTCTTGTCCATATCGGACACATACAAGTTGACTAGACTTACTACCCTGTCAAAGAAAGCCTACGGATGAATAATGCCCGCACAATATATTCTGGAAGCTCCATCATCCCAAAACCAAATCCAATTTGGTAGCCAGAATCTTATACCGCTAGACTATTCCACGACCATCGTTTTGTCAGCGCCGAAACCGCACGGACAAGTGTCACATCAGCGCATAATTTCTCCGTTTGGTTCCTGCTGAAAAGTTCAAGGCTAACTGGACACCCAGCAATAGTCCTGTCGTTCCAGCGTTAATAGCGACTTCAGCGGGCGATTGGAGAGGAGAGGGAAGCTGAAAAGTGGCAGTAACTAACTGGTGAGTTTGACGGACTCGGGGTCTTCGGCTCTTCTCCAATGCCGGTCGTCGCAGATAAGGCATGAAAAGACAAGCATGTGTGTGGCTGCAATGCTACTGTAAAACATTTTAAGACCCCTGGGGCCTAAGCCAAGCAGACCAAAGCTCAAAGTTCACCGCTTGCTGTCGTGTTCTCTCGCTCCGGCAAGCAGATGTACCCAATTCTCTCTCCTACTTGTTACTACAAGTAATATTGGAATGTTAACCTGTTGCAACTCAGCCATGCTCGCTATCGTAAAAAAAACATGCTAACAGTTGCGATAAAGCGGATTTTCTTTCGGAGTTCATGCTTTCATCTTTAAGTATAAATGAGTAGATAACTTTATATATTCAGGAAAGAAACTTGAAGCCTCTTTCAGTAGGTTAGATCATAACATGAGCAGGAAGTAGTTCCAGTACAAGCATGCCACCGTTATGTCATACATTTTGCAGGTGCACATTATGTGTTTCTCCAAGCTGCTGACGACATCCACCGTGCTAGTACTGTTTGCATTGCTAATACTCCTGTCTTGTGGAGTTAGAAACGTCCATTGTGTTCATGAGAATAGCACAGATCTGCACGCATTGCTCGATTTCAGAAAGGGCGTCATTAGCGATCCTAATGGAGCTTTGAGCTCTTGGAACTCCAGTATCCATTACTGTCGGTGGACGTATGTCACATGCACCAAGAGGCGACCGGTGGACGTATGTCACATGCACCAAGAGGCGACCGTGGCGCGTCTCCGGGCTCAATCTTACCAACCAAAGCTTGTCTGGCTCAATCACCACCACCTTAGGAAATTTAACATTCCTTGATACACTCGATCTCTCACCACCACCTTAGGAAATTTGACATTCCTTGATACACTCGATCTCTCAGTTAACAGCTTCTCTGGCCAGATACCCCTGCTTCAGCATCTCCAACAGTTGCAAAACCTTCTTCTAGGAAATAACTCACTGACGGGGGTTATTCCTGATACGCTTACAAATTGTTCTAGTCTTCACACATTGGACCTCTCTGGAAACATGCTAGAGGGCGCTATTCCCCCAAAAGTAGGCCTCCTTTCCAATCTTTAATCGTTAAACCTTGGCTCAAATAATCTCAATGGAACTATACCGTCAACTCTCAAAAACATTATAGACTTGAGATTTCTCTATTTGTACCAAAATAATTTTGAAAGAAGCATGAGTTGAACTATCCGACGCATAATCTGGAGTTGGCAGCTGTTGTCCATGCTTTGAAGATTTAGAAGCACTATCTGATCAGCAACAGATAAGAGATCTACACCGACCACAAGAGTCTTAAGTATATCTTCACCCAGGCAGAGCTGAACATGAGGCAGAGGAGGTGGCTTGAGTTGATTAAAGATTACGATCTTAGCATCAACTATCACTCGGGTAAAGCTAATGTGGTAGCCGATGCTTTGAGTCGCAAGGTTATTGTTCTTCTTTGATGTCTGGCAGTCAGAGATTCTTGCAGATCTGACTAGCTTGGAAGTTGAGATTGTTCCTCAAGGTTTCTTGCACGAGCTTAGGTTGCAGCCGTTGTTGATTGAAGAGATTAAGTCAGCTCAGAAGCGAGATTGAGAAATTCAGTTGATCTTGAAGAAAATGAGGAAAGGTAAAGCACCTGGTTACCGTGTGGATCAGCAGGGTGTTTTGTAGTTTGGGGACCGTATTTGTGTTCCGAGGGTGCCAGAGTTGCGGGATGCCATTCTGAGAGAGACTCATGATTCGAGATATTCTATCCATCCTAGCTGCACTAAGATGTTTGAGAATCGGAGAACTCGGCATGAAGGCGGACATTGCTGAGTATTTGCTTTGTGTGATGTTTGCCGGCGAGTTAAGGCTGAGCACCAGAGACCGGCTGGATCGCTGAAACTGTTGTCGATCCCTTCTTGAAAGTGGGATGACATCAGTATGGATTTCATCACTGGGTTGCCGATGAGTTCACATCACCATAACTCTATCTTGATGGTGGTGGACCGCCTGATCAAAACTGCACACTTCATCCCTGTGCGCGATAACTTCTCGGTGGATAAGTTGGCGAAGGTGTACATCGACAACATCGTAAGGTTGCATGGTGCGTCGAAGAGTATTCTGTCAGATCATGAGTCTCAGTTTACCGCGAGATTCTGAAGAAATTTGCATGAGGATATGGATACACATCTGATGTACGGTTCAGCTTATCATTCTCAAACAGATAGTCAGACAGAGTGTGTGAATCAGATTCTGAAGGATACGTTGAGGGCTTGTGTGATCACCTATGAATAGAGCTAAGAGGGCAGTCTTTCTTTTGCGAAGTTCTCTTACAACAACAGCTTTCAGGCCAGCTTGGGGATGTCATCTTTTGAGACGTTGTATGATACGAAATGCTGTACTCCGCTCATGTGGTTAGAGGTCGGTGAGAGGTCTTTCTTTGGTCCTGACTCTATCAAAGCTGCAGAAGAGAAGAGTAAGAAGATCAGAGAGCATCTACGGATTGCTCAGAGCTGTCAGAAGAGTTATGCGGATAAGAAAAAGAGACCCCTTTCTTTCGAGGTTGATAATTAGGTGTATCTCAAGGTGTCACCTCTCAGTGGCACGTCGCTTCCATGTCCGAGGGAAGTTGGCTCCGAGATTTGTTGATCTTTTTCGAGTTCTGAGGAAGATCGGTGAGTTTGCTTACAAGTTGAACCTGCCATCAGAGTTAGCAGGCGTGCATCTTGTCTTTCACGTCTCTCACTTGAAGAAATGTCTTCGAGTGCTGGAGGAACAAGTTGTCCTTGATGCTTTGGATATTCAGAACACGCTCGAGTACCTAAAGTACCCTATGAAGATTCTTGATGAGGTGTTCAAAGAGACGAAGAGGTCCAAGATCAAGTTTCTCAAGGTCCAATGGAGCAATCACATCGAGTGAGAGGCTACCTGTGAGAAGGAAGAAAAGAGTTTCCCTCCCTGTTTGAGTCTGCTTCTTAATCTCGAGGACGAGATCCTATAAGGGAGAGTCTGTAATAGTCTGAAATTTTCAGTTTAGTCGAAGTGGAGATTACCCCAAATTCATTCTATTCAATTTCGAAATTCTCCTTTTAATTTTCTGCTGCCGGGATATTTCGGTCTGTGAGCTTTTGTTGGGCTGAATTTTTTTTTCTTAAGTCTCAAGTTGATCCCCTCTCCCCTATTAATTCTCCCTCCATCTTATCCCTTCCCACCAACTCCTCTCTTTTTCTTCATTTTCTTTCCTCCTTCCCAAGCCAGAGAGGAGCGTATCTGGCAAGCGGAACCGCCGCTCCCGATTCGCCATCTCTGATCCGCACGTCGGTCCGCGCGTCGCCTTGGTCCACGCGTCGCCATTCCTTGTCGAGCGCCGTTCCCATTTGCGACATCGGTTCCCGTCTCGCGCCGCTGCCTGATCCTCGGTCCCGCGTCGCCGTTTTCCATCTTCGCCGTCATTGCTCTCTGTCCCGCGTCGCCGTTCCGGTCTCCATCTCTGCTTGATCCGTGTCAATCGATACAACTAGCGCCAGCCTCTCTGTTCAGTGCTGTGGTGAGCTCTTTTTTTCGTTATCTGTCATTCTGGTCGAGCTTAATCCTGTAAACCGCTAGGGGTCAGCGAGCTTTAGTTGTTGATTTGTTCGTGCCTTGCAGTGTGCGGTAGTGAGCTATCGTGATAGTTAGAGCCTGAACTAGGGATATTCCATTTTTCTAGAATATTTCTTAGTACGATTAATTTTTAATGATTTTTAGAGAACTCCATTTGGTCCCCAAAGATTCTCAAAATTGTTCCGTTAAATTCGCCTCGTCGAGAACGTCGTGTAGAATTTTTCAGAAAACATTTTGAGCACGTTTAGTCTAGCAATTTAAACCTGATCCGAGGAGGAGTATCGCGAGCCTGTTTAGTTCGATGACCTGAATCCTGACTACGATCCTGAACTAACAGGCAAGCCGCGTTACTTGATCACTTTTATACCCAACATTTTGAACTGCATATTTTGTTTGTAACTCTAATTTACATGTTAACTGTTTTAAAATATGTTAGCAACATTTCTAAGCCGTGCCCATTTATTGTTCCGCATATATGAGCCTTGAAATTGCTTTAGAATGATTATTTTACTTTATGCTTAGCCATGTTTAGTCATATTTATTTTATCTCACATCTATCACTATAAAAATGAAATTTGTGTTAAATAATTTTGAACTGTGATTCAAATGTGTGAGTTTTACAAATAATTATACAAAACTATTTAGCGAGGGCAGGATGGAGTATGAGAAGCTAGGAGATTTTTAAAAAGTCCTTGTGAGTGTACCTATGACGGGTACAACAGAAAAATTCGGGTTAGAATCTTTCCGTGAGACTTGTTGGTTGTTGATATTAAGGATAGAGGATGCCTGCCCCGGCATATGAGAACCGGTTCGTGGGGTCACAAGTCTACGGTGCTTTTCCAAACACACCACGTTACCTTGTATGGGCAGAAGCTTGATCTTGAAGCTCGCTGAGACTGGATATTTACCTGTGGGTTGGCGGTGTTGTGTTAGTGTGGTGTAAAACTATGACTCTCCACATGAGATCGAGATACCCCATTGATTAATGGTAGGCTCTTTACAGCTACAGGACTCGATTGCGTAGGCAATGGGATCTCTGTCCTGGAAGACATGACTCGATTGCGTAGACAATGGGATCTCTGTCCTGGAGGACAGATAATGTCAGTTAAAGCTTGTGGACGGGTCTTGTGTGTTCGTTGGGACTACGACGGTAGTTTTTGATGGTACTTTTCGTGGGTCTAGATGCATAAACTCTGCAGTGTTACAGTCAATGTGCATTGTCACATCCCGAAGAGGAACACTGCCTGAGAGCTTCCACGATGATTAGTGTTGTTTTCTTTCCTCCTCTTCTATTTTAAAATGTTTTGGATTTCGACCTTTGAGCTGTGGCCGGGTGTAAAGGTTACATCGGCATTTAAAATAAACCCCCGTCCAGAATAACGGAGATCTCTGCGGGGCAAAATAATAAAATTTGATAGTTTTTAAATAAAACTTTTTTGCATTTTCTTTAAAATAAAATAAAATATTTTAAACTTGTATTTAGCACTTGAGCCAGCCTCTATCCTTGAACCCTTTTGCATGCATACATTGTTGATAGCTAGTACGCTGTTTGTTGAGTATTCGTACTCACAGCTTCCTAATTTGTTGTTTTCAGAGTATACCCACAGCTTCGACTTTGACTACGTCTCCGACGGACTGTGAAGTCAGCTCCTACGCTCAAGCCTGCCTATGTGGAGCAGGTTCGCTGTCGCTGCCATGATGATACTTCCGTTGCTGCTTTTCTGTAGATTTCTCGATAGTGATCATTCTGCTCTTAGATGTTTTCGACCTGCATGCCCATGGATCCCTTTAGAGGATTACATTCTAATAAATTTGCTTTAACTTGCTATTTTCTACTCTCGTTTTTTGTTTAATGCTTCTGTTATGGTTTTTTGATTGATCTCTTGTGATGTCGTGTTTGTCAACCTCCTGGGATTGACAAGGTCATAGAAGATCGGAACCTTTCAAAAGGTAAGAAAGATCCGGTCGTTACAATCACGAGCGATGGCAACCGCAAAACCGCCCAAAAAACAGGCGAGAGACTGAGAACTCTCCCACTAAAGCAAAAACTGAAGCCATCGAAAAGCGAAGCGAAAAGGCACAACGAAAAACCCCTACCTGGCGCGCCAATTGTCGGTGTTTTGACCACCGGCACAGTAAAATTTACGTAATTGAAGGGAGTATTTATGCGCTCTTTGTATTTGAATGGTCTAGTCTACCGAAGAGAGTCAAAGGTCAACCTGGTTCGGACTGCTAAGGGACGTAATACCCTACGTCCAAGGGCGAGAAAGAGATCAAATCGTATGAAGTCAAAATACGAGTACAATGTGAAAGAGCCTTGGCTTGATCTAATGACTCATGTTACCCTTTTTATAGGGATCGGACCAGGAACACCAACTTGGCGGCTACGAAACATGCTGGCCCTCTGCTAGGTAGGGCCTTGATTGTCACCTGAGTTGATCGCCGGATGCCCATTGACGCCGGTGCAGTTGGCCGGTGGCCTTCGTGCGTCCTTTGCTCAGTCGCGGGGGACAAAGAACACTTTTTAATCTTTCTTTGTCGATCGTCTGGCTGCTTTATCAACTTCTGAAATGTTTTACCTTCCAGCAAGGTTGCTTTACCTCCTGCTGTACGTTGTCAGAAATTTTTTTGGTCGTCAGTGGTTGGTTGTTAAGGCATTGCCCGACCCCTGGGTGTCGGGCCAGAGTGCTGGCTTTTAGCTGTTGGCGGATTGAATCTTATTACTGTGTAGCTTCATCCTTCCGTCGGTCGGGCTTGAACGCTCGTATAGATCTGACCCCTGGATCGGAACGTTTTTGACGGGATGTGATCTTTCGTGGACTATAGACGGAACGTGCGCCGTAGTTTACAAATGGGCCTTCGTGTAGAGGCTAGGTGCATAAGTACTCAGGTTGTACTATCCCGACAAAAACTGTTTTTAAAGGCCCTCAGGCTTCCCTAAGACTTCACACTCCAGTACATACCACAGTGAGCAAACAAGTAGAAAAAAACTATCCTGTTGTTCGTGCTCCGGCTTATAGGTGCGTTATTCTCTCTCTCTCTCTCTCTCTCTCTCTCAGTAGTACCCTTTTTGAGAGTGCTCCATGCATTTCTTTTGGATCAAGTTTTGTTGCCACGTTTGTCAATCTATTGTTGCGCTGAAGTGTGAAATTTGAAAAAGTTAAATCCTTGCGTTTAGCACACTTTGATTGGCAGCAGTATACAAATGCAAATCCAATGGCGTGGTCTGTTATCGAGCATAGCGCCTCAACTTTTTATGCCTTACATTTTGCAGCTAACGGGTCGTTATGTTCTTCAAATAGGCTATGAAATCCCATATTGCAGGAGAATTCTATAGTATTCACAGTATTATTGTCGCGGTTAAAACTTGAGGGTACTCACAGAGTCTATAGTCAGGGCCGAACTCCATATAGGGTCACTGAGGCCCTGGACCTAGTCATATGTCCCAAATCCCTTATTGCTCTGCTCACTTGTCTTGACCCAAATCTTGTTTGAAATCATCAATCCATCTTGTTTCTATGATACTCCCACTGTCCAGAAATATCAAATGTTAGCATTTCTAAGTTTGATAAAAATCAAATAGTTTTAACTTCGACCATCAATGTATAAATATTTCTGATGTTTGATACAGTATAAATGGTGTTTTTAGACATCTAAAATTAAATATCATAATATGTAATTCTTGATCTTTTAGATGATTATTCTGTTGAGATATTATTAGTCAAAGTTAAAACCTCTTGACTTTGATCAAACCCAGAAACGCTAACATTTATGGATTAAAGCTAGCAGCAGTAACTGCAGTACTACACCATATTATTCTCCCAGTATTTCTCTGATTTACCGATCAGAATAATGCCTTTGATCATCATATTTGCATCTTGTAGGTTTTAGTACTACTGAACAAGAATACTAGAATAACAAACAAATGATGAATAAAATTGAATTATATACTCCATATCTTTAAAAGTGTCTCTCTTTGCTTTAGTCTTGTATATATTGCCGTGTAGGCGTTGCATGGTATGGGTAGACTGTGTCATAGTGGCCCTAGTCTTACCAAGAGCAAAGTTCTGCCACTGAGCATATTGTTCATGTCGCAGTTTAAAACTTGGGAGTTAACTTGGCGTGCAATTCTTATATATCATAGCGCACTCTGTACATAGTATGGCACAATAGTTCAAAAAAAAGTATGATATAGTATTTTATTATTTGTAGTTTTGCAGGTGTCTAGTGTGTTGCTCCGAGCAACCTGTGAAAAGCAGCATGCTGATACTGTTGGCATTGTTGCTGCTATCTTACGGTGCTGGCAACATCCATTGCTCAACTGTCCCAGCGAACAGCTCGAACATGCTTTCGCTGCTTGATTTGAAGCAGTCTATCGGCCGGAGAAATACTTTGGGCAACTGGAACACCAGTACACCTTTTTGCCAGCGGATGGGCGTCAAGTGCAGCCGGACGCACACAGATCGTGTTATCATGCTGGACCTGGCCGACCAAAGTTTGGCAGGCACATTAACTGCATCACTTGGGAACTTAACATTCCTTAGGATATTGAACCTGTCCACAAATCACTTACTCTGGCAAGTTGCAAGATCTCCGCAAACTCGAGGTCCTTGATCTCAGCATGAACTTCTTAGAAGGGAGTATTCCAGATACGCTCACAGAATGTTCAAACCTTAGAGAACTAATCATCCGCCACAACTTTCTAGAAGATGAAATCCCCCCCCGGAAGTTGGTCTACTGTCTAAGTTGTCACGATTATAACTTGGTTAAAATAATCTTTCCGGAGTCATCCCACCGACTCTCAATAACACTCAGCTTCAAGAAATCAGTCTACGTGGTAATCAGCTCCGAGGAAGCGTCCCTCATGAACTTGGTCATTTGTCAAGTTTATATCTTTTGAATCTCGGTGGAAATATGTTATCAGGAGAATTCCCTGCAGTGTTACTTGATATGCCTTCCCTCCAACGGCTGGACCTGGGCAGGAATCGGCTACATGGAGAGTTGCCATCCAACCTTGGCGACGCTCACTAAGCTTGTTCTTTCTGCTAACTACTTTGAAGGCCAAATCCTAATTTCATTAGGAAATGCTTCAGGTCTGACAATGTTAGCTCTATCATATAACAATTTGACCGGTGAAATTCCTACTTCTTTTGGCATGCTCACTGAGCTAAACCTGCTAATTCTTGAAAATAACATGCTTGAAACACCAGATAGCCAAAGCTGGAAATTCTAATATGCATTGAGAAACTGTACCAAGCTGAAAATCCTTGCACTTGCTAGAAATCGGATAAGTGGAACCATTCCAAACTATATCGGCAAGCTGTCCACCAAACTTGAACAGCTATTTTTGAATGATAACAGCCTATCAGGGACGGTTCCATCAAGCATAGGAAACTTGACTACCTTGATTCTTTTAGCACTTGATAGGAACAGTTTGATTGGCACAACTGGAGACTGGATAGGATCGCAAAAAATCACTACAACTTCTAGATCTAAGCGAAAACAACTTGAATGGGCCTATCCCATCCTCCATTGGCAATCTTACACGGTTGTCAGAACCCTATCTGGCACAAAATAATTTCACTGATTCCATACCTGCTAGCTTGGGATATCTTAAAAGACTCACGGAATTGGATCTTTCCCACAACAGTTTACAAGGTAGCTTACCGTCAGGTGTTTTTAGTATCCCAACATTGGTTCAGTGTGTTCTATCCTACAACAGATTAGAAGGTCCTATACCTTCAGAGGTTAGTCTTACAACACTCACTGAACTGCACCTTTCATCCAACAAGTTCATTGGAGAAATTCCTGGCACTCTGAGCCAGTGCCAAGAGTTGAACGTCATCCGATTGGATCAGAATCTCCTCAGTGGAAGAATTCCTCTGCTTTTAGGTAATCTGACAAGTTTGAGCATGCTCAACCTTTCCCATAACAATTTGTCAGGCTTCATCCCAACAACTTTAAGTGGTATGAAAAACTTATGCAACTGGATCTTTCTTACAATCATCTGCGAGGAGAAATACCATTAAATGGTGTTTTTGCGAATGCAACAGCTGTTTCTCTCGGCGGCAATTCAGGACTCTGTGGAGGATCCTCTGATCTACACATGCCCCCAAGCGCTTCTGTTTCTATAAGATCAGACAGACAAAATTATTTGATCCGAGTATTAATCCCGATATTTGGTTCCATGTCACTCATATTGTTGATCTATTTTGTCATAGTTGAGAAGAAAATGTCAAGATCATACTCACAGCTACCTCATTCTGGTGAGAAATTACCTGAAGTTTCTTACAGACACTCATGGTTCCGAGGAAATCTTCTTGTCTGAATACAAAGCACTGAGGGGCATCAAGCATCGAAATCTTGTACCCATTATAACTGCATGCTCAGTGGTAGACAACTATGGAAGCCCTTTCAAAGCTCTAGTTTATCCATTCATGCCAAATGGAAATTTGGAGACGTGGTTGCATTGTCATAAAGTGGACGGGATAGGGCAAAATAATCTAAGCTTAACCCAAAGAATAAGCATAGCAGTTAACATAGCTGATGCATTGGAGTATTTACATAACGACATTGGCAGGGCCATTGTACATTGCGATTTGAAGCCTAGTAATATTCTCCTAGATGATGATATGACTGCTCATCTGGGGGATTTTGGCATTGCAAGTTTCTATGTCGATTCTGTGTCCTCCTCAGCTGAAGATCCAAATGTGCCCAGTTCAAGATGCATCAGCTCAATTGGCGTGAAGGGAACCATTGGATATATAGCTCCAGGTATAATTACAGTTGATTTTTTTTCTCATTGATTTTCACCTTGTAGTATGTTGCGTAAATATAATTTAAATCACAATGGTTAATTTGTATTTTTTACAGAATATGGTGGAGGTAGCCATGTGTCGACATATGGTGATGTTTATAGTTTTGTGATTGTGCTGCTAGAAATGATCACTAGGAAAAGGCCTACAAATCCAATGTTTGAAAATGGACTCAACATTGTCAACTATGTCGAGAGTTGTCCAGATGAGATATTTGATGCTATCGATGCTTCCATCCAGAGAGAATGTGAGATCTTTGCTCAAAGAAGAACCACAGAAGGAAGCACAGTCCCCCGTTACTTGCTGTCTCTACTCCGCTTAGGACTTTCTTGCACACGTCAGTTTCCAAAAGAAAGGATGAACATGAGAGAGAAGTACTCCCTCCGTCCCAAATTATAAGTGACTCTGGGCTTCTCAGGTTATTTTAAATTATAAGTCGTTCTCACATTCCGAGACACTTTTTTCTTTTTCAATACATCTTCACTCTCTCTCTCTCTCTCTTTCTCGTTTAAATATTCTATTTTTTCTACTTTTTTTAATTACCGTGCGCAGACTCAAAGCGACTTATAAAATGAGACGGAGAGAGCAGCCAGCAAAATTGCTTCAATAAAGTCATTGCATGTTTTTTTTGGGGGGGGGGGGGGTGGTGAAGCCAAAGCTACTTGTACTAAAGAGATTGAAACAAGCTAGCAGGACGAGAAGCCAACATGGGCCACGCCTCTTGGTATTATAAGCTATTTTTCTAATATAGTTCTTGAATTTGACAATGCATGTAATTTACTTATTCTCAGGGCCGGCTCTATTGTTTTGGGGCCCTGAGGCGAACTCGAATATGTTGGAATCCTTAGAGCTACTGATTTTATCAAGATTTTTCTAGCAGCCCAACTCGCAGTGTCCTGTATATGAGACTGTAATACTAATTCTAAAATCTTTGGACCACTCGTCATAACGATTACCGCATATAATCCGCGCTCAAACTGAGCCCGAAGTCTAATTGAGCTGCAAATATGCGAGCTAGCTAAATCGGCTCGGACCCCCTAATCTCAATCCCAAACTGTAATCAGCACCAAGCAAACTAATCACTTCAAAAAAAGTAAGAGTTACTCAGATCGTTCGCATACAGTTGAAGAAGCCGTGCCGCGTGCGGCGCCGCTACGATCCGCCCTCAGGCGACGCGCCACACTTGCTGCCCGCCGCGCCGGCAGCTGGGGACTGGCGGCCGTCTGGCAGAACAAAGGCCGAGCACGTCCTGATGGTTGGGGCCGTTCGTTTTGGGCCGTGACACTCGGACAACCTGCTGGTGCTCTGCGAGGTATAAATGGGCTGCACTAATAGAATGGGTGAACAGGGAACGTAAGCCCAGCTCTGAAGTCTGAACATAGATAATTTGGCACGTGAGTGTTAAATTATACTCTTCTCGATCAGGTTAAAATCCAACTGTTTTTCTCCGCTTAATCCATTGTCGGCATCACTGATATTTCACCGGCACGAACAACTTACACCACCACCAAAATCGTGAGAACTGAGAAGCACGGCGCCCCGGGAATAATATTCTTAACCAGATCGAATGCTTACAGGTATACTTGACCCGCTGCCATGTCAATGGAAAAACAACTAATAATTCATGCCCACGCACCACATTCTGGAAGCACGAGCGCCCGAAAATACCAAGATGGTTTTGGAAACGAGAATCCTGTACCCAATACATAATTTCCACGAGCTGGTCGATTTTGCTAGCATCAGATATCGGACGAGACTAGTCGCAGAGCAGCGCTGGAAAATCTCTGTTCGCGTTCCGGGTGAAAAGTAGTAACTCGAGCGTTGGATCTCTTGGTTTAAAATGCAGCAATGAGCTTATCCAGATCAAACATCGACGGCCGCGGCGAGGGAGGTAATGGAAGCTGAATACTGACAGGATAACCTGTAGTAAATCAGGGTCTTGGCGGCAACGCGGTCAAGCTCAGGTAAGGTGTAAACCCAGGTCCAACCAAAACCAAACATAGATCTTGGACTCCGGCAAAGCAGATATAGCGCCACTCCTTGTTTCATCAGCAGTGTAGATGAATTTTTCTATCTGATGAACTACCACCATGGAGAATCCACCCCAAACAACGCTACTCCCTCCGTCCCGTTTTATAAAGTATTTTTTATCAGGCCACGTGATTTATGAAAATGAAAAAGAGAGAGATAAGACGGAGATATATTAAAAAGAGATAAATATGTCTCGAAAAGTGAAAATAAAATAATTTGAAAAAATTTGAAGAGCTCAAAAGTGACTTATAATTTGAGACCGAAAGAGTACTAAATTAATCAGTTCTCCTCCTCGCCTAAGAAAGAAACATAGCACCTAGCGGCCACTGTCCACTCATTCTGATTTCGGTGGTTGTGACGACGCTTTCGAGCGCTGAATGATAGAGCTGTATTTTAAATAACTTGATGAGAACAACTGTTATGGAGCGAGGCCGTTGTCCTCGCTCCATCTATTTTGAGCTGATCCAAACTGTTTGGTAATTTGGTGACGACCCGAAGACAGAAGGAACATGGATCGAACACAGATGGTGGTGCTGCGCTGCGCGCACGGAAATGATCGCTGCCGCCTACCTGTTCCCATGCCACGGGAGCCCCGTGAAGGACAGTGTCGTGAATGCGAGAGCCCTAGCCGATAGCTAGCATTTCGCGGATGCGTTCGTGTGCGCGTACAGGTCCGGTGGCCGGTTGCGGGGCCACGAGGTATCGATGGTACGGTGTGTCGGCGTTCCGATCAGCAGTACAGTACAAGAAATGATTGAGAGGGTGGTGTGTCTTTGTATTCGATGTGATTTAACCTACAGAAGACTAAAAAGTTTTTTACTTTGTTCGAGTCACTTCGAATGGTGTAATACTTTATGTTCAGATGATGGTTTATATCGATGAAAAAATACAAAAAGTCGGATTCTCTTTTTGGGGATGATTCAGATGGTGGTTTATATCGATGAAAAAAATACAAAAAGTTGGATTCTCTTTTCGGGGAGGATCTGACACCTAGATTGCGAGTGCTCGATGCTCTTGATCGGGGGGTCGCTTGCGCGTAGACGATTACGTGCAAAGGCTCTAGTTTTGGTTTGTGTGTGTTGGTTGTCTTGGTGGTTTGTTTTATCGTTCCTCGGGCGCTCTTTTATATAGGGCGGTCCGAGGTTATAGAATGGTGGACTCTACGTGATCCTGTTGTCTCGTTTACAGGTGGATCCTTCATTGTCGTTGCCATCATTTGTTTCGCCTATGCGGAGGCACTGTAGCGTCAATCTGATACTGTAGCATCAGCCACAGTGTCGCTGGGTCTTGTCCGCTGACTCTGCGGCTCGTCTGTTACTGTATCTTCGGCTGGAGTGTCTACCCGGAATAAATGTGAAGTTACGCCGTACCTACTTGGGGGTCGGTTCCCGAGGGTCGGCCATTGGAGGTCGGCGTTTCTAAACGTCTTAGCGCGGCTAAGACAGCTCTCGTAGATCATTGCTTCGGAGGTCGGACTGTGTGTTCGCGCGCCGTCGTCTGACCCTAAACCTCTCGGGTCGTTGGTCCACGTGTGCGAGTACGGGTGATCAAGTGCGCAAATACATTTTCTTCTAAGCAACGGTTTCTGAGCAACTGAAGGAACATTCCTTTCAAAAAAAAAAAAAGAGCAACTGAAGGAACTTTCTTAAGCCTACCGAATGGTACTGACTACTAGCAGGTCCTTCCATGTATGAGTGATCAGGATCCGTTTCCATTTGGTCATATGACATTGGACTCAAAAACTACAAATAAAGGTTTGTGCACTTGCAGAGTATATGCATCACACTACTGCACAAGGTGTAGTCTTTAAATCATTCGGTGAGTTATGTCTCGGCTGTTTGTAATCAGAACGGCATCGACCTCTTCAAATGACGCCTGTGGTTTCAAGATTGTCTCAGCTTGCGTGCACGAAATTGCTAATAATAATCAAAATGAAATTCAAACTTTATACTACGTATTTTGGAAAAATCAACCTATCCTAAAGTCTATCGTTCTGACTCTGAGATATATCTATCTCGTGCCAAAACAAATGTTTCTTGCAGACTACATCCGTATCACTATTCATAAGATGAATATGAATCCCAAGATATTTCATCAATTCTAGCAACATTCCCTGTTTGCAGCATCGTGTGCCGCACGGCACGCGGCAGTATATTCTTGTTCCAATCAAATACGAACAAGTTGACTTGACCCGCGACCCTGTCAAAGATAACCTATGGACGGATCATACCCACACATCACATTCTGAAAGCGTGATCATCACAAAACCCAGTCCAGATCAAGGAACGAGAATCTCGTACCAGTAGACCATTCCACGGGCTCATTTTTTTGGCAGCATCAATACTGTACGGGAGAAGTGTCACATCGGGCTAGAATTTTATCTGTTGGTTCCTGCAGAAATGTAAAGAGAGCTGGACGTGCAGTGGAAGTGTGGGATTCACGGCTGGCAGCATGGCCGCAACAATCTTGTCCAGCTCAAACAGCGACGGCGGAAGCTGAAAGGTGGCGGTAGCTGCTGAGTTTGACGGGCCTGGGGTCTTTGGCTCCTCTCTTCGCTGCAACGGCGGTCAAGCTAGGGCAGGGTCTGATAGAGCTTGTGCGTGGATGTGACGCCGTTGTAAAACTGTTTTTAAACCCCTCGGGGGCCTCCGCCAGCTGAGCATCCAGCTCAAAGATCAGTTCGAAGACTTGCAAGTAGCAAGCAGATGATGGCGGCCAAAAGGAATACCAGCAGCGCTGAGGTATCCTACTCCACCACCACCGTTTATCCCTGAATGCGTTTTATAATTAAATTTAATTTATACTTTAGATTCTTTGAACTGTGTTAAAGAACACTCAGTACGAGTATACAGTAGGACTCTAAATCCTGATTCAACTCAGATAACTAGTGTACTCCTACCGTGAGTTAGTTTTTTTGCATAGGGATATGCCGCCAAGTTTATGCTTTATTTTTGCAGGTGGCTACTATGCGCCTTATGTGTCGTCACTCCAAGCAGCTAGCGACATTCGTCATGCCTTTAGTGTTCCCGTTGCTGCTGCTGCTGCTGCTGTGTTTTACAGTTGACAATGTCCATTGTTCAACAGTTCACGAGAACAGAGAAGATTTTCACGCCCTGCTTGATTTCAAGCGGAGCATCACCCACGATCCAAAAGGAGCCTTGAGCAATTGGAACCTGGACACCCACTTCTGTCATTGGAATGGTGTGAATTGCTCCTTGACGCCACCATGGCGTGTCACGGAGCTCAACCTCACCAACCAAGGCTTGGAAGGCCAAATCAGTCCCTCTCTTGGAAACCTCACCTTCCTTAAGTCTCTTCGGCTCGCCAGAAATAGCTTTGTTGGTCCTATACCTCGTCCTCTTGGCAATCTCCAGCACCTAGAGTCTCTTAACCTGCAAAGCAACATTTTGGAGGGAGCCATTCCCGATACACTAACCAACTGTTCCAATTTGGTCCGCTTAG
>BCLF01000026.1:2718235-2760894 GCA_001602275.1 Zoysia japonica | reverse complement strand
CATCGGTTATATTACCTTGCACTAGACTTCAATAATCTCATCGGTACAATCGAGGATTGGATTAGCAATTTGACGAATCTAGAACACTTAAATCTCCAATCGAACAACTTCACTGGGGCAATTCCACCTTCCATTAACAATCTTACACACTTGGTATGTTTGTCTCTTGCAGAAAATAAATTTACTGGCTTGATACCACCTAGCTTCGGAAACCTTGTACACATGGCTACACTGAACCTAAGCTATAACAATTTCAATGGGAGCATACCCGTTGAGTTTGGCAAGTTTCGTCAGCTCACCTTTCTAGATCTCTCATCTAACAACTTTAGTGGGGAGATTCCCGAAGCCTTCAATCAATATGAACAGATACATACGATTCGAATGGACCAAAATCTTCTTATAGGAAACATTCCTTGCACCTTCAACGATCTAAAGAGTTTGGTCATGCTTAACGTTTCTCATAACCATTTATCAGGTTCCATACCAGCTTGTCTAAATGATCTAAATTCTCTCTCTCAACTAGACCTATCATACAATAGGTTCCAAGGAGAAATACCAAATGGTGGTATATTCAATAATGCTACGGTTGTTTCACTTGATGGTAACCCGGGACTGTGTGGAGGAGCCATGAATTTCCATATGCCCCCATGCCATGTTATTCCTAGAAGAGTAGGAATAGTAAATTATTTGGTCGAGATATTGATCCCAATATTTGGGTTCATGTCCCTCGCATTATTGCTCTACTTTTTATTTATCGAGAAGAAAGTGTCAAGAAGAGCATATTTTTCCCAAGAATCTTTTGGTGAACATTTTGAGAAAGTTACTTATAATGATCTAGCTCAAGCAACACGGGGCTTCTCAGAATCCAACCTGATTGGGAGAGGAAGCTACGGCTCTGTGTACAGTGGGAAATTGAAGGAATGCAAAATGGAAGTGGCTGTGAAGGTTTTTGACCTTGAGATGAGAGGAGCAGAAAGAAGCTTCATGGCAGAGTGTGAAGCACTGAGAAGCATTCAACATCGGAATCTTCTTCCCATTATAACTGCTTGCTCAACTGTAGATAATGCAGGTAATGGTTTCAAAGCCCTGGTGTATGAGCTCATGCCGAATGGGAATCTGGATACATGGCTTCATCACAAGGGGGACGAGGAAGCTCCGAAACATCTAAGCTTCACTCAGAGAATAAGCATAGTTGTCAACATAGCTGATGCATTGGATTATTTGCACCACGATTGTGGACGTCCCACTGTCCATTGCGACTTGAAGCCCAGCAATATTCTTCTAGATGATGACATGAATGCTCTTTTGGGAGATTTTGGAATTGCACGTTTCTATGTTGATCATCAATCAATATGGGCAGGTTCAGTTAGTTCTATTGGTTTGAAGGGGACAATTGGCTATATTCCTCCAGGTATTGTTACGTTCTTGCCATTCTTTCTCTACTCTAAAATTTTCTAGCTAGACAAAAATGGCTAAAACATAATTATACTTGGATACAATTTTCTATTCAGAGTATGGAGAAGGTGGGCATGCATCAACTTCTGGCGATGTATATAGTTTTGGTATACTAATGCTAGAGATACTGACAAGTAAAAGGCCGACAGATCCTATGTTTGTCGATGGGCTAGACATCACCGCCTTTGTGGAGAATAGCTTTCCAGAGCAAATAATTCAAGTTATCGATGCTTATCTGGTGGAAGAATGCAACTTAACTCATGATAAGAATGTGCCCCAAAAAGGGATCTACAAATGTATAATAGATCTTTTGCAAGTAGCACTTGCTTGCACACGTCCATTACCATCTGAAAGATCCAACATGAAGCAAGTATCAAGCAAATTGCACTCAATCAAGACGTCACACCTTGGATGTAAGTCTACGAATTAAGGGTACTCTCCAGATATCCTCAGTAGGTCAACCATACAAACATATTCAGAACATAACGTATGCCCGTCGGTTATCTTGTACTAGATGCTAGAGGCGAGCGGCTACCACCTCCGCTCCATTTTTGAGTCGAAGGATTGTGTTGAATACGTTGACATATGCAAGATCCTTCGTGCTATTGTGATGTAGCATTTCGCATTAGTATATGCTTTTGTTGGAATATGACACTTCATTGGTTCAATACTATCAGAATATCATTGCAATAATGTATTCCCTTCGATTTGAATTAAGCTTTAAATTTGAATTGCTCCTAACCATGAAACAAGCCCCAGAATTACTGTTTACTTTGCCTCCATCGTTTGTTTACTGATGCAAAGGAGAGTTTCCGAGTTATGGCAGCTGGCAAACTAAACTGCAATTTTGCGACCAGAATTCAAATAATTGGTTTTGAGATTAATTCTCGTGAATAAATCATTTCAAATGAACAGTTAGGAGGATTTCTACGGATCCCAAGCGTTAGATTATGGTCCTCTGCAGCAATGAGGCAAATGCAGAGAACCATAGCAAATTTTTTTTAGAGAACAGTACAATGCATTAAGGTACTGTTTGGTTCTACTTATGACCTGATCTATGCAATGCAATGATGGAACAAACGAACCACACGATCCATCAACAAAGCAATGTCTATTTTTTTTTCAAAATTGTCTAGCACAATAACAAATACACTAAAAACTAATAAACATTGTAAAAAAAATATGCACATTATCCTACACGTTGATGTTACAATGTAATACACCCATCGAGCGATATCTGACATCCAAATCAACCCTATTCGTACAAATCATCAACCAAAAAAATCCACATTTCATTAAACCCTAACTACTTAAAAATCTACTAAAACTAACATAAAATTCAAATCTACTAGGAGAGAATCAGACTACCTTCCACGAAGCAACGCCACAATGTTGAGGAAGGAGAAGCTCAAATTTGGCCGGATTTGAGGGGAATGGCAGTGGCGACGGAGAGAGAAGAGAAAGTCGAGCGTGAGATAAGTTCGGGGAAGAAACGTCGTCGTCTTCTACGAACCTTCTTTGCCTAAAACCACAGCTGCAAACTATGAGTACATAAGGTACTCAGCAAGCCCTAATACTAAACAGAGGTATATATAGATGCACATTTGGCAGTAGTAAAGATTAGGCTAAAAAGTTTTTTTTTTGGCAGAAAGCCAGTTTTATGCAGGGTTCACTACAGAAGCTTTGAAAAAAGGAGTACAAGATATTTTTTGTCCATATTTTAGTAGGTTGATCCTGGGGAGATGTCCATCAATCCCGTCAGTACCCAAGTTTTAGTCGGAGAACTGGCACGCAACCGTACCGTCCTCTAGCACACAACCTACACTTTCTAAAACACGGGCACCTACACTCACTCACTCCAACAAGGATAAGATGAGACTAATCAAAGTGAGACCAAGCTGTCGTGTGTCAAGACCGTGACAACGGCCATTCCAGATGGATTATACACTCTGTAGAGATTGTACACTGTACCCACAGGCTATGCTCCCCCTGATCAACGGAGTCGCATAACGTTCACTCCAACACACACTAAGGTCCCCACAATGTCCACCACAAGATACATACAGAGGTCATCTCTCAGGGGTTTTGCCTGCCCCCGATGACGCGATAGCATATTCTCGGAGCCGGACCGTGGGTTTAGAGCATCCATGTCTGTTCCCTGGACCCCGCACACAGACAGGTTATTACACAACCAGGGGGCTATACCCATGGGCAGTACGATCCCATGGCGCGGGCTATTGCTATAATCGAAGACCGGACCGTGAGTATCTCACGTCTGCTCCTGGGGCTTGTGTCTCTCGACCCCTTAGGTGTCATTGTGGATAACCAAAGCAGGTGGAGGGAGTCTCGCCCAGACAGGTTTTGTGGTTGCACGAAATCACTATGTTGAGGTCCGACGAACCGGTCCTTATATGGCAGGGGTGGTGCTCGTCCACGACAGGTGGACCAGTCCGAAGCCTACACATAGCACATAGTTATAGGAGCCCGCCTCACGACCAAAAACATCATCTCTTCCCGTCACCTATCACCAGTTGCACTAACACCCATCCTACTTTATTTTATACACACCACCAAACTCTCTTTAACATATTTCATAAGATGATTGGTGTATGGAGTGGCGATGCAATGCATCGTATAAGGGTTCCTAAGCATTTTTCTATCAAGACAACTTTTCGTTCGTTAAAAGACTAACGAAGAAAATCCTATGGTTAACAAGAGGGTGTCATCAACAGGTAATCAATGTGGTATTCATATTTAATGAGAGCAACTAACTGACGTTAATATAAATACATAATAACAAGTAGGGTATTAGCTACACAACGTTTTAACATAGATTAAAATAAATATGTAAGCATTTAGGTCGTATGGGTGGCAAGCAAAACATAGGATTATTATGATCAAGGGGTTAGAGCTTGCCTGAAAATCCTTAATCTTCAGACTTGGCTTCTCGATAATCTTCGAGTCCGGGTCTTGAATTGTTGGCTTGTTGATGCCGAAGTCTTCGGGTTTTTTCCTCGTGTGTCCGTCCTTCTATCTTTTCTTGGAGTCCCGCTCTTCCACAAATTCAGTGTTATCTACACGATAGGATACACCTAATAAAACTATCGTAAAGAGGAACAAAGCTCGAGAAGAATCGATAAGATCCAATAAACCTCGAATAAGAACCAAATAAACTTCACGAGGAAATCAAAGTTACATTATGCATGATGCGATTGCTATCTTAATGCAATGTTTATTATCCTAGGTGCGCCTTAGTGTTATTTACTATAAGTTAATTGTTGGAATAATTATTTATCCTTAGACTTTATTCTAGTGCCTATGCAGTTACATGTGTAGTTATGGTTTACTTACTAATGCTAGGAGTTCCATGTGTCATATTGTGCTTAATCACGACTTAGCGATATTCATTACCGTGTAGCTATTAGTTACTATTCTCATTATAACCATATTCATGTGATTGCGTTAGTGGGCCATGTGGATGCATGCACTATCAAGCATTTATAATGCCAACATGGTTATGTGAGTGCAAGCTAGTATATGGCATATTTAGTTGAGGGTGTGATGTGTCATTTTACGTACAATCCTGTTTTATACTGTACATCTAATTAGATGCATTCTAGAATATCCTTATTTAGTTTATAACTAGATGGATGATTGTGCAGTAACTAGAGATTACTTACTTAGTTTCTTAATATTTGGTTATTGTCTAACTATTAGTGCCTAATTGATTGGATCTTAGTTTTGTAGTTTATTACTAGGGGTATCATGTGGCACATGCAATAATGTAGGTTAATGCAAGGTGAGATGCACGCCAATCTTACTACTAACCTGTATCTATCATGATGGTATGGGGTACACTATTTATTGATTTCTTAATCCTTTACGGATATGTAATGATTAGTGTTTAGCAACTAATTATCTAGTTTTATCCTTTTTGATTTACCAAAGCTAATACGTGGCATTTGTCCTAGTGCATGTGAATGCAGAGTGGTGGACTTATATGCACTATCTAATATTTACTTATCTTACATGTATATGTGTGGGTTAACCTAAGTGATCAACGATTAATTACCTGGTTTAATTTAATTAATTAAATCACTAGAGTTAGCAAGTGATAAATGTAGCATTATATATTAATGCATAATGGACAACAGGGTAGTGTGTTATGGCTAATTATTTGAGTTCTAAGTATTCGTATGTCATCTACAGCGACTAGTAATTATTTACCTATCCCTGTGTTATTTAGCCCCAAGTATTTAATTAGCTACTAAATATATGATTCTTACTTTTAAATTAATTTACCTAGATCTAGCAGGTGCAGTTATGTCAATGCATACTAATGGTCTATAAATTAATACTCATGGGTAAGGTGCACATTCTAATTAATGAACTATGCCATGTATTAAATCACAATAAAACACTATTGCATTGAAACTGATAAAACAAAACGACTTAAAGCTCCGATAAAACTTACCAATAAAACCAGCAAGATTAGAGAGTAAATGGGGTTTGGATGATTTTATGAGATGGGGCTCGATACTATGATTCCAACGGTACAAAAAATCGTTGGAAACGGATTCACGGTTGGAAAGATATGGTGGTTTGAGTGTGTATGGAGGCTTCAGGGACCTTTTCGCAATTTCCAGAAAAGTTGCTAAGGGCTTTTCCGTAGTTACCAGAGTTGGTAGGGACCTATATATATGGTTGTACAAAAGTTTAGGGTGCTAGGTGTAAATATTTAGGACTAAATTGTAATTAAAGAAAAGGTCAGGGGTGTATATATAAAATTACTAGGCTTAAAATAAAATTTTACAGAGCAGCAGGGGCTTAGGTGCAAAGTGATATTTTTTGGAATTTTATGGAATTATTTTTGTACTGGAAAAGCTTAGGAATGTATTTTGTGTGCAATATGCGGGGTGTATCTAGCATTTTACCCTATTAGGCTGACAAGTGGGGCCGAAGGTGTTTTATTTATTTTATTATATAAAACAGGCTGGTTAAATCTGAGCCGTTGACTCGGTAGCGTGAGGTTGGGATTTAAAGGTGATGTGGAGGCTTAGTGGCCTTTGGATTCGGATCGGTTGGTTTGGATTTTAAAGAGGCAGGGAGGACGACGTGGCTCAATCTAGGCCATCGATTTGAAATCGAACGACTTGGATTTAAAGTGGCCGGTTGGGGAGGCTTGATGTAATCGTGAGCGTCCGCAATGGATCCAACGGTCGGCAGAGGCCGAAGGTTCACGCGGCGGCCGGACACTGGTGAGTGGTGGCGCCATGGCCGGAGATTGGGAGACCTCGCCGCGGTGCTCCAAAATTGGCGGGAAGTGGCTCAAAAGGGAGAGGAGCTCACCGTGGTTCTCGTGAGGGGCTTTTCGTCGTCGGGTTTCGGCCGTGGCGGGCTGGCGACGAAGGAGAGGAGGCGTGCTGCCGCGGCGCTCGGTGCAGTAGTTTGGTGATGACGGGGACGGCGCAGAGGTGTCGGGGATCGGTAGAGGTGATCATGGTGCTTCTTTAGGGGTAGGGATTTGCCGAGGTTAAGCTTCCTCTGTGGCGAATTTGTGGCGGCGAGTTTTTGGGGAAGAACGGGAAATTCGCACGGGAGAAGCAGGAGAGAGGGGCCGGGGCGCTTTTATAGGCGAGACGGTGTGGGCGACGGCATGGGCACGACGTGGGCGGAGGTATGGGCGGCCACGCCGCGGAGGAGACGCAGCGGCGGAGGTGACCCGACGGCGTCTTTAATGCGGTAGGCGAGAGGTGATGGGACAAGGCGGAGCTCTGTGCACGCGAGGGGATAACATGGGCGCGCGCGGGGCAACGACGACGTGCACGACGTTGACCGAGACAGCGGCGGCGTGCTTTGCTCGGGCGTCAACGGCGCACGCAGTGCGTGAGGCGTACGCGTCGGCCAGGGAAGAAGAAGGAGGAGTCCGCGCTGGGCTGGGCCGCGCGTGCGTGGGGAAGGAGGCGGCCTGTTCGGGAGGAGAGAGTCGGCCGGGCCGCGTGAGAGCTGGGCCGGGAGTAGGAGTGGAGAGAAGATTCGGCCCAGTGAGGGGAATGGGTTCAAATATTTCCAATATTTGATTTAGTGTGTTTAGATTTGAATGGAATTCAAATTTCCAAATAAATTTCAGATGAGTTCGGCCAAAAGAAATTCAATCAACAAAAGAAGAAAAGCAAGCACTTAACCACACATAATTTTAATATTTTTTTTAAAAAATTCAAATTAAGAAATGTTATTAATTTACATGAATTTTATCTTTTGAATAAAACAAGAGAGAGGAGAAAATTTGTTAGCATTTTGTTAGAAAATTTTTGAATTTCGATTTCAAATCTCTTGGTTAAATTTGAGGATATCACAGTCTTGTAGTGGCAGGAGGTCGTTTCTAGAGGGGATGGCGGTGTGCATGGAAAAAAAAATAGTGTTGATATTTTTGGGGTTCCTTATTATTCGTTTCATTGTTCTATACTTCTTTATGATAAATCATTGTACTAATGCAGAAACATTAAAAAATTAAAGTCATACCGCAATACACGAGAAATATGAATCTAGTTTTAGGTTAACTACCAATCTCTTTTTACTAATACTTATCATTTTTTACCACTTTATATGTTTACAAATACTTCACACTACAAGCTTTCTAAGAATTTATTTCCCCTAGATCAACCTATCATCCTAAGGAGCCTCACCTCCAAGAAAAATCCTGCTCCCCCATTTGAGCTTTGTCGTCAGGGGCAGTTTAGTCATTCTACTAAAGATGTTGGATTGCCTTGGGACATGCGCTAGTCAAAATTGCCAAGTAAACGTGAATCGTAGAACAGAGCGTACTTTTAGAAAGTTTATGTCATCAATTATATTTATATTTACATGTCTTTAATTAATTCAATGGAAAAGAGATGTTTTCAGATAATAAGCCTACGATATGATGTTAGTTTCTTAGTTCCTATGGATAGCTCAATGACTAGCACTCCCAACTCAAATACTAGCTGCCATGCATGTGCCTTTTTGCATGTTGGTTGATCTTAGTAAGGGAGGATGAGACCATAATTCTCACATGAGACTTCGTTACCTGAAAAAATCATCATAATATTCTGATATAATAATACATTCACTTCACATTTCTAATTTAAAATAAATAAACCACTAATGAACTGACTGATTTTAATAAACATAAACATAACAAATCATATTGTACCAAGGCGTATAACTGTGACATATCAACGCATATTCTATGATGATACACATGCACCATCAAACTGAAGAGAAAAAAATTGTAGTTGTGCAGTACATTCTAGAAGCAAATAAAAAAAACACAATTGCAGAATTAAGAAACAATTCTAGAGAAAAAGATTATCAAGAGCATCAAAAGAGGCTGGTAGCGTATCTCAGAATGAAGCCTGCCAAACAAATTTAAAATTTTAGTTAAGTTATATAAAAGTTACTAGAAAACAATTCCGGTGCATCACCTAAAAGAAGAAAGGCTTAGATCCATCCAGCAAAAACAAGGGGCCTATTCGCTTCATCTAGAACTAGAAGTAGCTGCAACTGCTGCTGCCAATTTGGAAAAATCAGTTGAGTCTTGCAGAAGTTGCAACCAAGCCTTCCGGACGCGCCCAAGAGGAAGAGCGGCAACCATAAACAAAAAAGACTAAATATGATTAAAAAATTATGATATATTTTTCTAACATGTATTCTGATGTGTTTCATCATCTCATAAAATGTATATTAAGATTGCACTTATGTTTGGAGAAAAAAAACATAAATTGTATTAGGAAATAAATTAAATCGAAATAGATTTTATGGGGTAAACTGATTCAAAAATTAGTTTAGAGGGTTCTTCAGTCTTTGCCTATACTTGAGGGGATTCAGTCTTTATCCATGTATCACACCCTTGAAGTGATATAGTAGCGCACTGCCTCGTGGATGTCCTATATATACATAACAATTGCGAGCGCCTCAAGTCGCTCCCGAACTTCTTAGTCATCTCCTTACACGAAACACCTACTCCCACTCTGTCAATACAACTGACGTTGGAAGGCATGGATAACCACCATAAATCACTTTCCTGCGTCTTGCTTCTGCTTTGTAGGATTGCTGCAAGCGTAGCGTACCCTGCTCGCTCTGATTTTCTACCTCACAAGACGAACCAGCTGCATTCTGTATCATACACCGAAAAGCCACAAGATTTCCCAAATGAGCAACTCTATCGCGCCTACCTCGTCATCCAGCGTTTCAAGAACACCATAACTAGCGATCCCAAGAACATCACCGCCACCTGGAGTGGTCATGATCTCTGCGGGGAGAGGACATACGTGGGGTTTTACTGCGGATCACCGACAGGGGGAAACAAGAAGTTGACAGTCACAGGGGTCATTTTGAATGGCTATAGCCTACATGCTCCCACACTACAAGGGTTCGTAGATCAGCTCCCCGATCTCGCGCTTTTCCACGCTGCTTCCAACAATTTTGGTAGTGACATCCCCCAACTAGCCGGCCTTGAATATATGTACGAGCTCAATGTCAATCATGATATACCACTACAGACTTTAAGTCGTGGTGAAAGAAGTGCTTCTAAAGGTGGCATAACAACTGGTATTTTTTTGGATTCGGGCGGCGTAACTGCTCACATAAATTTCAGAATTCACGTCGACCTTCCAAGCAGCCAGGGAGGCCATGATAGTCCAAGTGTTACCGATGGTAAGGCTCTTCTTCTCAGTTACAATAACCTTTCTGGACCATTTCCGGCGAATATTGGCTTCTCCAAGTTGAGCTACCTCGCCCTCGCCAACAGCAAGCTCACGGGGTCAATCCCGCCATCAATCGGGCACCTGCAAGACTCCCTCTTCGAGATTCTCCTTCTCAACAATCAGCTCTCCGGCTGCCTCCCCCACGAGCTCGGCATGCTTCACAAGGCGGCCGTGATCGACGCCGGCATGAACCAGCTCACCGGCCCGATCCCGTCATCCTTCTCCTGCCTCAGCAGCGTCGAGCAGCTGAACCTGGCCGGGAACCGCCTCTACGGAGACGTCCCCGATTCGCTCTGCAAGCTCGCTGGGCCAGCCGGCCGCCTGGCCAACCTCACGCTCTCCGGCAACTACTTCACGTCCGTCGGGCCGGCGTGCGCGGCGCTGATCAAGGACGGCGTGCTGGACGTGAAGAACAACTGCATTCCGGGCCTTGCTAAGCAGAGGCGCCCGGCGGAGTGCGCGGCGTTCCAGAGGCAGCCGAAGACGTGCCCGGCGGCGACCACTCAGGTGACGTGCCCCGCCGCATCTGCCACGAACGCGCCGGCGCCGGCGGAGAGGAAGGTCAGGGACTACTCCAGCTACGTGACGTACGCTACTCTGCATGAGTGAGGTGTCGCGGCATGCAGTAAAGCAGACAGAGCCGTACATTATATTTGTTGTGTCATCATCTTGCATGCCCTTGTATAATTATTATTGTATTCTTGTGTGTTGGTGTGCCTGTGAGTGTGTTTCTCTGTTTGCTCTGTAAGTGTTGTTGTGACATCTAGATCCCACTGTAACTTTTATTCAACAACATCCATTGTGAAAAATATATCATAATGTACTTCTTTTTTTAATTCGGCCTCCAATGTTCCATGTTTTGCTTAAATCATTCAAACTACTTTCAGTTATACTATGTCATTGGCTTTGGTCATCATAACTCTGTTCCAACGACCGAAGTCTTACGTGGGAATAGCAAAGTCAACTCTGTTCCGACGACCGAGGTTCAGACTCATGAACAGTATTCAAGTGTTACAGTTACCTTGACCAGGACTCTAATTGTGTACTCTACGTTTGTAAATTATTATTGCTAATATCAACTTTGATCATTCATCTTATTTAAAGATTCAAATATGTAAAATTATAACTCATAATTTAAACAACTTTAATAATAAAACAAATTAATACAAATATATAATATTCATCATTTTTTAAAATAAGATAAATAGTTAAAATTGATATTAGAAGTCAACGGTAATAACAATTTAGAAATAGAAGAGTATCTTTTGGAAGAATCGGCTACCTTTCAAGGACATTTTTTTGGAATTCAAAGGGCTGGAGCTACCCCTGTCCATATTGCAGTAGCAAATTAAACCGGATCAAAACGTTTACAGCATGTCAGTGTTCAAACGTCATCTGTGAGCACATCTTGCTCGGACTCACGCCATACTTCTACAAGCGCAGTCCAGAACGACCCACCTTACTGAGCATACAACTCACACCTTCATTCTTCTCGTCAGGCTTGCTCATTGAAGTTACCTTTCCAGCCATCCCATTGCTGTTCATCTCACCATCTTCTTGGCTCCAAATCTCTCCATCTGTGTACTTTTTCTTGGAACATGATGACACATCATCCATCAACTCTGGTTGAGTTCATCAGCCAACCCAACCTGAGCAACCTCTCTGGTTTCATTACAAAAATCTCCAGGTCCCCTTTCCATTTGGTGTACCTCTCCACACTTTGTCGGATAGCGCGGTCAATTTTTTTCAACATCATAATAACATTTCTCCATACTGTTTGAATACCACTCGCTCTCCCATTCTGAAATCACACAAAAACAATTCTAAGTTTTCATAACCTCCATAATATAGCAGAATTAAACATTTTGGTAACTTTGTGATTATTAATGCACAACCACAGCTTAGCAGTGGACTCAAAGCTAGAGTCAAAGTATATACCAGATGAGCAAAATTGCCACACCATGGCATCCTCTGCTTCTTGACTGATCAGTATTGTGGATGCAATCGGTACTACCTCCTCCCACATTCTCATCAACGTCATTTTCTATTCATTGTACATTTGTTGATTATTTATATGCCGGACACCGATGGCCAGCACGGTCGGCAATTGAAAGAGATCGTAGGATTCCGTGCTGATCTTTAAGCACACAGCTCGCATTGCCTTCGCGCCGACCGACCGAGATAGCTGGAGGTGTTGGACGTGACGAACAAAACGACCGCATTATTTGGGGGCTACGGCGAACAGAGGCAGGCTCGCATGTCGTTGGACGTGCACGTCGTAGCCTCGTAGGTGCCCGCTGATCACCGGCGCACCGAGGCGTTCGTCGCATGCGGGAGCGCGGGCGGTTGGGCTCCGTCGGACTCGAGCTACCTGACATGTGCCACACTGCACGGCCGAGACGGCACAGCGAAAGCAGAGGGGGCCGCGCGCCTCGGTCGTATTCGCTCGTGTTTGTGAGTCGTAGCCGCATGTGCATGCGCTCGTGTCCGTTGCCGTGGTTGTTGCGTTCTGCGGGGTTGATCTAAGCGTGCAAAGGCGCATCATGTGACGTAGAGTACGTCTATCCTTCGGCCTACCGGACAATTTGTCGCGTTTGCATTGGTTTTATTGAGACTGTTGAGCTGCCAGATTTGCATAGCAACAATGCGGGCTCGTTGTGGTTGACGTGACGCATGCATGTAACGACTAGGGGCGTCCTTGGCGGAGCATCGTAAAGCTGATTCTCGTGAAGTTATATCAAATATTGTTTTTAAGTATTGTTGATGCTAAATTCCGATCACATACTGAAAATACTAGGTCATGCGGTTGCAGTGGATCAGATCCATGAAGTTGTCCCCGATTGGTTCGGAAAGAAAATAAATATCATGATTTCGCTATGTAAGACGGCTAGATTTACGGGCAAACCAACAAAGAGGTAAGCAATGTACTTTCGTGACGAATGAGCACTAGTTTACGAGTAAATTAGCAAATATCGTCAAATCACCCACCTAAGAGGGATCCCATTTAGGCGT
This sequence comes from Zoysia japonica, assembly GCA_001602275.1. Classification (NCBI taxonomy): domain Eukaryota; kingdom Viridiplantae; phylum Streptophyta; class Magnoliopsida; order Poales; family Poaceae; genus Zoysia; species Zoysia japonica. The sequence continues at coordinate 2,747,683 of BCLF01000026.1, read as the reverse complement.
CAGCATCGCCGGACGTGCCCTAAATCGACCAACATGTCTAGAACGCCATCTATGACCGTAGAGACCGATGGATAAACAACACAAGAGATTGAAAGAGAGAACTAAGTTTGAGAGATAAAAAGTAAGGTACTTTGATAATGACACTCAATCGTCTTTGGATCTCTTTATATAGATGTGAGGTGGTCTTATCCCATACAGTCATGGATCATATTAATTAGAAAATATATTAGATCTAATCTCATATTAAAACTACCAAAACCGACTTCACCGAAGTGTCCGGTAATACGCTGGATACTCCACTATCAGGCAGTCCGGTAATGTGCTAGACACTCTGATAATGTGCCAGACACTTCGATAGGCAAAATTCCAGTTTCAGAGAGGGTTTGCTGGACACTTCGATACTTTATACTCCGGTAATGTGTCGGACAATCCGGTGACGACCTAGACATTTTTGCTAAGGACATAATTTCCCCTCTCGATCTCCAAATTAGGTGATCCATATATCCATTCCGAACGTTTCGACGAGGGCTACATCTTGGAACCTTTAAATCATGAATTTAGCTTCATCTTCTTGTCTTTTTAAGCACTTCTTTCAATCTTTAGTAGAATTTAACCAAACCCTTCAAACATATCTCCTACGACCTGCAAAACATATTGAAAACAATTCTTCTGAAATAACCATTATTTGTCAAAATTTAGATATCTTCTATCATATTCGGTATGCCAAACCGAAACTATCAGTTTAGAATATCGGAACTTTCGGTCTTGATGGAATGCAAATTTTGGGGTGTCAACAAGTATGAAGTGATTCATACATGATTATGAAGTGGTTCTTTAAAATGAACTAAGGAGTTTTGAGATAAAAAAGGTATTCTATCATAATTTTCGTGATTCTAATAGTTTATCCTAAAGAGTTATTTTTAGCTATAGAGTCACTTCTTGTCGGGATCATATACCCCGAGTATCTATGGTCCCAGCTTAATCCGATGGCCCATCATTCAATGGGTCGAGAAAGAATCCGCAAACGACTTCACCCCGCTAAGTCCCGAAGATGCGGTCTGACCATTCGAGGGTTCAGCCAACCCCAAGACAATGTCCGCCCCCCCCAGGGTCAAATTCGTGTGAAGATCTGACCCGACCACCTGAGGGTTGGGATCGCTCGAAGATAAGGTCTGGCCCCCGAGGGTCAAATTCACCTGAAGACACGGCCCAACCATCCGAGGGTCGGGGCTGCTTGACGATAAGACCCGGCCATCTGAAGGTCGGGCAAGCGCTTTACTCGTCCGACCCCTTTGGGTCGGGCACCGCTCCGGCGACCAACTCCTAACACGAACAAAGATTCCTGATGCTGTGCGGCAAGCAAAAAGTTAACTTTGTCCCTCTAGCGCTGGACAAAGGACAGACGAGGAAATTGATAAGATGATCTAGCGCTCAGAAGCCGTCAGAGAATAAACCTCGAGATGCTCGTGACCCTCATCTGTCAGGGGTCACTCGATTTCATAGGCTCCAAACCATGTAACCCCGGCCCGGTCACTATATAAGACCACGCCAGGGACCCTTAGACGCATCCGAAATTAGATCACAAGACAACCAAAGCATCGTAACAACTACGCTCTAGAGTTCTATCTCGAGTAGGAACTCTACCGCCATTGTAAACCTCTCGGTCTAATACAATCCTCTCCCTTGCCCTGGACGTAGAGTATTACGCCTCTGTGGCGATCCGAACCAGATAAACCCTTTGAGTCTTCCGTAGACTAGGCCACCTCAACGAGGAGCGAACATGAATTCCCCTCCGATACACAAATTCTACTGTGCCGGTGATACGAAACGCCGTCACTTATCAGAGAAACACTTATCACAGAGAGTCACTTTCAAATAATTTCGACCGAGCAAACCCTAGGATTAACCATGTTAAAACAATAAAAGGTATGTTGTTGCATAGACTTGCCTCCAAAGTTTCGTAATAAAATGCCCACCAGTTTTAGTGACGCGCACCCCATTTCTGAGATGCGCTGTGATACACGTATCAGTCCCTGGATCAGTAGCTGATACGCACAACACAACAGAATGTATATCTAATGCATACTTCGAAAGGAAAATTAACCTGAGACAGGACTTTTAGTGGCCACACCATGAGGATCTTTACGATCCTACCCCGGTTGACCAACTAAAAGCAGAGCAGGCAGCGAACACCAGGGCCCAAATCCACAAGCAGACTTGGGAAGCAGAACGAAACCAGCACAACACCTACGCGGTCCTCACTGTCTAAAACCACAGACGCAGGCGGGTGAGTACATAAGGTACTCAGCAAGCTCTAACACTAAGCAAAGGTATAAATACAGATGCACATTGGTTGTAGCAAGGATGAGGCAGCAAGGTCCATGATGTCAAAAGCCAGTTTTATGTAAGGTTCACTACAGAAGATTTTCAAAAGAGAGTGAAAGCATTTACTATCTATCATTTAATAAGTTGGACCTGGGGGAGTATAAACTGTTCCCGCCAGTTCCTAAGTTTTAACTGGAAGGGCCTCCACTATCCCCTCCAGACACTTTTCAAAACACGGGTAGCTACACCCACTCGCACATCAAGGCAGTATAGAAAATCTAATCGTAGGGCGCCCGAACAGTAGCATGTCAGTACCGTGACAACGGCCTATCCGGAAGGATTTTTAACTCTGCAGAGGTTGTACACTATACCCACAGGTTATGCTACTCCTGATCATTAGAGTTGCATAATGCCTATCCCACATCTACGTAGTTTTCCACAGATTCCACTCAAGGTGCAAACAAGGGCCATCCCTCGGGGTTTTCCAGGCCGTCGATGACGCGTCGGTACATTTTCGGAGCCGGGTCGTGAATATCCACCACATCCACGCCTTTTTTTGGTCCCCTCCAATCCTCGGGTATTACCAAACCAGGGGCCATATCCGCAGGCTTACGCTCCCGTGACGCGGGCAATTACCGTCGAAGGCCAGGCAGCGAGTTATCTCACGCCCTTCTCCTATTCCCTTGTGTCTTCACTACCGACCACCCAGTGGTTCGATGTAGAAAGAATACTTAGAGGGAATAAGTCCTGCCCAAAATGTACAGGTTCTGTGGTTGCACGAGAATTACCAAGTCGAGAGCTAACGAACCGGTCCTTATATGGCAGGGGTGGCGGTCTCGTCCACAGCAGGTGGAACACAGCGAAGCCTACACACCTATCACCATCACCTCAGGTGAGCCCCACCCCACGGCCAGTAACATTCTCTCTTCACCTAGCACCAATTGTTCTAATCTCGCCCCCTTTTATTTGTACTCACACCACCAAACTCTTTCAACTCATTTTGCAAATTAATGGTATATGGTGCGGCGGTGCGGAGCACCGTAAATGGGGTCCTAAGCAGATCTAGTACAAGGTAATATCCGTTCTATAAAACTATTTAGGAACGGAATCCCTATGGCTATCAAAGACACTTCATCAATGGTTTTTAAGAAAGGTATTTATATCTATGCAGCAAGTTACTGACATAAATATAAATACCTAGGAACAAGTAGGATTATTACTAACACAATGTTTCAATCCAAAATATCATGCATAGCAGAATAAATAGGCACTATAGGAGCATTAGCAAATTATAGGTTCAATATGAGGTTAGAGCTTGCCTGCAAATTCTTTAATCTTCAAGCTTGAGGTTGGAGGCTTCTTTTTCGAGATCTCAATCTTCAATCTCTGGCTTTGCGCCCAATCTACGAGCTTCTCTTCATACGTAGACCTTCTGGTCCCTCTTGAGGCTTGACTTTTCCTTACACTCAGCGTTATCTACGCGAAGGAAAAGCCTAATAAAACTACTACGAAAGAAACACAACTCAAGAAGGAGCGATAAAATCCAAAGAATTTCGAACAAGAACCAATTAAATTCTGCGAGAAAAACCTAAGACAGGTCATGCATGATGCGGTGATTAGTTATTACGCGGAGCGGTGAGGCCCACTAGCATAGCTATTGGAGAGGCATGTGCATGTGTAGTTCTGTGAACAGTACATTATTTTATGTAGACCTTAATTTAGGGCCATTCACCACTTGTTGGCCATTAGAGTTATTCTGATGGATACCTAGTGATTAAACTATATCATGAGTGCATTGTGCGTGCTTCTATGTCACGGCTCATGACCTGAGTTATCCGTGTATATTGTGCACTTGCACTTATCGTTGGCCTGTGCTTATATCTATGTATCATGGTTTTGAATGTGAGCGCGACTTAAGATTGCACGTGTGCCAGTGTGTACCGATGTAAAGTGAAATACCTAGGTATTCTAATTAATTTATGCTTACTTTCTAACATGCTCGTAGGTGGTCAAGTATTCAGTGAAGGGTTAACATGCATTCTCGCAAGTACGAGCGGGAACGCGGTGTGTAGTTTATGTCATTTTGTGCATACCTTAATAGTTTGGAATTATTTACTATTTATTGGCAATTAGATTTATTCTATTTGATACTTAGTGCTAACATGGGTATGCATACTAAGGTGTGTTAAATAATGAGGTTATGCTATGCTGTGGCGTGCTTTAGCTAGTATAAATTTATGCTTAGAATGCATCATAGTTAAAGACTTGCACTAATAGCGATAAAACTAAAAGAAGGAACAACGATTAAACTCAGCGAAGGACTTACTATTAAAGCAAACCAGCAAGAGCGGATGTTGGCTGAGGTTTGGATGATTCGATGTGATGGAGCTTGAGATAATGGTTCCAATGGCACCAAGATCACTGAAAACTTAGTTAAGGTGTAGCGGTGGTGAGGCGAACAAGGTGTTCACGATGGAAAACAGGAAATCTCCCCCGTGGACATAGAGTTCTGTGACGTGTTCGTGGACACGTGAACATGTGAGCTGCGATCGTGTCCGTGGACATGTGGACTGTGACCGTGTCCGTGGACACGTGAACTGTGACGTGTCCGTGGACATGTGAAAGCGAAAGTTTGAGGTTTTGTGGAAGTTCGGGGATTCGTGGATACGTGAGAGTGGAAGTTCGGGGATTCGTGGATACGGGAAAGTTCGGGGTTCACGGGAAAGTTCGGGGTTCACAGGAAAGTTCGGGGTTCGCGGAGAGTTCGGGGTTTTTCATGGACACGGGAAAGTTCGGTGTTCACGGGAAAGTTCAGAGTTTATGGGAAAGTTCGGGGTTCACAGAATGTTCAGGGTTCTCGGAAAGTTCGGGGTTCACGGGAAAGTTCGGGGTTCACGAGAAAGTTCAGGGTTCACGAAAAGTTCGGGGTTCACAGAAAGTTCAGGGTTCACGGGAAAGTTCGGGGTTCACGGAAAGTTCGGGGTTCACGGGAAAGTTCAGGGTTTACGGAAAGTTCGGGGTTGACGGGAAAGTTCGGGGTTCACAGAAAATTCGGGGTTCACGGAAAGTTTGGGGTTCACGGAGTTCACGAGAAAGTTTGGGGTTCACAGGAAAGTTCGGGGTTCACGGAAAGTTCGAGGTTCACGGGAAAGTTCGGGGTTTCCGTGGACACGGGAAAGTTCGGGGTTTCCGTGGATACGGGAAAACTGTGATGTGTCTGTGGACACGGGAACTGTGATCGTGTCCGTGGACACGTGAAATGTGACGTGTCCGTGGACACGGGAAAACTGTGACGTGTCCGTGGACACGTGGACACGAAAACTGTGATCGTGTCCGTGGACACGTGAGAATATCAGTGCTCGTGTCTGTGTCTGTGGACACGTGGTCAATGCTGTAATTGCCAGAAATGAGCAAGGGTCTTGATGTAAAAACGAATAAGACTATATCGTAACTGACATGAAATTGGGCAGCTTTCTGTAAAGGGGTCATTACCATGCGGAATGCGGCAGGGACTGATATGCGAGGAAATTGGACTTCCAGGGACTTGATGAAAAATATCTTAGGGTCTCTGTCATTAGAATTAAGTCAAATAGCGATATCAAGGAAGTATGAGGATTTTTCTGCAAAATGGCAGCTCTTTTACTGGGACCAGGCGTGCTCCTTCGGCCACAACCGTGGATCGTATCCACGTCTGGTGGACCAGCGGCCAAGAGATGGTCCACCGCGGCGGCCCGGCGGGAAACCGCCCGAGGGGGTCTGGGGCCTGGCGGAGCAGCACCTCGGCAGCGAGAAGAAACTTCCCGTGGGCGCCGCGTGGCCAGGGAGGCGACGATGAGCGCTGGCGGCGGAGTGGAGGCAGAGTAGGGCGGCGGCCACGGTGCCAGCCCGCTGGACAGGCAGAGGTGGCTCGGAAGGAGGCGGAGGAGCAGGAGGGCAGAGCCGGGATCCTCCTTGTGGGTTCAAATGGGTCGAGGTGGCGCCTTGCAGTGCCGGCACCGACAAAGGGCGGCGCACGGTGTCTGACCACTAGGGGCAGCGGGGCGGCTCGTAGTTTCGTCGAAGGAGTAGGTGGGGTTGCCGGAGCTCGAGATGGGGTGCACTCGAGGCAAGAGTGCCAGTGAAGCTCCCTGAGGTTCTCGTCGCATCAGGGAAGGGCCGTGCCCGGCCGGCGATAGGGCGCAGGGCGCACGGTAGGGCAGAGCTCGACAGAGCTCAGGTTTGGGCCGCGGCCAGGCCAATTGATGGCGTCCAGATGGAGATGGTGGAGTGCTGGGGCGCACGAGCTGCTTCATCGAGGAGGAGCTCGCCGGAGCAGGCACGCCTGGAGGGGCGCCGGCGACGGGGCGCAATCGGCACGCTGTAACGACAGTTTCAGCTTCGGTCGAGTTCCGTCAGAAATCGAAGAGCTCCCGGGGGAGAGCAGGCTGTGGAGGAGCCGTCCGTGTGCCCAAGTGCGCCAGAGAGGAGCTGTGGCACGCCAGCGACTGAGGAGGGCGGCGCGACGGCGTGGCACGGCGCCAGGGCGCCGATGAGGCGGAGGCAGCTCGAGGTGTAACGGGTGAAATCGACTTGGTGCAGGACGTTGCTGCCGTTGGGTGGGGATTTGGGGTCAGCAGTGGTGCGGCCGGCATGGAGCTGCGTCGGGCGGCGACTCTTGCGGGTGGCCACGGTCGCGGTGCGGCCGACCATGACTTCAATGGCAATGGCGACGCGGTGGCAGTGTCGTGTTTGTGTGGCACGTGGCGAGGAACGCGGCAACCGAGCGAGCAGCGGCGGGCACATGCGCGGCGCGTCGCGGGGTGCGTGGCTGGCTGGGCCAAGCGCGCGCTGTGCCAGGCGGCGAGAGTGGTGGAAGAAGGAGGTAGACTGCGCTGGCCAGGCCGGAGGTGGGCCGGGAAAAAGAAAGGGACGAAGCAGGCCGGGCTGAGGAAGGAAAAAGAAAAAGGAGCGCCGGCCCACTATCCAAAATTTGGATTTTTGATTTGAGAATTTCTGATTTGGATTGGAATCAAATGGATTGGATGGATTTAAAATTCAAACGAAAGCAAGAGAACAACCAGAAGGATAAAAAAAAGAAAGGACCAAACATTTGTCACACTTCCAAATTTTAATATTTTGAAATCATCAAATTAGCTAAGTTTTAATTTAGTGAGGTTTTCACCTTTTGAAATAGGAAAGAAAAGAAAAGGTGAGAAGTGAAAAGAAAATAGTTAGGGTGAAAGTTAGAAATTTTTTTTTGAATTACGCATTTTTAGACTTTTCCTAAAATTCGGGATGTCACATTTAGCTTTATAAATATGTTACAAACAGACAATATTGTCGAGAGCATGTTGATATTTGTCATAACACTTGTTATTTTCTTTTTTTTTTCTTGACCTCATAACACATGTCATCTTGAGGCTCATTTGGCATACTAGCTTCACTAATTGCCAAGAAGAATACTACGGCCTCCTTTGGATAAGGAAAATTTCATGTTTACTACGTTTTTCTTGTGAAATTTCTGCACAATTCCTGTGAAAATCTTGCATTCCAAAAGAGCCTACATGATTTGTATCAAACTCTTCACCTGCACTTGTGATCTTTTTTCCCTCTTGACCTCGTAGTATTTGTGATATTTAATCCTTCGGCATGGTCTCACAGAATTCATTTCCGCATAGAACCTTTAAAATTGTACTAAATGCTATTTTAGAGAAAAAAGTGATTCAATGAAATAAACTAAGACGCTGGGAGTAAAAAAATAGTTTCTTCAGATTGTGGTAAAGGCATATCAAATGTGTCCTAAAGTGTATCCTGAAGAACACCTCACAACAACAAAATCATATTATCATAGAGAATCAATTTTAGATAAGCTCTACCAAGCATGCCCTAAGTACCATGGACCGACTTTGAATCCTTGATCCTTCTCTGATACAAAAGTTGATCTGGATAATCAACAGAAATGGGCCTTACCCGCATTGAGCTTTGAGTTTACTGATTGATTACATGCCTTAATCCTCTCCTACTGAGTACAGCACTAGTATCTGTTTGAGAGCCTCAGTTTCTGATATAGGTCCCATTGTCTGTCGTATCTCATTTTTGAAATACACTGTGTATCATGTATCAATCTCTAGATCAGTAGCTGATACGCACTAACACATCAGAATGTATATCAAAAGCATACTTTGGATAGAGGAATATACCTGATACCAGACCTTTAGTGGCAATATGGCAAGGATTAAAATATTCACAACCAGTTGACATGCTAGAGGTGAAGCAAACAGAGGAAAACATGGCCCAAAGCCACAAACAAACTTGGGAAGCAGAACAAAACCTAGCACGCCATTGTCTTCTACGAATCGTCTCTGTCTAAAACCACAATTACAAACGAGTGAGTATATAAGGTATTCAGCAAGCCCTAATACTAGGCAGAAGTATATATAGATGCATATTTAGCTCTAGCAAAAATTAGGCTAAAAGGTTTTCTTTTGCAAAAGACCTGTTTTTATGCAAGGTTTGCTACAGAAGCTTTGAAAAAGGGATCACAAGATATTTGTTGTCCATATTTTAGTAAGTTGGTCCTGAGAGAGATGTTCATAAATCCTGCCAGTACCCTAGCTTTAGTTGCAGAACTGGCACGCAACCATACCGTCTCCTAGCACACAGCCTACACTTTCCAAAACACGGGACCTACACTCACTCACTCCATCAAGAATAACATGAGTTTAATCAAAGTGAGCCCAAGCTATAGTGTGTCAATACCGTGACAACGGCCATTTCAGATGGATTATACACTCTGCAGAGGTTGCACACTGTAGCCACAGGCTATGCTTCTCTTGATCAACAGAGTCGCATAACGTTCACTCCAACGCACGCTAAAGTATCTACAATGTCCACCTCAAGATGTATACAGGGGTCATCTCTCGGGGTAGCCCGATAACGCGATAGCACATTCTCGTAGCCAGACCATGGGTTTAGGACATCTACTTCTGCTCCCTGGACCCCACACATAGACGGGTTTATTACAAAATCAAGGGGCTATTCCGGTGGGCAATACGATCCTATAGCGCGAGTTATTGCTGTAATCGAAGACCGGACCGTATCTCACGTTTGCTCCTGCGGCTTGTGTCTCTCGACCTCCTTAGATGTCATTGCGGATAACCAAAGGGGTGGAGTGAGTCCCGCCCAGACAGATTCTGTGGTTGCACGATATCATACGTTTTAAGTACGTTTAGTCCAACAATTTAAATTTGGATTTAATTATTCAAATTTAAATTATCGTGTACCTAGTCTCACCTCTGTTCATGTTGTGTTTAGCTAGTGATCTCGAGGAGGAGTATCTCGAGCCCGCTCAGTTCGACGATTTGGATCTCGACTACGATCCCGAGCTGCCAGGCAAGCCGCGTTCTTTGATCACTTTTGTACCCAGCATTTTGAACTACCCAGCATTTTGAACTGCATGTTTTGTTTGCAACTCTAATTTGCATGCCAACTGTTTTAAAATATGCAAGCAACATCCTTAAGCTGTACCTATTTATTGTTCCACAGATATGAGCCAGGATTGCTTTAGATTTTCTTTATACTTAGCCATGTTTAGTCGCATTTATTTTATCTTATACCTATCACTATAAAAATAAAATTTGTGTTAAATGATTTTGAATTGTGATTCAAATGTGTGAGTTTTGCAAATAACTATACAAAACTATTTAGCGGGGCAGGATGGAGTATGAGGTGCTAGAAGACTTTTGGGAAGTCCCTGTGAGCATACCTGTGGCGGGTACAACGAGAAGAGTCGAGTTGTACAACAAGAAGATCCGAGCTGAGATCTTTCCGTGACACTTGTTGGTTGTTGGCGTTGAGGATGGAAGGTGCCGGCTCCGGCATATGAGGACCGGTTCGTCGTGTCACATGTCTCCAGTGATTTTTCATGCACACCACATTACCTTGTATGGGCAGAGGCTTGATTTTGAAGCTCGCTGAGACTGGATGTTTATCCGTGAGTTGGCAGTGTTGTGTCTGTGTGGTGTAGAGCTATGACTCCCCACATGAGATCGAGATACCTCATCTGATTAGTAATAGGCTCTTCACAGCTACAGGACCCAATCGCGAAGGCAATGGGATCCCTATCCTAGAGGACGCGTAATGCCAGTTAAAGCTTGTGCACGAGTCTTGTGTGTTCATTGGGACTACGGCGGTAGTTCCCGATGGCACTTTTTGTGGGTCTAGGTGCAAAAACTCTGTAGAGTTACAGTTAATGCGCATTGCCACGTCCCGAAGAGAGACACTGCCCTAGAGCTTCCACGATGATTAGTGTTATTTTCTTTCCTCCTCTTCTATTTCAAAATGTTTTGGATTCCAGCCTTTGAGTTGTGGCCGGGTGTGGAGGTTACACCATCATTTAAAATAAATCCCCATCTGGGATAACGAAGATCCCTGTGAGACAAGATAATAAAATTTGACAGTTTTAAAATAAAACTTTCATATATTTTCTTTAAAATAAAATAAAATGTTTTGAACTTCCATTTAGCACTTGAGCCAGCCTCTACCCTTGAACCCATTTGCATGCATACATTATTGATAGCTAGTATGCGGTTTGCTGAGTATTTGTACTCACGCCTTTCTAATTTGTTGTTTTTAAAAGATACTCACAGCTTCGACTTCGACTACGTCTCCGACGGACCGTGAAGTCAACTCCTACGCTCAAGCGTGCCTGTGTGGAGAAGGTTCGCTATCGCTGCCATGATGATGCTTCCGTTGCTACTTTTCTATGAATTTCTCGATAGTGATCGTTCTGCTCTGAGATGTTTTTGGTCTGCATGCCGATGGACCCCTTTGGAGGATTACATTCTAATAAATTTGCTTTGACTTGCTATTTTCTACTCTCTTTCTTGTTTAATGCTTCTGTTATGGTTTTTTGATTGATCGCTTGTGATGTCGTGCTTGTAAACCTCCTGGGATTGGCAAGGTCACGAAAGATCGGGACCATTCGAAAGGTAAAAAAAACCCAGTCGTTGCAATCACGAGCGATGGCAACCGCAAAACCCTCAAAAAACAGGCGAGAGACTGAGGACTCCCCCACTAAAGCGAAAACAGAAGCCATCGAAAAGCGAAGCGAAAACGCACAATGAAAAACCCCCTACCTGACATGCCAACTATCGATGTTTTGACCACCGACACAGTAAAATTTAAGTAATCGGAGGGAATATTCGTGCGCTCTACATATTCGAATGGCCTAGTGTACGGAAGAGACTCAAAGGTTAACCTGGTTCGAGCCGCCAAGAGACGTAATACCCAAGTCCAGGGGCGAGAAAGAGATCAAATTGTATGAACTCAAGAACACGAGTATAATGCGAAAAGGCCTTGGCTCGATCCAAGAACCCAAGCACGCGTGTGTGGATGTGGTTACAATAGGAAGGCTAACTTCACTTGATTTTTCTGTTGCGTGTAATGCCTTATGGTACCTCTTTTATAGGGGTCGAACTAGAAGCACCAACTTGATGGCTACGAAACCTGCTGGCCTTGATCGTTGCCTGAGTTGTTCGCTTGGTGCCCGCTAATGCCGGTGCAGTTGGTCGGTGGCTTTTGTGCGTCCTTTGCTCAGTCTCGAGGGACAAATGATACTTTTTCATCTTGCTTTGCCGATCGTCTGGCGGCTTTACCAACTTCTAGAATGTTTTACCTTCTGGGAAGGTTGCTTTACCTCCTGCAGTACGTTGTCTAGGAATCTCTGCGGTCGTCAGTGGTTGGTTGTTAAGGCGTTGCCTAACCCCTGGGGGTCGGGCCAGAGTGCTGGCTTCCAGTTGTTGACAGGTTGAATCTTGTTGTCGTGTAGCTTCATCCTTCTGTCGGTCGGGCTCTGACACTCGTGTAGATCCGACCCCTGGGGTCGGGACGTTCTTGGCGGCATGTGATCCTTCGTGCGCCGTAGACGGACCGTGGCCCGTAGTTTACAGATTGGTTTTCGTGTAGAGGCTGGGTCTGTAAGTATATGGGTGTACTATCCCAACCCAACAAGAAGTGTTTTTAAACGCCCTCAGGTTTCCCTAAGACTTCACACTCCAGTACATACCACAGTGAGCAAATAAGTAGAAAAAAACTATCCGGTTGTTCGTGCTCCGGCTTATAGGTGCGCTATTCTCTCTCTCTCTCTCTCTCTCTCTCTCTCCCCTCATTCTCAGTAGTACCTTTTTTGAGAGTGCTCCATGCATTTCTTTTGGATCAAGTTTTGTTGCCACGTTTGTCAATCTATTGTTGCGCTGAAGTGTGAAATTTGAAAAAGTTAAATCCTTGCGTTTAGCACACTTTGATTGGCAGAAGTATACAAATGCAAATCCAATGGCGTGGTCTGTTATTGAGCATAGCGCCTCAACTTTTTATGCCTTACATTTTGCAGCTAACGGGTCGTTATGTTCTCCAAATAGGCTATGAAATCCCATATTGCAGGAGAATTCTATAGTATTCACAGTATTATTGTCGCTGTTAAAACTTGAGGGTACTCACACAGTCTATAGTCAGGGCAGAACTCCATATAGGGTCACTGAGGCCCTGGACCTAGTCATATGTCCCAAATCCCTTATTGCTCTGCTCACTTGTCTTGACCCAAATCTTGTTTGAAATCATCAATCCATCTTGTTTCTATGATACTACCACTGTCCAGAAATATCAAATATTAGCATTTCTAAGTTTGATGAAAATCAAATAGTTTTAACTTCGACCATCAATGTATAAAAATTTATGATGTTTGATACAGTATAAATGGTGTTTGATTGGCACAACTGGAGACTGGATAGGATTGCAAAAATCACTACAACTTCTAGATCTAACCGAAAACAACTTGGGTCTATCCCATCCTCCATTGGCAATCTTACACGGTTGTCAGAACTCTATCTGGCACAAAATAATTTCACTGATTCCATACCTGCTAGCTTGGGATATCTTAAAAGACTCACGGAATTGGATCTTTCCCACAACAGTTTACAAGGTAGCTTACCGTCAGGTGTTTTTAGTATCCCAACATTGGTTCAGTGTGTTCTAGCCTACAACAGATTAGAAGGTCCTATACCTTCAGAGGTTAGTCTTACAACACTCACTGAACTGCACCTTTCATCCAACAAGTTCGTTGGAGAAATTCCTGGCACTCTGAGCCAGTGCCAAGAGTTGAACATCATCCGATTGGATCAGAATCTTCTCAGTGGAAGAATTCCTCTGCTTTAAGTAATCAGACAAGTTTAGCATGCTCAACCTTTCCCATAACAATTTGTCAGGCTTCATCCCAACAACTTTAAGTGGTCTGAAAAACTTATGCAACTGGATCTTTCTTACAATCATCTGCGAGGAGAAATACCATTAAATGGTGTTTTTGCGAATGCATCAGCTGTTTCTCTCGGCGGCAATTCAGGACTCTGTGGAGGATCCTCTGATCTACACATGCCCCCACGCGCTTCTGTTTCTATAAGATCAGACAGACAAAATTATTTGATCTGAGTATTAATCCCGATATTTGGTTCCATGTCACTCATATTGTTGATCTATTTTGTCATAGTTGACAAGAAAATGTCAAGATTATACTCACAGCTACCTCATTCTGGTGAGAAATTACCTGAAGTTTCTTACAGACACTCATGGTCCCGAGGAAATCTTCTTGTCTGAATACAAAGCACTGAGGGGGATCAAGCATCGAAATCTTGTACCCATTATAACTGCATTCTCAGTGGGAGACAACTATGGAAGCCCTTTCAAAGCTCTAGTTTATCCATTAATGCCAAATGGAAATTTGGAGACGTTGTTGCATTGTCATAAAGTGGACGAGATAGGGCAAAATGATCTAAGCTTAACCCAAAGAATAAGCATAGCAGTTAACATAGCTGATGCATTGGACTATTTACATAACGACATTGGCAGGGCCATTGTACATTGCAATTTGAAGCCTAGTAATATTCTCCTAGATGATGATTTGACTGCTCATCTGGGGGATTTTGGCATTGCAAGTTTCTATGTCGATTCTGTGTCCTCCTCAGCTGAAGATCCAAATGTGCCCAGTTCAAGATGCATCAGCTCAATTGGCGTGAAGGGAACCATTGGATATGTAGCTCCAGGTATAATTACAGTTGATTGTTTTCTCATTGATTTTCACCTTGTAGTATGTTGCGTAAATATAATTTAAATCACAATGGTTAATTTGTTTTTTTTTACAGAATATGGTGGAGGTAGCCATGTGCCGACGTATGGTGATGTTTATAGTTTTGGGATTGTGCTGCGAGAAATGATCACTGGGAAAAGGCCTATAGATCCTGTCAGCGTTCAGACCACCGGCACAGTACGAGAATACGGTCGTGCGGGCGGTGTGCTTTCGTATTCGATATGGCCTAGTCTATGAGAGACTCAAGAAGGTTTTTTACCTGATCCGAGTCAACTCGAGCGATGTAATACCCTACGTCCAGGGAGTGGATTATCTCGATGATAATAGTACAAGAGTCGGATTCTATCTTCGCGAGAGGATCCGTAATGGGTCGAAAATGATTGGAGCACGGATGAGAGGGGTTGCTCGCGAGAGGGGACGCCAGAACCCTGGGCTCTAGTGGTGTTCGTGGTCTAGCTCGTTGGTTTTGTTTTTTTCTATTCTTTTTCCCTCGCCTTCTATCGCTTCCCGGGCTCTCTTTATATAGGGTGACTCGGGGTTACAAATGGTGGATCTCGTCCCGTCCCGTCAGGGCAGGTGGCAGTTGGCCGCTGGAGTAAATACGCCATTACCCTGTACCTCCCTTCCCAGGGGTCGATCCCCAGGGGTTGGTTCTCGGAGGTCGGCACCTTCGTGACTTGATGCGATTTTTGTAGGTCGCCTTGGGGGTCGGGCCGCGTGCCTGAACACTGCCGTCCGACCTCTAACTCGAGGCCTTACACATACGAGTGCGGGCCGTGAAGTACCCGGGGTACATGATCCCGACAGTAGCCCCCGAGCCTGGCGCCGTTTGCGACCTCTGGTTGAGGCGGCATCGGGCTGGTCGTTCCCAAGGTTCGCTCTGGTCCTACGGGCGATCCGGAGGGTCGGTTGTAGGCTAAAGCGCTGTGCGAACCACCATTCGTCTATGGTTGGTTCTTTTGGGTATGTATGAGCACGCTACATGGGTCCAGCCCCCGAGCCCGGAGGCGATCTGGGGGGTTGGACATGCGTTGTTCTGATCGTCAGGGTCGGGCCGAGGTCACTTTCGGTTTTTTGTTCGGTACGACGCCTAGGATGGCCCGGTTCGATGCGGTCCCTACCCATGATCAGCATCGCGCCTAGGCCAAAGCCATGATCAGCGCACGATCGTGTGAATTGGACACGCGGCCTCGGCTGTCGATCAGCCGACCGTAGGGGGTTTCGTTTGCGTGCACGCGTCATTCCGTCCGTCGGGGTCGGGCCGAGGTCGCTCTCGAACTTTCGTTCGGTAGGACGCCTAGGATGAACCGGTTCGATGCGGTCCCTATCCATGATCAGCATCACGCCTAGGCCTGCGGCCATGATCAGCGCCCGAACGTATGAATTGGCCACGCAGCCTCGGCTTGTCGATTAGCTGGTCGTGGGAAGCTTCGTTCGCATGCTTCCCCTTATTCGGATGCACCGTGATGGTCACGGGAATCGGACGGCTTCAGCGTCTCCACGTGGAGGGCGATCGGACCGTTCGGGAATTTCAAACGCCGGTCGATCCAGTCAGTTAATTTGAATTCGAATGGACGGCATCGGTGACATGGCGGTTCGCGCGCCCGCATCACGTCGTTTGCCAGTCGTGCTCTGGTAGCCGTCTTGTTAGAGGATCATTGGCGTCCTAGCCGCAGCGAACGCGGCGAGGTGAGGCCCGGGCCCGCTCATCAGCGGGTCAGGTGCGAATGGCTCGGGTGCACATCGCGGCGCGAGCGCTCGATCGCGCAGTTACTCCCGCGGTCGATCGTGGGTGGCGCAGTAACTGCGCGGGCCATTTAAAAGGAGGGGTGCGGTAACTCCGCATTTTCACCCAGCATCCTCGCTTCGCCTCAAGCCTCTTGTCGCGCGCGTCGGCTCCACCTTAGCGTCACTAGGTCCAACGATCGCCGTCGCTTTCGTTCGCGTTCCTCCACGTTCGTCGCCGCCATCCTCTCCATGACTCCTTCGGCGGGTTGGGTGGCCGGCTTCGGCCACGTCGCGCCCGCGTCGCCGCCGAGGAAGATCGTCAGCTTCTTGGCCTACCACGAGCGTGGGCTGGGGCAGTCGGTCTCAAACTTCTTTCGGGGGGTGCTCAACCAGTACGGCGCCCGGCTTCACCAACTCTCGCCGAATAGGGTCCTCCACGCCGCCGTCTTTGAGACACTCTGCGAGGCGTACCTAGGCCTCCTGCTGTGGAGGTACTTCTTCTTCACCAGCCTCCAGACGTGAAAGGAGACCGGGGTCGGCAAACGCGTTGGCGGCGTCAGCATCATGCTTCGGACCTGGGAGTCCAAGGAGTATATTGAGGTCGACTTGAAGACCTCGCTAAAAGGCTGGAGGAAATCGTGGTTCTACATCAACAACGGCGACCCCCAGCTCCCGCCCTTCGAGGACCTGGTGCCTCAAGTGACGGGGTCATGGAAGTCAAAGCTCTCGGCGACCGAGGTCGAGTCGATCTGGCCGCACCTAGGGGCGATCCGACGCCTTCGGGAGCAGGGGCTGACCGGGATGACGGTCTTCGACGTCGCCATGCGACGCCGAATCATGCCGCTGCGCCGTCGAGTGCATAGCATCGAGGAATACAAGGGGCCGGACGATGAGACCTGCGAGGTTCGCGGCCGGCCTCTATCCGATAAAGGCGTCCTCGCCCGGACCACGACGGTCTTTAAGGACGCCGAGGGCAACCTCGACCGGGAGCCTCATCCCCTCGACAGGGACCACCGTCAGCTAGTAAGTGTGGGTTTTTTCTTTTTCGTTGAAGTAGTTGTCGTGCGGAGCTCACTTCTAGCGCTTTTTAGGGTCCGCCGGTGGCTGCGTCCGTGACCGAGGCCGCAACCAGCCCTGCCGCCGCGCCGCGGCAAGGAGCTGAGTCCAGCTTCGCGGCGGTGCCGAGGCCGAGGAGGACCGACAGGAAGCAAAAAAAGAAGCCTGGGTTCCTGGACTACTTGTCTAGCGGCGTGGGACCCGCAGCTTTGGCCGCGAAGCCGACGGCAGGGTCGTCCCACGGCACGAGGGCCGAGGGCGGCTCGACGGTGGGCCAGAGCGCGGTCGCCCTGGCGGAGGCAGCCGCAGCCACCACAGCTGAAGAATCTGACCCCTTCGAGGGTCTCAGCTCCTCATCCGAGGAGCAGCAACAGGAGCAGGGGTCGGCGACGAAGAGGGTGAGGGCCGACCCCTTAGAGGCGATGAGTATCAGCTCCAGGAGCCCCGTCGACTCCCCGCTCGGGAGTCGGCCCGCGTTGCCCTCGGAGAGGTGAACAAGGCGCGCGCGGAGGCGGCAGCGTCCGACGCTCGGGCCACCCGAGTCACTGCAGCCCTTGAGCAGGCCAACCGCACGGTCGTCGGTAAGTTGTGCCGCGTTCGTCTGACCTCAAGGTCAGCTTTTAACTTGCGGTGTTGCAGGGCTTCGTCGTCATGCCACGGAGCACGACACCGAGATGCGGCGCCTCGGGCTTCTTCACCAACACGTCGAGGGAGCCCGCTTGCCCTTGGAGCAGACGCTCCGCATGACCAAAGAGGAGCGCGACCGAGCCTTTGAGCAGGTCGAACTCCTCAAGTTGGAGCGGGTCGTGCTGCAGTCCGAGATCGAGCAGGCGATGACGGAGCTCGGGCAAACGCGCGAGGTGGCCGCTAGGGCCCGGGAGGAGCTCTCGGCGGCCCAAGTCCGGAACGAGCGGCTCTGGAAGAGCCTCGACCGGGCGAGGCAAGCCGTCGAAGCCGCCAAAAAGGGGCGAGATGGTAAGGGCGGATCTCTTTCTGACTTAGTTTTGTCTCTGATTTGTTTTACTGACGGTCTTGAGTGTAGGATTGGCGGGCGAGGTTCAGACCCTAAGGTCAGCGGGTTTGAACCTCCTCAAGAAGTTATACTCCAGTGTGCCGGAGGAGTCCATCTCGACGGAGGTCCTCGCGCACGCCCTGCATCAGCTCCCGGGGGTTGTCTCCGACGTCGTCATGAGGGCGTTGGAGGACGGGTCCGTGATAGACCTGGCCCTGATCCGCTCCCATTATCCGGACGCGGACTTCGGCAGGGTCGTCGAGGGCTTCGCGTCAAGCTACTCAGACGAGCAGCTGGACGCGATCTCGGTGGAGACGCAGGAACCGGGGGCGAAGGCCGTCACCGACTTCAAGATGGAGGACTTCTTGCTTGAGCGATTCAGCTCGTTCCCCTATGTATAAATCCTAAGTTTGTAAGAAGCGTCGTTGTAATAAAAAATATCGATTGAGAAGTCATTTTTGATTGAATTCGAGTTTTCGACCCCTCTTCGCTGCTTGCGGTTACCTTTTCACGTTCCGCTGGGCGTGAATCACACGAACAGGTCGAGTATAGCCCGTAGGGTCGGGTGTCAGGCCCGATACAGCCGTAGAGCGTCATCGGCTCCCGATCATGGATAGTGTAGCCGCGAGGAGACTTTGAACAAAAAGCGCGCGAAGGTTATCGCTCTGGGTTCGCTCGCGAGCTTGGCGCGGGCCGGGGATCCGACCCCGCAGAAACAAAAACGAAGCGAAAAAACGTAACGAGTTAACTGGGAGCGGCGCCCCGGCGTAAAAAATCGATAATCGATAAGCGAGGTCGGACGTTGTGACACTCGAGAGGGTGGAGGTAAGGAGCCCTCGGGTGCGGGGTGTGGCTGGGACGGCCACAGCTCGCAGCCCAAAAATGATGAACGAGAGTGAAGTTGCGAGAACTTAGCTGTTTTTATTAAGTGTAGAACCTTCGGAGGTTCTCGATGTTCCATGCGTTCTGAAGCTCTCGGCCATCCTCGGACGCTAATTTATAAGCGCCGGGCCTCAAGACACGCTTGACTACAAAGGGTCCCTGCCAGGGGGCGACAGCTTGTGCTGATCGGCTTTCGTTTGCACCCTTCTCAATACCAAGTCTACTACGTTCAGCGCCCGACTTCTGACACGCCGAGCGTGCAGTTGTCATAGCTTCTGCTGGTACTTGGCGGAGCGTAGGAGAGCGACTTCGCGCGCCTCTTGCAACTGGTCGAGATTGTCTTGCAACACGGCCTGCGACCTTTCCTCGTCGCAAGCTCGGACTCGCGGAGAGTCGTAGTCGCAGCATCGCTTCTGCCCCGAATGTCATAAAGAACGGTGTGAACCCGGTGGTTCTGTTGGGGGTCGTTTGCAGATCCCAGAGGACTGATGGGAGTTCGCTCACCCATCGTCCGGCTGCCTACTTGATGGAGTCGTAAATTCGTGGCTTTAGCCCTTGGAGTATCATCCCGTTGGCCCATTCGATCTGCCCATTCATCCATGGGTGCGCCACAGAGGCGAAGTCCAGGCGAATGTGATACTCATCGCAAAATTCCCGGAATTGACGGTCGGTGAATTGCGCGCCGTTGTCGGTGATAATGGAGTTCGAAACTCCGAACTGACAAATGATGTTGCGAATGAACCCGACCACCCGGGTTGAGGCAATCTTGGGCACCGGCTCGCCTCGATCTACTTGGTGAACTTGTCGACGGCGACAAGAAGATGGATGAAGCCGTCGGGTGCCCATTTGAACGGTCCGAGGATGTCGAGTCCCCAGACAGCAAAGGGCCAGGCGATCGGGATCGTCTGGAGCTCTTGGGCTAGCAGGTGTGTCTGCCGGGCGCAGAACTGACAACCTTGGCAAGCTCAGACGAGCTTTTCGGCGTCGGCCACTGCCGTCGGCCAGTAGAAACCTTGGCGGAAGGCCTTGCTGACGAGGGTCCTGGGTCCAGCGTGGTGACCGCAGATGCCTGAGTGGATATCGTCAGGCAGGCGCATACCCACCTCCCGAGGGATGCAACGCTGCAGTATACCACCCGTGCTTCATTTGTAGAGCTCGTCGTCTGAGATGACGTAGGCCTTGGCCTGCCGCGCAACCTTCCTGGCTTCGTTGACGTCGGCCGAAAGTGTGCCGTCTTGGAGGTGAGCGAAGATATCGTGGGACCAGTCGGGGGCGAGGGCCATCGACCTCTGCTCTCGGGCCTGGGTTCGGCCCACCGCTCGTGCCCTCGGTGGGCAGACCCTCAGTGATACTGATGGAGGATTTAGTGAGGACCTCGAGGATGACACCCTCGGGGACCGATTCATGCTCCGAGCCCATCTTGGCGAGGGCGTCGGCGGCCTCATTGTCCTGACGTAGAACATGATTGAGTTCGAGCCCATCAAGCTTATCCTCGAGTTTGCGAACCCCTTGACAGTAGGCCTCTATTTTTGGATCTCGGCAGCTGGATGTCTTCATGACCTGGCTGTCGATCAGCTCGAAATCGCCCTTGACATAGAGTCGCTGAACGCCTAGGGTGGTGACCATTCGCAGGCCGTGGAGAAGCGCCTTGTACTTGGCAGCGTTGTTGAAGGTGAGAAACTGCAACTGCAGCACGTAACGAAACTTGTCTCCTTTTGGGGAGATCAGGATGACCCCAGCCCCCGCGCCCTTTAGCATGCAGGACCGTCGAAGTACATCGTCCAGTACTCGACGCTGCCAGGGGCCGGCTGTTCCTGAGCCTCGGTCCACTCGGCCACAAAGTCGGCCAAGGCTTGAGACTTGATGGCCTGTCGAGGGACGAAGGCGATGTCGAGCTCCGTAGCTCCACTGCCCATGTGGCTATGCGCCCGACCATGTCTTTGCCGCTGACGATCTCCTCGAGTGGGAAGCCAGTGACCACCCGGACGGGGTGGCTCGTGAAGTAATGCCGCAGCTTGCGGCTCGTGATGAGAACGGCGTAGATTAGCTTTTCCACCTGGGTGTACCGAGTCTTGGCGTCGGCCAGCACCTCGCTGATGTAGTAGACAGGTCACTGGACGGAGAGAGCCCGACCCTCCTCGCTCCACTCGACGACGAGGACGGTGCTGACGACTTTCAAAGTTGTCGCAATATAGAAGAAGAGGATCTCCCCCGAGGTCGGGGACGTGAGGATCGGCGGAGACGAGAGCAGGGTCTTGAGCCGATCGAAAGCGTCCTGGGCCTCAGCCGTCCAGGTGAACTGCTCAGCTTTTCGTAGCAATCGGTAAAACGGCATCGCCTTCTCGCCGAGCCTCGAGATAATGTGGCTGAGGGCCACCAGGCATCCGGTCAGCCTCTGGATGCCCTTGACGTTGCTGATGGGCCCGAGGTTGAGGATGGCGGAGATCTTCTCAGGGTTCGCTTCAATCCCCCGCTCGAAGATGACGAAGCCGAGCAGCTTGCCCGAGAGCACCCTGAAAACGCATTTTTCGGGGTTCAGCTTGATTCGATAGCGTCGGAGGTTCGCGAACGTCTCCTCCAGATCTTAGACGAGGTCGAAAGCCTGTCGAGTCTTAATGACGATGTCATCGACGTAGACCTCTAGATTTCGACCCAACTGGTCGTGGAAACACTTCTGCATGCAGCGTTGGTACGTGGCGCCGGCGTTCTTGAGCCCGAATGGCATCGTGATGTAGCAGAAGGATCCGAAGGGCGTGATGAAGGATGTGGCCGGTTGGTCGAACTCGTGCATGGAAATCTGGTGATATCCAGAGTACGCGTCGAGAAAGCTTAGGGTTTCGCACCCAGCGGTCGAGTCTACCACTTGATCGATGCGCAGGAGAGGGAAGGAGTCCTTTGGGCAGGCCTTGTTGAGACTTGTATAGTCAACGCACATCCTCCATTGCCCAGTCTTCTTTTTCACTATTACAGGGTTGGCTAAGCACTCGGGGTGGTAGACTTCTTGAATAAACTTAGCGTCTAGGAGCTTCGTCAATTCTTCCCCGATGGCCCGACGCTTCTCGTCGTCGAAATGCCGGAGGCATTGCTTGACGGGCCGAGAGCCCGCGATGATATCAAGCAAGTGCTCGGTGACTTCTCTCGGGATGCCAGGCATGTCCAAAGGTGCCTAGGCGAAGACGTCCCGATTTCGGATGAGAAAGTCGACGAGCGCGCTTTCCTATTTGCTGGAGAGCGCTGTCCTGACCCTAGCCTTCTTGGAAGAGTCGGCGGGGTCGAGAGCCACCTCTTTGGAATCGTCGACGGGCTTGAAGGATGTCGACGACGCGGCCCTGGAGTCGAGCGTCGAGGCTGACCCCTTGGCTTTGCGGATCTCGCCCAGCTGGGCCAGGCCTGATCTGGCGACGGCCAGCTCGAAGCTTTCCTATTCACACGCCAAAGCGTGTTGGAAACGCGACGAGACCGTGATGATGCCTTTCGGACCGGGCATCTTCAGCTTTAGGTAGACGTAGTGGGGATGGCCGTGAACTTTGCGTAGCACGGCCGGCCCAGGATGGCGTGGTAGGCGCCGGTGATGTTGACCACCTCGAAGGTGAACGACTCGGTCCGAAAATTGCTTCGGTCACCGAATGTGACTGGGAGCGCGATCTGTCTAAGGGGCGTTGCGTAGCCCCCGAGGACGACTCCGTAAAACGGAGCGTGGGTTGGGCGGAGATCGGCCTTCGTCATCTTCATTGCCCAGAAGGCGTCGGCGTAGAGGATGTTGAGGGCGCTCTCTCCATCCATGAACACCTTCGATAGGCGTACAGAGCCGATGATGGGGTCGAGCACCAACGGGAGGCGCCAGGGTTGCGGGACGTGATCCGGGTGGTCGGCCCGATCGAAGGTGATCTAGGCCTCGGTCCACTTGAGGTAGCGGGGGACCGCGGGGTTGGGCGCGTTGACCTCCCGCCAGGTCCTCTTTTGGCGGCCACGGGATTCGTAGTAGGCCGCGGAGCCGCCAAAGATCATCATGCAGTCTTTCGGCTCGAGGAAGGCTGCGCCGACGTCATCCTCGGCCCCCTTCGCTTGGGGGTCGACCATAGCCGCCGAGGAGTCGGGTTGAAATCCGCTCCTAAAAAACCTCCTTGCCAGGTGGCAATTTCGGAGGGCGTGCTTGATCGGCACGGAGTGGTTGGGGCAGGGCTGGTCGAGCATCTTCTCGAAGTGGCCATCGTGGTTGGCCGGCTTCTTAGTCGGGGGTCGGGCCGGCCGGTCGGCAGCGGCCACGAAGTCGTCATCGTGGCGCCGACCCTTGCCCTTCTTGCGGCTCGAGCTACCGCCACCTCGCTCGTTGTGGCGGTCGGCGTGCCGGTCAGAGGGGCGGTCGCCCCGATGGTCGGTCCCCGACCTTTCGTCTTTCGCCCGACTTCGATCGAAGCTGGCCTGCAAGGCCTCTTCCCCGGTGGCGAAGGTTGTGGCGATGTCGAGGAGATCTCGGGCCGTCCGAGGGTTCCTCTGACCCAACTTGTGAACGAGCGCCTTAGACGTCGTGCCGCAAGTGAAGGCGTCGATGACATCGGCGTCGCTGACATCGAGGAGTTCGTTGCGCTTTTGCGAAAAGCGCTAGATGTAATCCCGGAGCAACTCATCGGGCTCTTGCTTACAATTTTTAAGGTCTTAAGAGTTACCTGGGCGGGTGTAAGTCCCTTGGAAGTTGCCGACGAAGATTCGGCGTAGGTCGCTCCATTCTTGGATGCAGCCCTCGGGGAGGTGCTCGAGCCACCCTCAGGCTGAGTCGGTGAGGAAGAGCGGCAGGTACTGGACGGCGAACAAGTCATCTTCTCCTTCGGTCCTGCAGGCGAGGCGGTAGTCCTCGAGCCAGTCGACAGGGTTCGTCTCCCCGTTGTAGCGGCTGATGGTGATCGGGGCGCGAAATCTTTGCGGGAATTTCGCACGCCGTATGAGCGATCCGAACGCTCTAGGTCCGACCCTGTGAGGGCTTGGGCTCCTGGAGTTGGAGCCGTGCCGGTAGTAGCAGTCGAGGGAGGCCTCCGCCGAGACTCAGCGCGGAGCTTACTCTTTGCCTGTTGTCTGGCGTCGATGGTGCCGCGGGCGTCGCGGTTGGGGCCGAGTCGTGGGAGGACCGACCCCGCGTGGTGTCGAGGGTTTCGTTCCTCGACTCGGCTGTCGTACGCCGACCTTCGCCGATCATGGGATCATCGGATGCTTCTCGTCTCCGACTGCTGGGACCGGAGGGACGCTTTCGGTTGTTGAAGCGCGCTGCCGAGGTAGAAGCATACGCGGTCGTACACTTCCCTCAACGCTGGGTCCTCGGGAGCAGCGGTCTCGTTGAGGATGCACGCTGCTGCAGCGAGGTTCTCGAGCGGGGTGTCAAAGGTTGGCGGTCCGCCAGCTGCGAGTTGCTGGTGGGTGGACGGTCCCTGGGCTCGAGCCTCGTCGATGGGCTCGGCTGCAGCCTTGCCTCGAGGCTCGAGGCTGTCAGTCCGTCCCAGGGGCGGCCAGACCTGGCCGATAGGGTCCACCGTGGGGCGCGGGGACGGGTTGGCGCCTAGCGTATTGCCGGGAGTCGCCGGTTCCGCTCCCTTTGGTGCGTGGAGAGTGAAGCACTCCCACGACGGGTCGTGCCCCAGAACAGGACGGCTCCGGCGCCACCGAGTAGGATGCCTCTTGCACGGAGCCTAGAGGTGCAGTTCGCCACCTTCGTTTGCGACGAAATTCAGGCTTCCGAAGCGAAAAGCCTGCCCAGAGGCGAAGATGGGGACATGCCACGACCAGCCATCTCTGGAGACAGCGACCGTGAAGCCCCCGAAGCGAAGGTGAGAGACCAAAATGTCTCCCACGACAGCAAAGTAGAAAGCCATCGAAAAACCGAAACGAGAGCACACTAAAAAGCAGCCCCCTACCTGGCGCGCCAACTGTCGGCGTTCAGACCACCGGCACAATACGAGAATACGGTCGTGGGGGCGGTGTGCCTTCGTATTCGATATAGCCTAGTCTACGAGAGACTCAAGAAAATTTTTTACCTAGTTCAGGCCACCTCGAGCAATGTAATACCCTACGTCCAGAGAGTAGATTATCTCGATGACAATAGTACAAGGGTCGGATTCTCTCTTCGCGAGAGGATCCGTAATGGGTCAAAAAATGCTTGGAGCACGGATGAGAGGGGTTACTCGCGAGAGGGGACGCGAGAACCCTGGGCTCTAGTGGTGTTCGTGGTCTAGCTCGTTGGTTTTGTTTTCGTCTATTCTTTTTCCCTCGCCTTCTATCGCTCCTCGGCTCTCTTTATATAGGGTGGCCCAGAGTTACAAATGGTGGGTCTTACGCGATCCTGCCGCCTCGTCGACAGGTGGGCCCTTCTGCTGTCGTCGCTGTCATTCGCTTTGCCCAGGTGCGGGCTTGACCCATCGCGTCGCACGCAGCGACAGGCCCTGTAGTGCCTGTCTGGCACTGCTGTGTTAGCCACTGTGCCGTCAGGTCTTGTTTGCCGTCCCGTCCCGTCAAAACAGTTGACAGTTGACCGCTGGAGTAAATACGCTGTTACCTCGTACCTTCCTTCCCAGGGGTCGGTTCTCGGAGGTCAGCGCCTTCGCGACTTGATGCGGTTTTCGTAGGTCACCTTAGGGGTCGGGCTGCGTGCCCGAACACTGCCTTTCGACCTCTAACTCGAGGCCTTACACGTACGAGTGCGGACCGTAAAGTACCCAAGGTACATGATCCCAACAGATCCAATGTTTGAAAATGGACTCAACATTGTCAACCATGTCTAGAGGAGTTGTCCAGATGAGATATTTGATGTTGTCCATGCTTCCATCCAGAGAGAATGTGAGATCTTTGCTCAAAGAAGAACCACAGAAGGAAGCACAGTCCCCGTTGCTTGCTGTCTCTACTCCGCTTAGGACTTTCTTGCACACGTCAGTTTCCAAAAGAAAGGATGAACATGAGAGAAGTACTCCATCCGTTCCAAATTATAAGTCACTCTAAGCTTCTCAAATTTTTTCAAATTATAAGTCGTTCTCACATTCTGAGACATTTTTTTCTCTTTCAATACATTTTTACTCTATCTCTCTCTCCTCGTTTCAAAACATCCCATCTTTTCTATTTTTATTAGTTATCGTGTCCAGACCTCTAATGACTTATAAAATAGGACGGAGGGAGTAGCCACCAAAATTGCTTCAATAAAGTCATTGCATGTTTTGGGGGGGGGGGGGGGGGGGGGGGGNNNGGGGGGGGGGGGGGGGGGGTGGTGAAGCTAAAGCTACTTGTACTAAAGAGATTGAAATAAGCTAGCAGGACGAGAAGCCACAATGGGCCACGCCCCTTGGTATTATAAGCTATTTTTCTAATATAGTTCTTGAATTTGACAATGCATGTAATTTACTTATTCTCAGTGCCGGCTCTATTCTTGTGGGGCCCTGGGGCGAACTCGAATATGTTGGAATTGATAGAGCTACTGATTTTATCAAGATTTTTCTACCAGCCCAACTCACAGTGTCTTGTATATGTGACTGTAATACTAATTCTAAAATCTTTGGAGCACTCGTCATGACGATTACCGCATATAATCCGTGCTCAAACTGAGCCCGAAGTCTAATTGAGCTGCAAATATGCGACCTAGCTAAATCGGCTCGGACCCCCTAATCTCAATCCCAAACTGTAATCACCACCAACCAAACTAATCACTTCAAAAAAGTAAGAGTTACTCAGATCGTTCGCATACCGGCACGAACAACGCACACCACCACCAAAATCGTGAGAACTGAGAAGCACGGCGCCCCGGGAATAATATTCTTAACCAGATCGAATGCTTACAGGTTTACTTGACCCGCTGCCATGTCAATGGAAAAACATCTAATAATTCATGCCCACGCACCACATTCTGGAAGCACGAGCGCCCGAAAATACCAAGATGGTTTTGGAAACGAGAATCCTGTACCCAATACATAATTTCCACGAGCTGGTCGATTTTGCTAGCATCAGATATCGGACGAGACTAGTCGCAGAGCAGCGCTGGAAAATCTCTGTTCGCGTTCCGGGTGAAATTAGTAACTCGAGCGTTGGATCTGTTGGCTTAAAATGCAGCAATGAGCTTATCCAGATCAAACATCGACGGCGGCGGCGAGGGAGGTAATGGAAGCTGAATACTGACAGGATAACCTGTAGTAAATCAGGGTCTTGGCTGCAACGCGGTCAAGCTCTGGTAAGGTGTAAACCCCAGGTCCAACCAAAACCAAACATAGATCTTGGACTCCGGCAAAGCAGATATAGTGCCACTTCTTGTTTCATCAGCAGTGTAGATGAATTTTTCTATCTGATGAACTACCACCATGGAGAATCCACTCGAAACAACGGCTACTTCCTCCGTTCTATTTTATAGGCATTTTGTATCTGGTCACAAAAATTAAGAAAAGTGAAAAAGGTGACGTGCTTTGAAAAATGAGGAGGAGAGAGATAGAGTGAAGATATATTAAAAAAATATATATATCTCGAGAAGTGAGAATAAAATAATTTAGAAAAATTTAAAGAGCACAGATCAAGTTATAATTTGAGACGAAGGAAATACCAAATTAACGAGTTCTCCTCCTCGCCTAAGAAAGAAACACAGCACCTAGCGGCCACTGTCCACTCGTTCAGATTCCGGTGGTTGTGACGACGCTTTCGAGCGTTGAATGACAGAGCTGTATTTTGAATAACTTGATGAGAACAACTGTTATGGAGCGAGGCCGTTGTCCTCGCTCCATCTATTTTGAGCAGATCCAAACTGTTTGGTAACTTGGTGACGACCTGAAGATAGAACGAACACGGATCGAACAAAGATGGTGGTGCTGCGCTGCGCGCACGGAAATGATCGCTGCCGCCTACCTGTTCCCATGCCACGGAAGCCCCGTGAAGGACCGTGTCGTGAACGCGAGAGCCTTCGCCGATAGCTAGCATTTCGCGGATGCGTTCGTGTGCGCGTACAGGTCCGGTGGCCGGCTGCGGGGCGACGAGGTATCGATGGTACGGTGTCCAGTGCGCATATACATTTTCTTCTAAGCAACGGTTTCTGAGCAACTGAAGGAACGTTCCTTTCAAAAAAAAAAAAAAGAGCAACTGAAGGAACTTTCTTAAGCCTACCGAATGGTACTGACTACTAGCAGGTCCTTCCATGTATGAGTGATCAGGATCCGTTTCCATTTGGTCATATGACATTGGACGCAAAAACTACAAATAAAGGTTTGTGCACTTGCAGAGTATATGCATCACACTACTGCACAAGGTGTAGTCTTTAAATCATTCGGTGAGTTATGTCTCGGCTGTTTGTATACAGAACGGCATCGACCTCTTCAAATGACGCCTGTGGTTTCAAGATTGTCTCAGCTTGCGTGCACGAAATTGCTAATAATAATCAAAAAGAAATTCAAACTTTATACTACGTATTTTGGAAAAAATCAACCTAAAGGGCTATCGTTCTGACTCTGAGATATAAGAGATATCTATCTCGTGCCAAAACAAATGTTTCTTGCAGACTACATCTGTATCACTGTTCATAAGATGAATATGAATCGCAAGATATTTCATCAACAATAGCAACATTTACTGTTTGCAACATCGTGTGTCGCACGGCACGCTGCAGTTTATTCTTGTTCCAATCAAATACGAACAAGTTAGCTTGACCCGCGATCCTGTCAAAGATAACCTATGGACGGATCATACCCACACAACACATTTCTGGAAGCGTGATCATCACAAAACCCAGTCCAGATCAAGGAACGAGAATCTCGTACCGGTACACCATTCCACGGGCTCATTTTTTTGGCAGCATCAATACTGTACGGGAGAAGTGTCACATCGGGCTATGTGACACTCTCAAATTTAAACAAAGTGAAATTCTCTTAAAGCATTTTAGAAGAAAGCTTCTCTCCCTTCTTTAAAAAGGAAAATTTACATTTAGATGAAATATTATAAATATTGGAAATTTTAAAAAAAAGATATAATATAATAAAATAAATAAATAATAATAAATGTGTCAAGTGCTTGAATTCTTTTGAAGTTGACTTATTTGAATTACTCTGAATTTATTTGAATTTTGTGAATCTTTTCGAATTAAATTGATTTTGAAATTTGAAATTTGATTATTCTCTTTTTTTCGCAAGCCCAATGGGCTACTCTTTTTCTCCTCTCTCTCCCCCACCAGCCTAGCCCAGCCCACAATGCTCTTAAAAAAAAAAAAGAGAGGCCAGGCACTCCTGGGCCGTGCCGACCCAGCGGCGCCTCGGGCCCAGCCCAGCCACCGCCCCCCCCCCCTCCTTCTTCCCCGCACCGCGCCAAGCCCGAGCCGCCGGCGAGCCAC